>CAXKVY010000475.1:0-489155 GCA_964058915.1 Tetropium fuscum | reverse complement strand
ACTACGTTTGCCAACTCTACCACAAACAACATGGCCGCCATGAGCTGTCAAAGATCGAGCGTCCCTATTGGCGGACCCTATATAATGATGGCCGACATGCTTTATTTCGCATTCGTCTTTGGCCGAAATAGTCTCAAGTATACCAGATTTTTTCTACAGCTTCAGGCCGGTATATCCTAAAACGTCTCGCTGTTACTACGCCTCAGCGATTTGATTGTCATTACAGAAAATCCCACTTTAAATCCTAAACTTTGTAATGTCAAGTATAGGATTTGCTAGCGAGACTTTATATCGCCCGTCCAATTATGTAGATGTAGATCCATTTGTGACAAACCAATTTAAATGCGACCAATAATTTCGAGGATCTCTATTTTAGCCGTGAAAATGTTCAGGGCACTTTCTGCGGATGAATAATTCATCAGTTCCAAAACTAGAAACTGAATTTTTATTACAATATCTGCCCACAGAATAAATGCCTCATAGCTTTACTACTCTACATATTTAAAATTATCGAATTCGTGCTAATGTCCATCCATTTTAAATTATTTAATCCAAACTGTAGCACAATATCTGTTTATTATATTTATATTTCTTTATATTTCACTTTATTAAATATATATTTATCAGAAACTCGGATATTTATCATATAATATTATTTATAAATTGTCATATAAATTAATGAAACATCATGAACTTGCATGCGATAGCAACCAAAGTCCTGCTTCATTGTTTTTACAGGTTGTCGACAAAGACGATCGTCTGATCTGTTATCGAATATATCTGTTACATTACAAAGAAAGATCCAGTCGGATGGTTTCGATATTGAGATGCGTTTTTCTGATTTATTTTTACTGTTATTTGAAATGTAAATCTGCAAGATATATTCCGGTCCTCTGCTCTAAAGAAAACGCTGTAAAGCTTACCTGCTCTATATTTGAAAAAACATCTCTATTCTTTTTATATTTATAAATAAAAATAGGTACATCAGCAATTTGGAAATTTAATTTTTTTTGTAGATATGAGATACGTTTTTTAAATACAAAAGAATACGGAACCTTTTTATCCATACGTGTTAAATATTCTACTTGCATTTTTAGTTTAATAAATTCACTTAATTATAGAATAGAGACAGATAGACAGTGCGTTGGAAAAGTAACGGATAAATTCAATATTTCTTAAGACTGACTTAATTCCGCTTATTTTGATGTAATATACAATAAGATGGCGCTCTAGGTGTTCCGGATGTGACGTCATAGATAATTTGTTTAAATGACATATATTTTTCCGGCAGAATCTTGTAGACGAGCTCTTTAAGAGTTCGGCAATATGGCACACTCTATATTTATTTTGAGAAACAGAGGTTCAAACGAATTAATAAAAATTTATTCATGACAACTCTACGAGTACACAAAAATACGCCATAATACCATAAGCATTGAGCCCATCGAAAAGTGGAACAACGAAGCAACTGCAAACAATGTAGTTTCGGGATAATTGCCCCTCATCAGTGCAGTGCAGCCTGATAGAGAGAAGGAAAATATAAGGAGATAATGGATACTTGGGCAACAATATTAGTAGTCATGGTAAGAGAGTTCTGGACCCCCCCCCACCACCATCAACATATTCTGAGCTAACGTCAGCTCATTCAATAATTGCTATCAATGGAGAACCTATTAAATATTGATTTTTAAAATAAAGTGTTAATTGATTTAATTTGTTTGCTTATGTTTTAGCTACATATTAAAGAAAATAATTATACCCTGTTATGGTTTTATCCGAATTCACAGGTCTCTGTACTGCCGAAAGCCACCATTTCATGATGCTAAAGCGATGAAAAATATTTATGTCATATACTTATTGTTCGTCAGTGTACCAGTGAATTACGCAAAATCTTCTCAAACATGAAAATTTTCAGAATCTTGGTTAAACGGTATTGTCTTAAATCTGTTGCAAAGCGATATATTAGACATGTTTGGAAAAATAACTGTAACGTTTTTATCACCATTCAGTTACCTTCTTTATCTTGCTGTGAAAGCCGAGTTGACATGAAATCTCGATAATATTACATTTTATTAATATTGTGTGTTCTTTCAGATGTAGAAACTCGACCGCGACCGGACCATACAAATGAAAAGAAACAGAATCAAATAGCTACCATGTGAAGTGCTGCATAACATATTTTCCTTCGAATGGACTAAGCCTTCAGCCACCGCCTGTGGCTATACCGCGCTACCATGTCCCTAAAAAATCAACTCCCTTCTGTCATAACTCTTTCGCACATTACGTCCTCTTCCAGTCCCACCATGACCACTCCATCCACAATAACCAGATCTGTGAATTTAGCAGCTACCTCTCTCTTGAAATCCTTAATCACCACGGAATCCAACGATTTATGGTATTCGGTCGGTTTCCAAGAAAATTCCAGTCTGTACTTAGAGCAGCCGGAGAATTTCGCGTTCTATCCCGATACCGACGCCATCAATTTTACTTTAAATGACTCGAATATAAATAATAGGACGTTCAACGACAGGGAGGCCACGATTGAGCTCATCACGATGATCATCACCGCCATTTTGCTGGGGTTCATCATCTTGGCGACGGTTATAGGTGAGTTTTTGTTGTTATTTTATCTTTCCGCACAAGCATGTGTGAAACAGATACATCATAGTAGTATTAGAAAAACAGCAGAATGGATTCCATGTTGAACGTTTAGTAAACGTAACCAGTAATATAAATTCTAATCTAAAGTTCTTATGTGGAATTCCATGCACAAAAAAATCTCATATGCACGAATATATGTATTCAAAATATACACTTTTCCAGAAATTATCCGATTTCGATGTTTTCTTTGGATAAAATTTTGTTTTATTCATTACAGAGTGTAATAATTGCGACGTGCTTTTTCCATTAAAATTTGTAACACTCTGTGAAGTCCAATGAACTCCATAGGGTGTTACAACAGGGTGTTAATGGAACGGTTAATATCTCACTGCTGGTCATCATATCTATGAAGCTATCTATTAATTTCTTCATCAGGCATACTATACTAGTTTCGAATTTATTAGTTCTCACCAGTATGTCACAGGTAAAGGAATAAACAAATGACGACAGCAACTAAACAGTACTATACTATGCTGACTCAGTGGTATAATGTGGGAGTTATATCCGGGTCTTTTCTCACGTATCTTCTATTCATGTAGAACTATTGTTCTTACCTTCAGTTTATTGGTCAAACCAAAGTCCGTTCCACAATTCCAAGGAAAATACACAGGACTTCGTTAATTATATTTATAATCACTCTTTTAAAAATTTGTTTAATATTGTATTTATTATGAAATACAATAATATGAGACTTATTCTAAAATATCTCAAATGAAAGTGTTAAGTACTCAACAGTAGAGAAAGAATTTCTGTCGCTCATCTGGGCCTTTCAAAATTTCCGACCGTGTGAATGCGGAATTTCATCGAAAGATAACTTGGAATGCGAAACAGGCATCAAGTGCAGTGTTGTGTATGAGGGTTGATGGAAAGCTCTATCTGATTTTATTTCACGTCTAATATGTACTTTGTAGGTCAGGTAATAATGCGGATCAACGTGATAATTCAAAACGATTTTACTTCATAACTTTATGCTTCTACCTAATCGCAATTTCTACGTAAATCCTCATTCCGAGTGTTTGCATTTCCGTGCTGTATAGAATTTAATAAAATCGTCGTCGCCACCATAGGAAGCCTCCGTTTGCCGAGTATCTCCCGATACGCGTCAGTAAATCTGCTATGTGCATCATTTAAGTGGAATTGCAGAGATATATAAATGATCTGATTGTAATTCCGCCTGCAACCCAGTCAGTCAGCAGTCAATATTGAGATAAAGAGCACAAGAGGAGTTGATTGAGTTTGGGTAACGAATATAGGCAAGCACTGTGCTCCGTTTTATTTGCAGGTCGAGCATCAAAAGCTTCTCGGTCACTGTGTGCGCACTTTGTGGTTTTTCTAGGCAAATGAAAACAAATTGTAATGTAATTACTTCCATGGAAGGACATATGATTGCGTATTGCGTAATAAGTATTTACCACACTCACACTGATTGCGGGAACACTTTTGTCTATTAATAGAGGGCTACTGGTTTAAAATGTGTTGATTGTTTTTCAGACGAAACTTATATATATCTACGTCCTCATATTTCCTCATCACTGTCGCTATAACACCTTATAAGGTAGGGAGCTTAAGCGTACTTGCATCGTGGAAACGGACAACCTGCATATTTTACATTATATTGGAAATATGGTAGCTTTGGTGATGGATTCTACGTTGCGCTTCTAAAAAAATGAAATCTAGCCAAAAGTAAATAAGTAATTAAATTAATTAAATATAAAGAAATAATATTATTTTAATTATTCGAACCAAAAAAGAAAATATTCGATCATTGGGTGAATAGATAACTAATTATTTAAATAATGTAGTTAAGTAATTATTATATAAAATTGATATTACGAAATAAGTATATACATATATACTATGTAAATGTGAAATTATATAAACTTGGAAAAATACATGATATTTGATTAATTTTCCTGGAAATTATTGATTAAAAATCCATGAATGGAGCAGTAAGAATAGAGCAAAGGGCATTTCTTTTTTAATTAATTAATTAGCTCCCCTGTGTCTTATGAAATTATCATTCTAATATTATCTTCGGGATAATGTTTGGCCATTTGACTATTTAATTTGGTTTTGTAGCTAATGAATATTGTACTGAATACTAATTTACCATGGCTAGAAACCACAAATTAAGTCACACTTCTAAGTGCACAATGACTCAAGAAATGATTTATTCTATTTTCTGTCGAACCTTTCAATTTCGTGCCGCTTTATGAGCAGACCCTCTTTATTTTGCAATAGGACAATAGGATTTTTGATCATCTTTAGGCTACGACATGTGTTCCCTATTTGATTTTTGCAATTAAGTTTAAACTTGACAAAGAAAACAGAAAGAAAGATAAATTACCCACTCAGGATGGACCTTCTAAGAATTCTTAAATAATAAATCGAAGTGACAAACGCATTTTGGGTCTATATTTTAGATTTAGATCTAGATTTAGATTGGCGGGGGCTCCGCCCTTATGACGTATAGGCCTCAATATGGACCCGTCACGTCCCGTATTTCTAGGGCTATATTAGTCCAGTTGACTTAATAAAGCCAAATAGACGGCTAGGACATAGTTCTCTAAAGTCCCTGGGTATGAGCATCGGTTGCCCCAGGTGTCACATGCGTGTATGCAGGAAAGACGGGCAATTCATCAGAACATGCCCCGCTGTCTCCTCATCTTCCAAGCATCCCCTACACTCAGGGTCTTCCACAAGACCCATTATGTAAAGGTGTCGTCTTAGGTGGCAGTGATCGCCTCATGCCTGGGGCAGTTGTCCAACAATGTTTAGACATTTGTTGGGCTAAAGTCTTGAGAGAACCGCTGTGCTTCTGCAGATCCCTACGAAGGGATCAGGTCCAGTAGGTGTCTCTAAAATGCGGAATTTGGCCAGCTGATCAGCCTTCTCGTTTCCCGGTACACTAGCATCTCCGGGGACCCATACAAGGCATAAGTTATTCCTCTGAGAGAGCGTCTCGAGGACGGTCCTGCCTGGAATGCAAGACCGTCCTCGAGACGCTAAGTTGACAACTAGTTTTGAGCACACTAAGTGTCAAGATGGTCTTGCCTGGAATGCAAGACCGTCCTCGAGACGCTAAGTTGACAACTAGTTTTGAGCGCACTAAGTGTCAAGATGGCAGCTCTACTGTCGGAGCATATATTGATTCTATCAGTTCTTTTTGGGCCGGCTAGCAGCTCCAGCGTTCACAAGATGTAATCGCAAACACCTCGGCATGGAAGACAGTAGCATGTGCTCCCAGGGCAAAGTGTTTCCTTATTTGATCAGAGTCGGAAAAGACTCACCTGACATTTCATCTGCCCTGGATATATTCGTATACCAGTTGGTCCCGTTGCGGACGACCGTCAGGGCGTTCTCTACCCCCCACTCATCGCGGTCAGGGATTACGACCTCAAGGAAGTTCGAGGGATATAGCTTATTGGAAATATGGTCACCACTCATGAGAAGGACTGGGCATCGCTCGGTGACCCAGTTCCACATGCGAGAGTGCCCAAAAGAGCACACCTGTAGTTGGTGCAGCGTACGCAGTCTATATACAGCATGGCTTCCAATTTAATAAATATTTGCAGTGGCATGAGATTTAATAGCACCTCCAAAGCTCTGGTGGGAGTCGTTCTCAATGCCCCAATTATTCCCAAACACGCAAGTCTCTGGACCCTGTCAAGTTGCCTGTTCGTCGAGTTCCTTTCAACACAAGGCCACCACACGACGGCCCCGTAAGTTAAACGGGGTTCAAACGGGGTTAAAACGTAAGTTCATCGTCTGGTGGTAATTGGTAAGAAAAAATATTTCCACATTTACTACGTTTAGATTTACAAGATAAAAGAAGTAATTTTTCAATATATATTGAAGGAAAAATCATTGGTATACCATATTATTGTCAACTGGATAAAAGAGTAAGTTAGTTGTAGTATGAAGATGGGATGTATAGAAAATACATTATAGCAATGTTCATTTTACTTTAATAAAAACAGTTTTAAATTATAATATATGAAAATCTTGTTCATGGTATATACACTGCGCAACTTATTTAACGCACAACCAAAAAGTTAACTCAAATTTGAGTTAACTGAAATTTGTAGGTTTTTCTCTTAGGAATATCACTGCCTTAGTTGTTTTGGTAAAACGAATGATTTTGATATTATACCAGGTGCTATAAAAATGTTATGTTTTTTTCCGAAATTTCAAAACGTCCTGTGGGCTATACAAGGTATTGCAAGTTATTGCAATTATAGCCAATTTAAAGCCCCATGTTTTTTCTACATTTTCTTTTTTTATTCATTTGTTTATCTCTGTTACTTCATAAAATATCCAATTTTTGAGTTGACGTGATTTTTATTAAATTTATTAACTTTCTTTTTTGTCAAGTGCTCATTATTTATTACTCATTATACTGGTTCAATGACTCATTTTGCGTTCTGTTTTCCTTGATATCTTATAATTTATTGAGAGATGCAAGGTGTTTTAGAAGAGAAAAAGGTCTTAAAAGGACAAAAACTCAAAAAACATACCTAGAAAAATGGATTGCTTTAATCAATAAAACAACGAATAACAGGAAAAAAACAAAAGTAAATAGAGAATTAGTATCTGGTGTTTCCACCCCTTCCGCGAATGACCTCCCGACATCTTTGGTTCATACTTAAAACCAAAGTTCTGATTAGGTTCTCATCTAGGCCATTCCATAATTCGACTAGGCGTCTTTCCAATTCTTGTAAATTTTGGGGTTGTCGTCCCTCACTTCGTAACCGCCGACCGATAAAATCCTAAACATGTTCAATGGGGTTAAGGTCGGGGCTACGGGCTGGCCAGTCTATGTGATCAATTCCAACTTCTTCAAGATAATTTCTCACGATAATACTCGTGTGGGGACGCGCATTGTCTTGCATAAGTAAAAAATTGGGTCCTATCTAGGGGGCATAAGGCAAAACATGTGCTTCAAGAATGTCTGTGATGTATCTGTCAGAATTGAGATTTCCATTCACAGTTACCAAGTCCGTTCGCCCAGTCAAAGATATTCCGCCCCACACCATGACGGATCCACCTCCATATAAAGTTGTGTGCAAAAAATTGCATTGACTGTATCGCTCATCGGGTCTTCGGTAGACGCGATTACGTCTGTCACAATTATACAAACTGAACCTTGACTCATCAGTCCAAAGAATACGTTCCCAATCTGCTTCCATCCAATTAACATGCTCATTGGCAAAATTCAATCTGGCTCTTCGATGATCTACTGTTAATGCGGGTCCTCGAGCAGCAATCCTGGGTCTTAAATTTGCCTCCCTCAGTCGTCGGCGTACAGTTTGAACGCATATGAGTGAACCACCTGTGTCTTGAAGTTATGCTCTTAAATGTGTTGCAGTTATAAATCGTTGTCTTACAGCATTTACTCTTAAAAAACGATCCTGGATAGCAGAGGTAACACGAGATCTACCTTGACGGGCCCGTCTGGAATGTTCTCCTGTTTCCGCGTACCTTTGAATTGCTCTCGCTATAGTTGTGTGAGACACTCCCAACCTTCCAGCAATGCGGTTGTTGGGACCCACCCTTCACCATGTAATGTAGCTGCCTCAACACATTCATCACGAGTTAAATTTCTGGTTTGGCGTTCCATTATTCACTAATTATTGCTGGACTGTCAACAAAAAACTAATTACACAGTTGTCAGTTTATGACGTGTAATCTTCGATTTCCATAGCTTGCTAGCTGTTTGAGTTGTCCGATAAATGCATTTCATGTGAATAAAAGCATATGGTGTTTCAAAACGGTGTATTTCATGAAGTAACAGAGTTAAACAAATGAATAAAAAAAGAAAATGTAGAAAAAACATGAGGCTTTAAATTGGCTATAATTGCAATAACTTGCAATACCTTGTGTAGCCCACAGGACGTTTTGAAATTTCGGAAAAAAATATAACATGTTTATAGCACCGGGTATAATATCAAAATCATTCGTTTTACCAAAACAAGAGATAAGACAGTGATATTCCTAAGAGAAAAACCTACAATTTGAAAAAAAAATCGACCAAAACGAACAAAAATTGTCGAAAATACATAACGTCAAATTTGAGTTAACTTTTTGGTTGTGCGTTAAATAAGTTGCGCAGTGTATTTTTCTGTAAATAATATCACAACCAAATTGATGGCATGTCTTGAAATATTCGAATCTTAAGGGCCGAACTTCATCTACGAATATGCAGCAGGAAATATAAAGTATCCATATATTCAGAACCGACATTGATAATATATAATTCACGATTATAAATTACCCGAAAGTTGTGAGCAAAGTTAATACCTGAGCCGAAAATGTTACCTCCTATTATTTATATAGCGCAATTCGGTAGGTGTGCGCTCTGCGTCTAGACAGTTGACATTAAAATGTTTTACGTAACCGACTTAAAACTAATTACGGAACAAAGTTTAAGGCTTAACCGAGAATTGTGTGAAGTTCAGGAGGGATACAAGAATAAATTTTTATCGTAATACTCCCATTGCTGTTTCAACAGTCCGAGAATGAAGTAGAATTTGGAAATAGAGGTTGACATACTTGAATTGAGCACGAACCGTCAAATATTACCTACTAGATATGCAGCGCTCTCATTTAATACCGATTGGAGGACGATGAATTATAGGCCAGTCAAATAGTACAGTAGAAATCGCTAAAATCGCAAACCATAGATTAAGTGAATAGATAATCAATCGTAATGCACTTAATTTTCGCTCGAAATGATAAACGACATCTACACAAACTGTACTGAAACTGAGGGTTCTAATAAGAATTCTAGATGGAGCTATAATACGGTTTTTTCATTATTTCATTCATAACTTATGCTCCGCCTTTTAATTTTTCACTTAAATGGATGAATGAATAGGTATAACTATGAATGTTGCCAAATTTACATGACAAGATTAAATGTTAAGTAGACGTATTATTTGATAAACGGATATACTCAGTATTTCCTTAAAATAGTATAACACATTCTTTAGATAGGTATATCAAAATAAAAAATATATATTTCAAGTAATGTGTTCCAATCATGATTTTACTTTACGGTCGTTTACCCGATTTTTGAAATAATTTAGATTAAAACGTTAATAAAAGCTGTTGCTAGCCGTCGGCAAGAGTTTTTAATTTTAATTTTAAAAATCCTGCGACCAGAAGTATTATAATTTAATGAAATCATTTGGTATTAGTTGGCTAGTTAATTGAGAAGTACAAAATGTTCTTCGTTCATTTTTTGCTCGTAAAACAAATTTTAATATTTAAAAAACCAATAAAATTGGATGTGTTTATACCAGCAACGACGTAGATAATACATTATTGATAGGTAGGTACAATATATATTTGAAACTTTTTATAGCTACCTACTTAGTACAGGCCCAACAGTATCTTGATTATTGAGCATTAAGGCGAATGCCTATTTTTATTCTTTTATATTTGTGTAGATTATATGAAACTTTATTAAAGCTCTAAAGTAAAATATGAGTAAAACATTTCAGGTAACTTATCTTATCTGCGGTAATACCTGAGCTTTACATTTCCAGTTTGATTTGTTTAAGATTAAATCATTAATAGGTACCTACCTACCTACCTAACTTTTTCATAACATCCTATTAATTATATTGTAATTAAGAGACATAATAAATGATTTTTGCTGTTAACCACATTTTTATTTTCTCATTGTACTGGATAACGATGTGAATAAGATACAAAAATAAAAATTATTTAAACCCATTAAATATGATACCATACTTACCATTTAGATACTTGAATAAACGGTAATCCATTGGAAAAAAATTTTCTATTTCTTTTTATTGGATATGCTTTTATAATTAACTTATTTTCTCAAGTTTTAAATTAACAGAAAAACCCTGATAATTGTCAAACTAAAAACCTTAAATTTTTTTCGCTTATAGCCAGGTAATATCAACTTTAGCAATTTCTAAAATTAAGTATAAGTTCTGGTTTCTGGTTCGCTAGTCCCTAGGTATCTACTTTTATACATCTTCACAGTAAAACATTTAATATAAAATACAAGATACATTAGAACATTTTAAACCATAACTTGATACCTAAATACCTACATAATTCAATAGTTGAAAAATTAGTAGGATCTTGGGAATTCAGAAAAAAATTTAAATGAAAAGTTACCTACTAGAAACGTATTTTGAATATAAGTAGGTAAAATAAATTTTCCTCCAGTATTTTAGTTTTTCCTAAAGACACCTTAACGTTAAGAGGAGGTATTATTATTACACTAATTTAAGAAATCTGATATTCCCATGTACCTACCTGACATACTTATTTCCTCTGGGCCTTTTCACAATTTTTATTATCAGTCAAATTCACATATATCGCACTTCCAATAACGTATTATCACCACATTTAAACAAACAATATAATAAACATACCAAAAACATTATAGGACTAATACCACTATCATAATACTTTATAATCTGTGAGCTATAAAGACAAGTAGGTGCATGTCTTCTTACCAATGGAGACGCAATATTAGTCAGCGACCCACCCCACCTAAGCCAGAGAGCCAATAATAGTGTGACGATTTGGGGTTGTTTACCTCCTACTTTACGTTGAATAGAGACAACAAATATTATAATATACATTTTATTTGCGCATCCTTTATTTTCTATGTCACAAAAGAACTGGCATCAATTCCGCAAAAAGTAGTTCAGAAGATGCGGCCAACCTCGGGTTGGGGTGGGTCAGGTACGCGAGCGTATGTACTACACCTCTCTTTCTGGCTTACGTCTACGTCCCAACGCTTTGAGTTTCTGGTACCATTTAGGAACGAGAAAATATGACATAGGCACTGACTATATATTCACTTAATCTATGCGCAAACTAACGGCTAGTTCTGATTTTTTAATATGTTGTTAGTACAGTACTTATAAAAATTTCCATCGCAATAAATGTTAACCGTTGATAATATCAGAAAATTGCTTATTATAAAAAAGAAAGCTTGAGTAATTTCGTCAAAAGGTCTCTTTTATTTTTTTGCATATACCATAGTTTTCGAGAATATCAATATTGAAGTAATTCTAAAAAATTTGTGTTGTATTTTCGCTAATTTGAAATTCTTTGCGCGCAGCCTATAGAAAAAATTTAATTGCTCGAAAACTAAGCAAGCTGGGAAGAAAAAACAAATTGCGCTTTCAAGGGGATATAAAATACTTTCATTTTTTGCCATTTTTGATGGCTAATGATATTTATCAGTATATAAAAATAACAACATAATTACCTTTTTTTCAAGGTAGTACTTTGACGCACAAAAAGTTTGGAACAAAAATGTTCATATTTACAAAATTACCAGCATGTTGAAATTAGCCAAATTTTGGCTAATATTTTATGGTTTCCTAAAAATAAAAAAAATGGTTTCCTAAAAATTGCCTCTAATCATTTAAGAGCTAAGAAAGTGCGTAGAAAAAAAAACATTAAAAACTTGAATATGTTTGCTACAGGTTTTGCTTTAAATTGACACACACAAAATTTCGGTACCTTTAATAATTTTAAAGATATGGTGGTGGTGGAAACAAAAAAACAATTTTCTTAAAATATACAATTTTTTTTTACTTCTTATTGATCTAAAAAGTTAACAACAACAATAAAATTAATGTCATAAATATTATTTCATATGCCCGATGATACTCTCAAAGGAACCTAACCTGTTTGACCTTTTTCTACGCTAAAAAAATACACGATAGACTCTCGAAGTCGCTGTTCTATAGGCCACATTTTGCCTACTCCTTAGAGAGAATCTTAGCGAGTTCTCTCCTGGATCCTTTCTTTTAATCGCTCAATTATAGTTGGCCTATCGACGTACCTGGGTATAATATATTTGCATCTCTTTTTTCTTATGAGGTATTTTTCAAGTTTATATCACGTGCCTCCCACCACCTCTTGGATCCGCCCTTGGCAGGAGCGGTTTCTTCAAACTTCTATAACATGTTCCAATAAAATATAAAATACTTTTTTCCGTAACTGTACGTCGCCCTGCTTTTTTCTTCAGTTGATCATGTGTAAAATTAGTTAATTAATGAATGTTAGCAAACCTAAATTAAACTTGAATGATTTTATTAGTGATCTGTTTGTTCTGCATAAAACTCGGCTAGTGCTAACATGACCTACATTACTGAAATAACCCTTTTCAACGTACCAGTAATAATTAAACGGAATCAGTTGCTCTTGAGGGCACCCGAATAAAATTCTCGTTTGTTTGTTACTGTTTAATCAGGGCCGGGCATAACAGCAACGGGTTTAAACTTTGTTTACTTTGTACAATGCATTAAGACACACTAAAGAAACTTTACCTGCTACTAACTTTAGGGAACTTACTTACTAATTTACTTACTACTATCTTAGGAGTTACACTATTTAATTACCTACCGTTTCCAGGCTCCGAAAATATTTTTTGACAGTGTATCTATATGATGATATAAATCTATTTCAAAATTTCAGTACGATGTCACTTATTTAAATTGTGGACATTATCGCAACATACAACCACGCTAAAAATTTTTTAATGCTTGATTTTCATACAGTCTTGACTGCTAAGGCAAAACAGTATATGTGGAAAATTTTGATTTTTGAATTTCCCGCCGATGCTCTGTAATTTTTCTCGCTCTTTCTCATGCAATTTTCAGATTGTTTCAATGTTATTTAGTTTTCTAAATAAATCACTGGTAAAACAGGATGTGAGTGGTTGAAGTCTATTTGCTGCTATGGCAAAACAGTATATACAGCAAAGTCTACTACGCCAAAATAGTATACGTCGTTTTAGACTGCATTGATTACAACTGAAATTGTAATTGACCATGGCAAAAAAATATATAAATACATACATAATATAATGCTGGTTTACGTTCTAGGTTTTTTTTGAATTTAAAACAGAATATGTGTCACCTCCAGTGGTACCTATATGGGGATAAGGTGGGTGTTTTGTGGTGGTTATAGTAAGCAAAGGTTTCAAGGTTATAGTATAGGTTTCATGGTTATAGCAAGCCAAGGTTTTTAAAGATATCGTTTTTGCAAAATTTGTACGTGGTTCCACAGATTTTATATACCAAATATCCACAGAAGGCGACTCTAACTACAAAAAAATACTTTAAAGAGAAAAGCAAAATTAAATATGCCTGATGCGATGACCCATATATTTGTAAGCAAGAAAGTAAAATTTGTTATTGACCTTGTGCCTAAAATGCCTGCAAATAGGAAGCAGTTCTGGGTCGAGCTTCCTGAAAATGAAACTTCAACTGATATAATTGACCTATTGACCAAGGTCTTTAGTCTGTCTTTAGTTAAGAGAGAATGCGTTTGTATTTAGTTAAGAGTGAATATATTTTGTTTTTTACATTTATATTCCATAAATACATCGGTTTGTTAAAGATATTGCTGTTTTATTTCCATGGTAAAACTGTTTATTAATTGTTTATACCATTTGTCTCAAGTAAGAAAACATAAAACAACTTACATAAAAAAATATAAAAGAGTATATGCTACTTTACGAGTACATTTTCAAAAAAAAGTAAGTTTTTTTTGTCACAAGATGTATGATAACATGCCAGCCATTTTATATCCCAAATTTCGTTTATTTATCTTTTAAAATGACAAAACGGCACTGAAAAAATGCAAAAAGGGATTTTTCTCAAAGCTTACTTTTTTCACATATACTGTTTTGCTTGCCTTTGCCGGCAAGCAGTATACAGGGTATTTGGTAAAACGATGATTTTCAGTCTTATAAGTTAAAAAATGTGATTAAAATATTACAATACAATTGCTTTTAAAACTTCTCTATTTTATTCTCTTTAAGTGACATGATCGATCATATACATTAGGTTTTACCAGTCACTAAGAAAATTCGAAAGACAGTAATGGGCACTAAGTTTTCATTTAATTTAGAATTAAATATTAATACTTAAATAAATATTAAATCAATACTTTTAGAATTACAATTATAGTTACAATTATAATGGTTTTTTACTAAATATCATTTTCTTTTGGCGACAGAACCGCATAATTTTTTTGCTCGTTGCAAGTTCATTTATTTCAGAATAAATTAATAATAAAAAAACATTTTTAAAACAAGCTTACATAAATGCTCTAAAAAGAAGCAATTAAAGTTCAATCGGTTGAGGATAACTGCTTTAAAATTCAGTTGCAAGATTTGACCCGAACAAAAATACATAGCAAGTTAAATAAAAACTTGTAAACAGAAAAAAAATCAGTATTCAAAAATTAAATTTATTGCGTAATACATAAATAATAAAAAATTTGCTTTATAAAAAAAGCAAAAAAATGGCAATATAAAAGAACATTTTTTTTGTGCAGAATTGGATAATCATTAAATTCTGGTTTCAGCAATCATATTCATTATTGCATCTCGACTGTAAGTGTCAGAAATATCGATTTCTTAAAGTCTGGAATAATAGAAATATTCGTCGTTAAGTCGTATAATTAATTTGCCATTGTTTTTTAAATGGTGTTGCTTGACGTTACTACTTATTTTGATTTATTTTGAAAGGTAAAATATCTTTAACCGACTTCAAAAAGGTTTTTTTTGTATGTTCGTTACCTCAGATCTCCGTAATTTATAAATCAATTTTAAAAATTCTTTTTTTTATTGGAAAAGCAGTGTTTTCAAGAGCTTTATTGGCATTGGACCTTGGATTCCGAAGATATACCGGGGAACTCACAAGATGTACCAGAAGCCAGGCAAATGCGCCGGCCACAACCCTAATTTACAGATTTTTAATAAATTAATTTAAAAAATATTTTCTATCGGATCAAATTGTGACGCTGTTGTTTGTAGCAATTGATTACTTAGAGAAATAAGTAAATAGATGAATAATAAGGAAGACACACTTACCAGTATCTGGACATATATGCGGAAAGGAACCACTTAGAAGTTGTACAAGTTCTTTCGCCTTCATTGAGGATCTTCAGAGTGATGCAAGATTTGTTTTATTGATCATTTATACTTGAATTAAAAATATTAATACTTCAACACTTTCAATGACATTTTATGACATTAAGTTTTTGACGGAACTGACATGCATATAAAACACAAACCTATTCTACTATTTATATTTGTTCTATTTGAACATATTATAATATATGTTCAAATAGTTATTTCTCTCTGCAAACTGCTTCCAAATTTATATCTCCAATCGCCGTTTCTTATTTTCTCTCCTGGCCTTTGCTTTCTCCTCTCAATTATTATTTTTCTTCCTTGGTTTTCACCCTTTTTGTTTTCCTGCTCTCTTGATCCATTTTTAGAATAAAATCTATGCCACTTCCTATTTTATATACAAATGTCTATGCCATGCACACTTTCTCAGTTTAGTTTATTTATGTTTAGCATATTTACACCTTCACTATGTCTACTATACACTATACCTACTATACCTACAGTTTACATTTCTACTTCCTATTTAGTATATACTATCATTTTATATATGTAAATTTTATTATGCAAATATCTGTGTATTATGTACAAAATCATTATTATACAATATTAATAATAATAATATTTGCATAATAAAATAATTGTTTAAATAAATTATATTCTTTTTACTTACCCTAATGAAATGCTGTCATTATTCAATTTTCTACCGAGACATAAAATATGACGTGAGTACGATTAATTACGCAAAAAATTGAAGCATCGCATGAAAAATATTGCGGGAATAGAAAATAATAATTACACAACAACCTTCTCTTTCTGATTTAGTAGTAAAAAGGAAACTTAGCTGTATATTATGTCTTCTATAAACCCTCCACCACAAAACATATAGGATATATTGCTAATATAACCACCAATAAAAATGAAGCGTCCGATAATAATCCATCTAAAATCTCAATGCTGCTAAATTTGGCTCTAGTTGTCAGAAGTGAAGTCAGTGTGCTCTTAAATTATAGTAGAAACCAAATATACAAACAGCGTTTACGAGCACAAAAAGAGTAGTATTCCCACCATAGCGGATTAAAACGGTTTATTTAACTACGCTAGTTTGTTTGTCGTGGTATATTTTCTGTTCGACTGTTATTTATTTTAACGTAAAATCGTACAAATACCGTGTCATTACAGATTATTCATCGCTTGTAAATTAAAAACAAAAATCATTCTGTTCGTGCGCATATGTTGTTCCATTTCTATCTATGAAATGGAATAATAATACAGGTAAACCGTACTTTATCATTTATTAACCGAATTCGGATGTTCGCAGTTCTGTTGTATATTTTATTTTTTGTTATGTTTGAAGAACCTCAGAACTCCGTTATTTATAAACCAATTTTAAAAATTTACATTTTATTGGCATTGGACCTTGAATTCCGAAGAACTCATGAGATATACCAGAAGAAATGGCGAATGCACCGGTCGCAACCCTAATTTATAGTTATTGAAATTAACTAAAAAAAATTGCATTGCTGAACAAATTTTTATTGATTTTAAAGTATTACTATTGTGGACAAAATGATTGAAAATATGCAGTGAATGCACAACGGAGACACCTGATAAGTTTGCAATATACTTACACTGTCTCTACCCTAGTGCCTTTTTGCCCTTGGCGCCAGTTCTATGAACATTTAATTCTTGTAGGTATGGAAGTTCACTGCTGAGCACGAGTTCTCTATGGTCCGTTAGAGAAGGTTCAATTAGATTCTCAATTTTTAAAGACTAGTGTGCTTCACCATTGAAATTATATGGAATGTATCAAGCTCGGCTAAATATCATTAACGATTCGTGCAACATGCGGCCGGGCATTATCATGCGTCGTCTCCGATGAACTATGTCACAAATACCTCATTTTTTTCTCAAACGGTTCAGGGTGAGGGTCACTTTGGAGTCCCCTGAGACCCCAGGAGAGTGCAGTGAGAGGGTAGGATTGAATTTTCACACAATATACTAGGGCTTCAGAAACTTGAATGGAACTGAAAATGACGACAATTTTGTCGTCAAGTTTTTGTCAAAGAATCGTGTAATTGAAAAATTGGCAAAATTTTGATTTGTTACTCCAAAAATTATTACGGCCTGGAAAGTGGATAGCACATCGATGTTAACAAAACATCTGTCTAATTGGTGACCACTCTGTTTGTCGTACACGTAGAAAACACGTAGTAGAAAAAATAGGAGAACTTGGTCACTTTGAAAAGTAACATATTGTAATGTGAATATCAAAATTAGGAAGAAAGCCATATCATTGTTAATTCAGTTAGTTGGTATAACAGTGGTGGTTTTATTGCAGTTATTTTTATATTCATTTCGAATTTTAGACAAATGGATGTTATCTTGCTAGAAATAAACCATGGAGATTTGCTGCCGGATTAGCAGGTAGTTCACCTTTACAGTTGCAGTTGTCCAACATACAAACTTTTATAATTTCTGATAAGAGACGCTGGCTGTCTAAATTTTAAAATTGCATCGGCACTTAATCACACGGACCTCGCCTTTCAGTGTCTTTGATAATGGAGTAGAGTCTTTCGAAATATGTTTCGCAAGAGATTTTAATTAAACTCTCTTATAAGTTTCGAAGAGAAAGAAGTAATCTAGATTATCGGGAAAATTTTAGTGAAAAATGAGGATTTCCAATTAAAAGCCCTTTTCAATCAACTAAACTAAACGGGAGTTGGATATAGTTATGATTCCGGTGAATATTCCCTTAGGAGATACGATTTCCATCGAGGTGCTTTAATATTCTACTAACAGAAGCTTGTCTTTTTTTGCTTGATATTCCCTGGATATTTTTGAGCTGATATCCATGAAAGTTTAAAAGCGTCGCACCAGAAAGTTGTTTAATATTTCGCCTGTGTATTAAATATATATATAGCAAAAGTCCATTCAGCTGTTTGTCATGATAAAGTTTTAAAAATACTGTACCAAATGTTTCAAAGCAAACTTTCAACTACAATAAACATTTTTCCCGTGCAAAAAAATATTCAAATAAAATTAAATCAGTTATGATGCACATACCATAGATAGATTATAAATTTGTCATTTACTTATTATGTTGATATTTTCAACTACAGATCTTATATTTCTTGACTCACGGATGCTTCTTATAAAAGCTACACTCATTCAAGGATTCATAACTCATAAGCATTTTATGTTTTCGAATTACGAACATATCGCTTGTAGACACAGGAGCGGAAGCAAGAAAACCTATCACAAAAAACAATTTTTTTGGGTTAGTATGCTGATTTAATATTATTTTCATATGCTTGTATACGGAAGGCTAAAATGGTGACTTTTCCATTATTCTTTCTAAATCTGGTCCCTCAATGAACTCTCCTCTCTGACTAATCAGCCCGCAACTATTACTATTATTAATATTATTACAAATTCTACACTTAACCCATACAATTGGCCTATATATTTCTATCATCCTGGCCCGAACAGGCCAAAGTGAAATCCAAACCACCTAGGGCAAACTTCTGATTTATTGGGACGTCATTTTGACGAATACAAAGTGTCCCGTAAGGACAAGAAACGTCCGAGCTTGTATTACGCTTGCTTTTTTGGTGCTTACGGTGGGCATTAGAAAAACACTCATGCTCGATGTTCGACCTGACCCACCCAGTTCTTGCTGCAATAATTCCTGCTGGAGGGTACGGGATTTCTCTGACATTCTATTACAACAATATTTGTCGTAGTTCACTGACCCTTATTTTTAATAGTCTCAATGCGAGAAAAACTTAAAGGTATATATTTAAGTGAAATAATTATTTTAATATGAGAGACATTTTAATATGAGAGACAGAATTGTTTACCTTTTTGGCAGATCCAAGATCATTCCATCCTTGTCGTCCGTCTTTTTCTCCCGAACGGCACGTTTGCCAGGCTTACTGTTAAATCGAACTTGAGGTCTTTGAATATCGTAATATATGTTCATATAATTTGAAAATTTCAACTAATCATTCATTTTAATACTAAAATGTTATTTAAAACAGCTTCTTGCCAAAAGTAATCGTATTGCCTTATTGCGTTAATAATATATGGTGAAAACCGAAAATGTACTGTGCCTTGATACAAAGAGATATAAATCTCAACAACGGCAATATCGTTTGATGAATTTTATACGAGTTTTACGTCAACGCCGTGCCGTATTTTACTTATGTTTTCTTTAGTGTATTCTACGAATCTCTGGCTTAAGCTGGTTCCATTATTTCCTAGTTCATATGTAAACATTACAGAAGTGACAACTTTACAGACTATTTAATTTGGAAATAAAGTTTTCTATTTTTACTAAGTGAAAATTTTTACTAAGTGGTCAGAACCTATTAAAGTGTATTTTTTATAGAATTTAAATTATTTACAATGTGTCCAATAACTAATATTAAACCATCCGCTAACTAACAAATACGTCTAATAACTGTACTTTTTGCATTAAAGTTATAAATAAATTTCTACAAAACACATGACAAAGTTTTATTTCAGTTACTAAGTATTATCTTAATGTACACGAAGCTATGAAGCTATGCTATAAATGTTTTCTATTTTCATTTGATTTATTGCAACGTTCGGATACAGGGTATTCAGTATTTTTCTTATGTAACTATGCAGTTTACCCTAACTAGTAAGAATATTTTAATTACTTAAGGCTCGTGTCACCAAACTGTTATATTTTTAATATAGCTGCGATAAATAACTTTAACTACTATAAAGTTAATTAAATTTCTACATCCTCTTTATGGCTGGCATCCCGACGAAAACAAAGTAAAATTAAAAATAGATTACTACAAAGCCCGAAATATCCATTCGAGCAAATTAACAACCCATATTTCCTTTTGACATTTTTATTAGTTTCCGGAATATAGAAGGCATCGCGCAGTATCTGCGTTGTCTTTATTTTACCGCCGTTAAATTTTAGCCATTCCACCGCATAGCGCCACAACTTGTCTTGCTTCTACCGTTCAGAGTTCATATCAGATGCAGCTTTATTGCTCGGATAGACCAGAGCCGACAAATTTTCGATTCAGCATATTGCACGATTGATTTCGACGAGCAGCGTGATTTCCGCAATCCTTCGCTTATATTGTCTGTCATTTTTATAAATATATAACTACCAAGCCAATATTACAACACTAATTATTGTTGAAATAAGTAACGTTAGTATATAATATGAAAAGATGCCACAAATATAGTTTTGATATTTATATATTAAGAATATTTCATCTGATTTCAATTCCGCCTCCGATATTTCCTCTGGTGTATTACAAAGAGTATGTTGGAGGTTTTTGGTATATGAGTTTTGGCATGTAGATATTTATCCCATACATTTGCAGGACCCAATACAATATAGATTATTTTTTGTGCAATAACATTTAAATCTAGCCCAGCCAGAAAAAGACAATGAGTTGATTACTATGGTGGGAAACAAACTTGAGTATTAAAAACAAATCTCATCTTTGGATACTGTAGATACAATTATCCTGGATTCGTTGACTTTCTTGGATTTGACAAGTTCCACTGTGTCCCCAAAATGATTTAGTACTTTCTTCAGCACATGGCGAGGAATAATACCCATTTGAATCTCCTCCAAGTTCTCTAAATCTACGGTAAATTGTTGTGGTCTCGTACCCTTTACCTTTCACCAAACCTTTCTTCAACTCGCTAGTTACCTATATAAAAGTATCTTCTTTCACGGGGCTGTTTCTTTTGAAGCCCGATGTTGTTGCAGCTGCACTTGGTTCTTTATATTTTTTTATTTTTCTAATTCTAGAGTCAGACAATTGGCATGCTATTTGATCTTAATTGCAATTAAATCATTCTCACCGATTCTTGCCAAATACGTAGGTAATGTTTTCGAGCAATGTTTTCAATGTTTTCCTTTGTGTTGGTGGTCATAACTTGACAAAGTTTTTTTATGCGACCTCTTTTGGCAAAACAAACATAAATTAACATCAAATCCGCCTACCGAACGCGACATACGGATGTCAGATGAAATTTCTTCATTTGTACTAGCATCACACGAAAACTTTCTCACATTTCTTTATGTAGACAGCGATATTTTTAGAGCTAGTAACAAACACTATTGTAACATTTTTGCCACTGAATATTGCCACCCTGTTGAACGTCATTAAATTTGTAAAAATCTAATGGTGGGGAATCATCTAAAATTTGTTCTAGAAAATCATTTCTAGAAGAATTCGAAATCCTCGTGGACTAGACTACAACGCAGTTATCCAGTTTTAACCCTGTGAAAATCCCCCTCACAATCATATTTCACCAAGAGGATCCATAATTCGGCGGTCGAATACGATGCGGATCCAAATTTTCAGAATTTGGAGTACATGAGTCGAAGTTGAACAGTCATAAGTCAGGTCACGTAACCTGTTCGTTAATATTTACTTAAATATAAAACCTTTGTACCTACTTGATAAATTACAAACGCAAAATAAAGGAATATAACGTGAGTGTTTTGTTTTGAAATCTAAATCTGGCATACAACAAGATTGGGGCAGTAATTTTCCAGAGGAATTGAGAAGCCCTACTGTCGTAGCAACAGACTAAGGTAGCCCCGAGAACAATTACCTCGATTTTCATCCCCTAAACACCACCTTTCACTATTTTAGCCACTTCTTTTTTTTGAAATCTAAACGAATACAGAATTTTTTATTAATTTTCTATTCTTTAAAATTTTATTCAATTAAATTCAATCAATCAATACTTTTATATAATATTTATCAGATGAAATTTTTAACACGACAAGGATGCTTTATCAAGTAGGTACAGAAACTATGCGACGCAAAAAAAAATGTTAAGCATATATTACCGTCGATGATTCACTTTAAAACATGCAACGCCTGAAAAAAGTATACAAAATAAATATAACATTCAAATGGTAAACAGGTACATTCACATTCTTTCCATTTTCAGTCAGTCCTACCCTATTTACTTCGTCAGTTTGCGCCCTGCCACTTATGCTACAATAGAAATAACCTTCCATTTCTGAACATGAAAAAATGTAGCAGCACATAACCTTACACACATAGCATCAGCTTTCTTATTTTTAATAAAATTTTATTCAGTTCTCTGTGCATTTAACTTGCTTATGAAATTTATTTTATGGTTACTTCCCTTATACAGTGAGAGTTAAATTACAGTGTAATATCGAAGAAAGCTACGATGAGATTTGAGTGAGGTTCATTTAAAACTTTACACTGATACCGACTTAAACGTCTGAAATATCGCTCTACTATTCTTAAGTTTAAATCCGCTATAAGTTTTCAATTTTAACGAGAATTTCGTTCAGTACAGCGCCCGTCTTGAGAAATGAACAAAAGCTCCTCTCTAATTTCAAAGTTGGAATCGATCCTGATCCTGTTTTAGACCTAAACGGATTAACTGATTCTTGTTGCTTTGATTTATACATATTTATATAAAATCTGAAAGAAATGTCGAGACGAAATGTCGCTTCAAATGGAATTAATTGAACTGATGATGTCCTAAAATGTTCTCTGCAAGACTTTTACGTGAAATATGTTTCAAAAGAAAGATATCGAACTTAAATTAATTTTATTTTCAACCACATAGGTAGCCCAGAGCGTGGATGGTCCTTTTTCTTTGGAGATCTCGCCAAAGTACGCCAACAAAGTAGTTTCTGATCCAAAATGTGTGGTATTTTTATGGCAAAAGAGCGATAAACTTGGAATGCTTTTCCGTACCGCGCCTTGCTTGTCATCGGCAGCAAACTTTCTTCCACTTTATGGGCTAACTCCTGCAGCTCCGGTGGTGTACCACATTCTTCACCATTGAAAGATCCGGCACTCATTTTAATATCCTTTCGTGTCCGAAACTCGAAACCGTGCGGAAACTTCAGAAAATTATAAAATGACAGAACATTATAAAATGATTTCTTGTTGATTCTGTTTTATGCCATAGCAACAACATAGCAACCATCAAAATTCTACCTACTAAGAAAAAATTTAAGCCAGAACGGAATGCATTCCTGTTCATAATAATAATTTTATTTTATTGAAGCACATTGAAGTGTTATTCAGAAATTCGTGGTTGAAAATAAAATAGTATACTATACTTACTCGATGGGAATTTTCATTAATGTCTCGAGATTTTATTTGTCTCGACAGTAATTAAAATCTTCCCATCGCGTATTGTAATATAATATTATATGTAAAATTGTAAATCTCTAAGATAGTACGTAATGAATTAAAAATGTTACGCAACTCATTATAATAAGTATATGATATTTTCGATTTATATTTAATATTGACTGTATTAATGTGTTTATTACTAGCCAAACTTTTTTTAAACTCAGTTGTGCTTACGGTAAAACCGAAAATTGCTTCGTGACGGGAAATTACGAACCCTCACAGAGTTGGAAGTAATTTTACTCCAAATTTAGCGGCATAACTATAGTTAATTTTTCATTTACCTGAATATCGTATGTCAATAACTCCATAGATGGTTCCATTTAACCCATCAATGACCATTTAAACCATCTAAACCATAGATGGTTCCATTTAAAAAAAATAATTTTTAATCCGAGAGTCGTTTATTTTTACTGACACGTAATTTTGAGGATCGACAGAAAGTGGTTTCCCCATTTTCTCGATTTCATAAAATAAACCTTGTAGAGAACTATCAAACTGTCTTCTTCATTGCAGTTCCCGAGGTCCCCAGAGTGCCGCTTGTAGAGACAAGGACTGGTATGAATAACACCCGAGTTTAAACTCCGAGTATGTACTCATGAGCATGAGCATCAAGTGATAGTTTGTGCTCCAATTTATATGAATAAAAAGATTTCGATTTGAGGAGTACCTGCTCCTGGTACATAAAAGTAGATACTCGTCATTTTATTTCCAAACTTGTCTGAGCTTGTAACGAATAAAAACAGTTAAGTGTGGCGTTCCGCATATTAGTGCATTAATACTGTTCCAGTCAGCGTGCATTTGTTGCAATGAGTGAAAGCAGCGGAGAAGAAAGTTATAAAACCTGTGAATCCCAAATGGGATTTGTAAGTATGTTACGTGATATTCCCATACTTTTGTCCAAATCGCAAACACCAACTGCCCGACTATCCAAATCAAAAGCAATCGAAGAAATGAAAAAACAGTGGGAGCTCAATTTTGGTTCACAAATAACTACAAATCAAATGTACAAGAAAATTAACAATATGAAATCCAGACTCAAAAAAAAGACTGATATTAATAGAACTGGAAATAAAAAAATCGTCCTGCAGGATTGGGAAAAGATTTTGTTGAAAATCATGGAAGGCGACACAAATCCAGTATATTCAAAAATTCCAGGTAAAGTAGTATCTATATATAATTTTATTCATAGGGCCGAATAAGACAAATAAAGTAATGGGTGGCATTTATTTTTAAATCAATTGTTTACATAAAAAAGCTGGTTGGTTATAGGGGAGATGTGGGATATTTATGTAAGTTTGCTTGCGCATTCTTGATATTTCATTTTTAATTATTTTAATATTTAATTTTTCATTTCAGGATCATTATCTGTCGGCATACAATAAACAGACACAAAAAGCAGTCAGAAAGATACAATCCCTAGACAATCAACTGATTCTGAAACGTGTATAGGAAATGATGATACTGCCACGGAAGTACATGCACCTAAAAAAAAGAAACATAATAAAATTAGTTCTCTTGAAAAATATGAAACAAACGTTACTAAACAACTTTCAAATAACGAATTACAAAGGCTAATTTTGCTGAAACAACTGAGAGTTTTGGATATGAAGGAGGAAAAATTCAAAAGACAGCAAAATCAAGATCTTAATGAACAATCTACTTCGAGCAATAATAGCAATTTCGTTCACGGTGAAGACGGAAAATCATATTTCAACTTGTAAATGTTTCTATACGTTTCTTAAGCAGTTACAAAATAAAAAATTGTAATGTGAAAAAAAACAGTTTATCGAAATTGTTAAGCACCTAAAAATAAAAATATAAAAAATACGTTCTTTTGTATTCCAACTTTTATTTACCTTAAGGTAGAGCAAAAATGATTTCTGCTAACGCAGCTCGCCTCCGTTGCCCGTTTTGTCTAATATTATTGTCAACCTGCTCTTGTGCCGGACACGGAACTGGAATATCTTGTAATGGAGGCTCCATGGGATCAAGCTCATCTTTTAAATATTTTGCTACATTGTGTAACATAAAACAGCATATGATAAGTTTTGGAACTTTTTCTATGGATACCCGAACTTTATATTGAAGCATCGGAAATCGTTGTTTTAGTTGACCAAAACATCTTTCAATGATTACACGCTCCTTTGTAAATAAATTATTATAAGCACGCTCTTGTGGTGTATTAGGATTTCTAAAAGGCACAATTAGCCACGGTGCTATGCCATAACCTTCATCCCCTAAAAACAATGCATTAGACCTCTGAAAATAATTCTTTGCAATGCTATAAATTTCCGAGTTGCTCCAAATTCGTGAATCATGGACAGATCCAGGCCATGATGTGTCTACGCTTGTAAACTACTCATCTGAATTACACGTGGCTTGTACATTAATGCTATGATATCCCTTGCGATTAATATATTCATCAGCATGAGTAGGTGGTTTTTTTATTTTTATGTGAGTGCAGTCGATCATACCCACTGCACATGGAAAAAAGTATTTTGTTTGCCACCTTTCTTTCGCTTCTATTATATCAGCACGATTTTGAGGAAATTGTATCCGCTGTCCACATTTTTCTATTAACTTATCAGCAACTTCCGTCACAACTTTTGATACAGAAGTTTGGTGGACACCAATATCTTCCCCTACTCCTGTTTGAAAACCTGGGTCACCTACATGTCTCAAAAATATTTTCATTTTATCAACGTTACATATAGCACCACCTCTTCTTTCTCCAGATTCTACACCCAAAAAGTGATTTGATAGCCACTCGACATTCTCTTTAGTAAATCGACACAATGCTTTAAAGTCACGATCACACGTAGTTCTTCTAGGTTTGTAATATTTTTCGGAACGCAAATTAAGGATAAACTCAGCCATACCTCTGCCGCGGTCAAACTGAAGTCTGCTGCCTATCAGACTCCAAAATTATGGAGTAGATTCTCACCCCGAAGAGCATGGGCAATTTTTTATTCATACCAAAAGTGAGTATTTACTTACTACAAACGGTACATAAGAGTACTTACTCAAGCGGAGCATCTGCTTCTGGTTTTTATTCATATCGCGTGGAGTATTTGCTCCAAATTATTGAGTATAAACTAAATGCTCATTTTTATTCATATGAGCCAAGGCTACGAAATCGAAAAAAACCACATCACGTTCAACGTATATTGAACTTCTTCCAATTTGCAATCGCCAGTTTCCCATTGGTTAGAGTTGTAGTAGTTGTGATATAAAACTGTATAACTATAAGTGTGTTTATTGTAGTTTATTAATTTTACCATAGACATATTAATACGGGGAGACCCAAACGGTTCATTCATAAAACGCTGGAAGAGCCGATCTATTATTTATTGTTCTAAAAACTGCAATGAGTGCGAGAGAGAAAATGAGACAGCTCTGCGGCAGTGTCCTTTCGGCAACGCCGCTTAGTGTGCACAAAGCCCATCCAGTGGCGTATCTACTTATCTTTAATGAATGAGTTAGGTTAAAAAACTGCATAGTTACATAAGAAAAATACTGAATACCCTGTATCTGAACGTTGCAATAAATCAAATGAAAATAGAAAACATTCAGAGCATAGTTTAATTCGTGTATAGCATTAAGATAATAGTTAGTAACTGCAATAAAACTTTGTCATGTGTTTTGTAGAAATTTATTTTGTATAATTTTAATGTAAAAAGTACAGTTATTGGACGTATTTGTTAGTTAGTGGACGGTTTAATATTAATTATTGGACACATTGCAAATAATTTTAATTCTGTAAAAAAAGACACTTTGATAGGTGTGACCACTTTTCTGATAAAATTTTCCTTGCGTGTTTGTTGAAACAACTCATAAAGTCTGTCTATTTATTCTTTCTCTTCCTCCTCGTTTTAATTTTTTTCAACGTCAAATTCACATTGTTCATTTTCAATGTCGCTGTCTTTATTCTCTGAAAGCTCATCATTTTCTTTATTGCAGCATATGTGACATAGACATGTCATCACCTTCTTCTGGACTGTGAACATAGTGTTTAGGGGGAACACAACATTTGTGTCAAAATTGCTTACATCTGTCATATAATAAAATGACATCATATATTGAAGAATTTTAATCATACATTCAAATGAAGTTATTATAAAGTAAAGCTATTACTCGACCTATTATAAATGCAACAATCCTAATAATATGAGTGCTGTATTTAAACTAAGAAATGGAAAAACGTCTAGATTTTTCATTAGAATAACATAAGAAAATACTATAACCGAAATAAAATCACAACATACTTTTAGGATTTACAAAATTCATAAATGTACATCATACAAAAGTCAACATGTCAACTACTATAAATATAAATAATATAATAAAACCAACATTTTTTTCAAATTCTATAGACTGAACATATTAAAGACAGTTCTATAAAAAAAATCACAAGTTTCTAAAATTTACAAACTTCACGTCCTATATACAAACAACACAGTAAATCAAACCTACTATAATTATTGAATCTATTAAATCCTAAATAATATGAGTTTTGTATTCAAACTTCTTATTCTATTTCGCCTATTGTTTACTATTTTTTTTTGTTTCATAATAAATACGTATTTTGAAAAATGTTTTCAATACCAACTTGACCAATTTAATATGGTGTTCATTCAGTAGTTCATCAACATACATAGATGGAGATGAAAGTGGTATTTTGCATCACCGGAATAAAAATAATTTTAAATAAATATCGCATATTGATTATGTACCATATAAATTACATAATAAAAATTAATGAAATAATTATTGATTAATTATTGCAGCAATATAAAAAGTTCATTTTTAGTTTCAACGCCGCTCGTGGCCAAGCCAAGCCCTTAAAACTTGTAGGTAACCCTAAAAATGCTTACATTACTTACCGATGAAAAGTAACATTTTCCGGACTTAAATGATCCACCCTTTTACAAACTGTACAAGAATGCACCACAGTTACACACTTATTGTTCATCTGAATCGCAATAAATACAAAGATTCGTAGAATACACTTAAGAAAGCACAAGTACAAGCTGTGGCGTTGCGGCAACCTCGCAAATTTCTTTCCATTGATTAATAGACATTGTCGTAAACCTCGAGTAAAATTCATCAAACGACGTTGCCATTGTTGAGATTTATATCTCAAGGCACAGTACATTTTTGGTTGTCTATGGTTTTCACCATATATTATTAATGCAATAAGGTAATACCATAGATTACTTTTTTAAATAATACAATAAGGTAATACAATAGATTACTGTTTTAAATAACATTTCAGTATTAAAATGAATCAGATTCGTTAAAATTGTCAAATTATTTGAACATCTCTTACGGTATTCAAAGATTTCAGTGAATTTCACAGTAAGCCTGGCAAACGTGCTGTTCGGGAGAAAAAGACGTACGACAAGGATGGAACGATCTTGGATCGGCCAAAAACGTAAACAATTCTGTCTCTTGTATTAATACGTATATGAATTTTACCCTTTTATTATTAGATTGAAAAATCAGCTCTAGGTGCACTGACATATCTGCATCTTTTCTTTTTTCTAAATAACGTCGCCTACACTTTATTTGTATTCTAATTACATCGTATAACTTTGATCACTTTGATGTCGCGCTATCATCAGCGAATTGCGCCGGGTTATTTGTAAACCGTTATGCAGCTGAAGGAAATAATTTAGCACACGGGAACCGTTTTAAATGACTCGGTGGAATTAGGTCTTAAATAAATAACTATCAGTGACCTTCAGTTAATCAAGGGTCTCTGTTTGGGTTTCGATTGTGTCTGTTTGAGGATATTCTTGGATAGGATGTAATGTGCTTGATTCACCTGCGACAGTTGGCTTATGATAATCAACTGATGCTAATTTTAGGTGACACGTCATTGTATAATGGAGACGTAGGTTGAAAGCGGATGGGGTAGGCAGATTGTGGCATAAAATTGATGCGGAGGGAGGGTTTGTTGTTTTTGCATCAGATTTTCAATTTATTCAATTTTCAAACTTGGACTACTTTTTCCTTGAGTTGTTTTTACTTGAAAATATGTAGTATTTGTTGACCAAAACTTATCTTTCGTGTCTCATATCTTGATAACAGCAAGGTGTACGAAAACCAATATGGGATATATTCAGAAAGGGTATATATTTATAGAAACATAATTATATAGGTGTCATGGCCGTTTGAGCAGTAGGAAGAGAGATAAACGCGGCGAACACGTTGGATATCCGAATTTGGCTACTTTGCAATTTTACAAAATCATATTCAGCTTCATATATGGAGAAGGGCTAGGCGTACATAGGGGGGTGAGAAGCCCCTATTCCATCAGAGCCCCGTTTTTATCAGCAAACCCTCCTAAACAGAAAAGGTAAGATGTGACACGTTTATCTCAAGAAACCATGCCTTTTATTCATTTTGTTTTTTAGTTTATGTCCTCTGTGTGTAAAAATTAATTTTTCAGAGCAAAATCAATTTGTCACCAATAGTTTTTAAAAATACCATACAAATACATTTTTGTTGGTAACCATGCCTTTCCTTCATGAAAATGAAATAAAAATACAACAATATATTGTTTGATTTTAATACGCAATGATTCCAACAAAAAAAATTCAAAATCAAATTTTAAAACAGTCCAGTTCAACTGTAACTTAACTAACCTGGAGAAGCGTACCTTTTACAATAAATTAAAGTTAATATTTTGTATTGCCCATTCTAGCTCTTATAACTGCCTGCATACGTCAGATCATATTGTCAATAAGGCTACGAATATCACCTTGGGGGATATTTTGCCATTCCTCCTAAAGGGCTAAACGAAGCTCATTTACTGTAGCCGGAGCTATTTCGCGTTGTCTGACTCGCTTACCAAGTATGCCCAACACATGCTCTATGGGGTTGAGATCAGGCGAACATGCTGGCTAGCTCATTTTGCTAATATCAACTTCTGCGAGATATCGTGTGACACATATTGCTGTATGCTGCGGCGCATTATTCTGCATTAGGATAAAGCGATAAATCCATTAAAATGTACATCATAATTGGTTGTAACTCCTCAATATATCGGTGCGCCGTCAAGGATACATCGATGACATTAATTCAGTGCAGGCCTCTCGGGTTATTTATGATTTCTTGTCTTTACTGACTGTAAATGACGGTCCCGCAAAGTTTGTACGTAAGAAATCTGTCATCAATAGACGTATTTTTTCATTCTGTTCTACGCTTATTTCTGCCAGTTTGTTTAAAACGTTCGACTACTCCTTTGATGGTAGAGCGATGGACAGAAGGTTTATTGCAATATATTCATAATAGGACCACCTTCAACCAGAGCAACAGCTTTTGGGTAATTTTCCGCACACCATGGTAGGAATACCATGGTGTGCACAGGTCTTGCGCAAAAAAATCAAACTGTCAAACTGACATTAGCGCAATAGCGAGCAAAGCCCCCTCATCAAGTTAATTTCGCTCTAAAAAAATAACCAATACACCTAAAGACATGAACTAAATAAGAAAATGTAGGGAAGGTATGGTTCTTAAAAAAAAATGGTATTTTGCAAGAAATTGGTAATGAAATTATTCCACAGGATGTTTTAAAATTGGGTCTCTATAACAACATTTTAATTAACCCTGTATAATGACTAAAACGTAAGCATATAACAAAATAGTGGATATGCAAGTTTAAATTGATTTTATCTACAGTTTGCTAAAAAAAATTGTGAAAATTGAACTTAAAAAAAGTTATGATACCTTAAATTTTACCAGATATTAACTTGTTGCGTTTTTTATTGCCCCTGAGTGTAGTCAGTTTCTGACATAATAAGAAAACTTAAGAAATTAAATAGCATAGTAGCGACCCTTACAATATTAATATAAAAATTTTAACAGTGAAATATAATATAATCTTTGGCCCCCTAACAAATTTAAACTGTGCATTAGAGAAAATATTTTTCCAGATATTTTAAAAATTTCAAGTCATATCAATTTATAAAAAGGTTCCTTCAATTTATCGTCCAGTTGTCGTTATGCCTTTTTTAGCCAAAGTTCTGGAAACAAATTTAAAGATACACATTGAGTTAAATAATTTATTAGGTTAGCACAAATTTGATTTTAGAGCTACATACTCTACAACACTAGCTGTGAATTCCTTAATTAAAATTAATGAAAGCTTTGAAGATGGCTTCTTAACATTTTCACAATTTTTAGATCTCAAAAAATATATTCTGATAAATTAAACGTTTACGTTAGTAACAATAGCGCCAACTTATTAAATTCCTAACTAATCATTGCCATTATGTATTTTCGCAAAATATAAACTCAAACCTCACTCCCTATAAAACATGGAGTTCCTTAGGGATCTGTGTTAGGCCCGACATATTTCTTACGCTATGTAAATGACCTAAGTATTGCCTTGAATGCTTCTTCTTTAAGGTGGACAATGGCACAAATTACTATGGGTTATTGTTTTACAATATCCTTCCAACGCATGTAAGCAGCTTATTCAAAACCTCCGTTAATTTTTTTTACTCATGAATGCATTTTACTCACACGAGGAATTCTTGGAGGTAGATTTTAATAATTGGTAATTATTTATGTTGTTTCTTGGTATTGTTAATGTTATTGATACTGTTAGGAAAAGAAATTGTAACCGCTCCCATAATTTTAGGATTATTTATTGCTTTGATACTCAAGTTTTATTTATTTTAAACTTAATTCATGTCTTGTATTTATATAGTCACATTTCTTACATCGGCATCGTTCAATGTTTAGTGTTAATGTAATTTTCTATTTATATATTATGTATATTCATATGATTCTATGTATCATTTCTGCTTAAATACTTCGTTAAATACTTGTGTAAATACTTCGTGTATTATTCGTGTATTATTTTTTTACTCAAACTCGCATATTAATAGCTCTCCTTAAATCTCATTGCATAATGTATGCAAAACTGTTTAACTCCCCTGATATTTCGCGTATGAAATTGTAAAATTAAGCCTCGCCGGAAAATTGGTATATTCCGATTACTTTTCAAAACAAAAAGTACAATATTTGAGTTATGATTGAGCTTATTTGCGCTCGCACATATCCCTGTTCCCCACTTTTATAGCCCTACTAAATGTATTTACTGATACATCAGCGAAGGTAGACACATTCGTTAAAATAAAATTCCGACGGCAAATTCGAAACGTAACCGTAGAAATTTCCGGCTCGGCTTTTCCCAATGATGGAAATGCGAAACGGCAGCTGACATTACCGTTTAATTTTTACATGAAACGTACAGTACGTTAGCGAACCCTTTTCCAGGACATTAAATAAAGCGAGAATGATGTCGCTTAAATGCCAGATGGCGGAATTACATTTCGTTTAAATTTAATTCTATCTTCGAATAAAAATAAATTCGTCCGATTACGTAGTATCAGTTGCCTCGTATTAGGGAGCGACTGAGAGATAGATTTTAAAATTTGCACGATTCTTATCAACGAATATATATATATATATATATATATATATATATATATATATATATATATATATATATATATATATATATATATATATATATATATATATATATATATATATATATATATATATATATATATATATATATATACTGGCGGACGAATAACGCAACACAAAAAAATTTGCCCAACTGTGGAATACATTATTTTTTGAACCCGTCTCCTAATTTAGATCATCTTTTATTTAAATTGTAGGAAATTTTGTAGTGAATTCGCTGAACTTTTTTAAATTATTGTTTAATAGGCTGTACCAATGACGATTTTTTTTCTCAAACATTGAAACACTCTATGGGACATATCAAACACAAATACTGTAAACAATAATTGATTATTGCATAGCCTAATGCTTCCTTAACATTTCCTTTTTTTATTCGCTTTGATATCTCCATTTTTAATGAAAATAGGGAGATTTTAAAATCATCATGTTTGGAAGCATTTTAATTAAAAAAAGAGTTAAGTCGGCCAGAAAACTAGCACCGGAAATAAAGTTGGATTTTACGTTTTTATTTTAAAATAACGCATTAACATCTAAAATAGCAACTTGAATTTAAAGAAAGAAAAAAAACAAAAACAAACAAATTAATTTTATTAAAAAAAAAACTAATAACGAGTATTTCCACCCCTACTTCTCACTACAGCTTCACATCGTCGCCTCATGCTAAAAAATATTCGCCTAATTTCCGCCTGGTCCAAAGCGTTCCACAATTAAATTAGTGCCTCTTGTACTTCTCCAAGGGTCATATGGGTTGGTCGTGTTTTCTCAGCTGCCTACCGAGTACATCCCATATATGCTCAATAGGATTGATATCAGGACTTCGTGCTGGCCAATTTAGTGTCTCAACATCTACTTCCCCGAGATACTCATCGACAATATGAGCAACATGCATTGTCTTGCATTAACAAGAAATTGTCACCTCCATTTAGTGCACCTCCACGTACTGGTAACGTGTACGTGCATTTAATGATATTCCTCCCCACACCATCACGGAACCTCCATTGAAGAGAGTGGTTTGACGTATGTTACATTGTGCGTAACGTTCATTTGGCCTTCTTATAACTGTTGGTCGACGATCAGAACTGTAGAGGCAAAACCTAGATTCATCAGTAAATAGCACTCTTCTCCAGTCTTCAATATTACACTCTAAATGCTCCCTAGCAAATTGTAACCTAGCTCTTCTGTGCTCTGCATTAAGAGTGGGTCCTGTAGCTAGAATTCGTATATGAAGATTACATCTACAGATAGTCATGTCCAGAGAAATGTGGCAACGCATTACGAGGTCCGCTAACTCTTCGTCGGTTCACCGTTTCGAAGTATACAAAGTAGTTTCGCGCCTTTTTTAGCAGAGAAAAATCAATGGTTCTGGGTGAATCTAGTGATTAAAGTTTTATAAATCCTTACATGTGTCAAATACATGTTGAGATATAAAATGTGAATCTGACCCACAAAAATATTTTAAATACGGGTGGGTAAACACTTGTTTTAAATTTTAAATTGAATTATTGTGTTATGATTATTAGTTACTAAGTCCTAGAGTCTTTGAGTTTGCACTGGGTTTATCTATTTGCTACATTTCTTGCATATCAGATATGTAATTTCGGGTACTAAGAGCTAAAGCTTTTAAAGTAAATTTTTAATATAACGATGCCTAGTAAATGCTATCTAACTGGGTGCAAAATCAACTATGATTTAAACTTTAACAATGTACAAAATAAGCGAGGTACTGGCTTAATCAAATTCTAAAAAATTAAGAGAGAAAATTAGCTTGGATGAGAGCAATTCCGAAAGATCAATGGGAATAATCAATATAGTGTGTCAATTACATTTCAATAAACCCGATGACATCCAATCTTTTATAAGGCATTTTATAATGTTGCCAATTATATACTTGTCAGCAACTTATAGAAATGTATAGACACATTTCTATAAATATTGTTGTCACTCATAAAAACTTGATGTTATCCACATTAATCAAATAATGTTGACTGAAAAATGCGAAAAATCCCATTTAAACACATAGTAAGTCAAATTGAGGGGCGTAATAAATTGGTTCCTAATATCCCCGCTAGGTTCGTATCGCTTATATTCTATTCCGAATTGGGGAATCAGAAAGCAAGCAATTTAGAGAAAACCATCTGAAGTTTAATTATAAATCCATACTCTAGATGTCGCAATCTATACATATAGAATAGAGACCCTTTAATGAGAGTCTGGCCAAGGCAGCCATTTTATATCACAATTCGTGATATTTTATATCACAATTTTTTATCAATATTCTGATTTCTACACATGCACAAATATTTGAGCTTACCTTTGAGTTTTTCACAATGATGAATAGTATATTTACTTTGAAAGTCTCAATTTTGCGAATATAAATATCCTACTAATGTCAAAATCTAAGTGATAGTTAATTCTGATAGGTGCCGCCATTTTAGTTCACAAAATAGCGGCACCAATCAGAAAGTGGCAAGGCCTTGGCCAGACTCTCATTAAAGGGTCTCTAATATGGAAAGTATAATCTGCCTTCTATGTTATTACGTTGTCACTGTTTATGCTGCCATGGATCAACACACTGAATAATATGTTTACCTGTTACAATAAGTGCCAATATAGTTAAGTAAATAATTTTGTGTTTACTAATTCGTTTAATTAGATATCATGTAAAGTTTGTTTTCATGATATAAATTTATTCAAAAAATAACTATTTAATCTTCAGATAATATGTTTTCCATAGTATCATTAATTTAACATATTCCTACCTACCATCAATTAGATGCTATCGAAAAATGTTTGTATTGTCATTAGGACCTTATGTTTAGAAATGTGTGACGTCATTAAAATAATGCATATAATATATATTGTGTAATACAGCCATTTATGAGGCTGTATGAGACATATTATAATAGTTGTGAACATTTTGAAAAAAAATATATTTGTTTATGAGATACCTACAGGCTAAATGACTTTGATTCTGATAAATGGCAAAAATTATGAAATAATGATATCTTTAGAGGCCAAAATTTACAACTTCCCACAACTTTCTTAGAGACCTTTCGACATTTGTATTTGAATGTATCGATCTTTTTCTTCTACAATTTATTGGTAAGACATACCACATAAGTTATTCAAGATTCATTTTTCAATTATAGGGAATGTAAGCGAGAACATGCAAAACCTTCAACGAAAAACACGACCCTCTCCCCAACCCCCTTCCCTCATACCGGAAACACCGTTTGAAAATATAAGCAAATCCTTTTTTGCGAAATTTGCATTTTTTTAACAACGAAACGCGTATTTTTTTGGAAAATATTCATATATTTATAAATATTTTTTATTTTTTTTGGTCTCATGTGAATTTAATTGAAGAAAAAGGCCTAATTAATTTTCAATCAATTTTTTTAACAAAATTTTGATTTTGGAAACTTTCAGGACGAAATTTTTCTTGCTGAAATCTCTACTGACTTGAAGATGTTGTAAGAGAATCACACTGTTACTGTGAAAAAATATTGTCAAAAATGAGAATATAAGATCAAAATCATTTCAAGATTGATTTTTCCGTAAATGTCACGAATTTTTCATTGTGTATAGACATTAAATGTTGAGTGTGATGCAAAATGGTAATTTCAATATAATAGGTATCAAATAAAGGACCTTTGATTAGCCGTTCAGGCTGTTGAAAAACAAATTTTTAAACGATATTTTACAAAAAAAAATGTGAAAATGACCGTCGTTTCTGTACAAGAAACATTTTTTATGCTTCATGGACAAAACTAAATTAAAAATTAAGTTATTAAAACAAATAAGTATTTAATACGTACTAATATTAAAGCACCAGCACCTTGGCTAACACCTAATCTTGAATTATTAATGAAAATAAGGAATAAAACCCGTCTTAAATATAAATGCAATCGGATATTTCTTTACGTGATTACAGGGCTATGAGAAATTTTGTCAATATGACTGTTAAAACTGAAAAGAAGGAATATACTCGTATACTTATAACATCAATTTAAAGTTGACCTCGTGTCTTTTTGGCATACTGTAAATGTCTAAAATTATTAAATATTAACTGTAATTCAAAAACCACTTACCTAGCTGACATTGCGTAATTTCTTTGTAAACAGTATTCCTACCAAAAATAGAATCTCAAAATAATAATATTTTCTGACCTTATCCTAAGAAGATGGTCACCCATTATTATTAACACTACATTTTAGTACGCAGAAGTATCAATAGACAAGGTTGAAAATGTATCGCGTCACATTAAAACTAAAGCTAGAGGTACAGCCGGTTTAAATTTAACTTTATCGTCATTTATTAGTTAATTCTTATATTCCTCAATTACGCAAACACTTAACTTTTATAATTAACAAATTAATGACTTTTAACTTGCACTTTTCTTTCTCAGTGGAAGGCGCCGAATGTTATGCCGATTCCAAAAAATATCAATGCTACTAGCTAGGCGTTTGTTTGTAACAAAAAAATATTCGCTAATGCCATCGTATAGCGTATCAAGAAACGAAGAATAAACCGTTTGACTTTTTAAGGTCGGTCAATATTCAGAGGTTAAAACATTTCGTTTTCCCCTTCCTAATTCATTCATAATAGCTCTTCAGCGAAAGAAAATTGAGCCTCCAACTCTACTCGCTCCCGTTGAAAAATCAATTTGATTTTTCTTATTTTCGCAACTAACCTTTGCGATATCTCGGGAAATCTTTTTTTGTCTAAAACCACCGAGATATACATTAAAAACAATGATAATCATAAATCATAAATCATAATGATTCCCAAACCTGGCAAACCTCCTGAAAATAGAACATCATACCAACCAATTTCCTTATTGCCGATTATATCCAAGCTGTTAGAAAAGCTCCTTTTGCAGAGACTCAAACCAATCTTTGAGGAAAAGCAGCTTATTCCGTCCCACCAGTTTGGATTCCGTAATAAGCATTCAACTATGGATCAAGTGCATCGAATTACCGATGTAATTGAGAGAGCACTAGAAGAGAAAAAGATCTGCGCCACGATATTCCTACATGTGGCCCAAGCATTCGACCGAGTGTGGCATCAGGGCCTGGAATACAAACTAGAAAAATATTTGCCACGACAAATGATTCAAATTCTTCATTCATACATTACTGAACGTCATTTCAGAGTTAAAGGCGGAGAAGAATATTCTGACCATAAGAAGATTTGTGCTGGAGTACCTCATGGCAGTGTCCTTGAACCTGTTCTCTACCTGCTGTACACCAACGACATGCTGTACACCAACAGCGACGGAGTTGTTACGGCAACATTCGCCGACGACACTGCTCTGCTGGCTACTGACCAAGACATACAGTCAGCCACGAACAAACTTCAAACAGCAGTCAACAATGTCTCCACTTGGAAAAATAAATGGCACATCAAATTAAATGAGGCGAAATGGATTCATGTCAATTTCACCAACAAGAAATATGACTATACTCCAGTGATTGTCAACCAGCAAACAATCCCACATGCCAACGAAGCAAAGTATCTAGGCATGACCCTAGATGCAAAACTTCGATGGAAAACACATGTGAAGAAGAAACGTGAGCAATTAAACCTCAAATTCAGACAAATGTATTGGCTCCTAGGGTGTCACTCTGAGTTGTCAATACACAACAAACTGCTTATCTACAAGCAAATTCTGAGGCCTGTAGGGACTTACGGCATCCAACTCTGGGGATGCACTAAGAAATCCAACATTAAATTAATTCAAACGTTCCAGAATAAAGTACTTCGAAGCATTGTCAAAGCACCGTGGTACATTCGCAATGAAGACATCTATCGTGACCTGAATATGCCTATGGTTGTGGATGAGATTAAGAGGTTTGCAGGCAAACATCAGAAGAGGCTAGAAAACCACGAAAACTTCGAAGTGATATCACTACTCGACAACAAAACGGCTAAAGAGACTAAAACCGTTCGAATTGGTGTAGTGATAGGGAAAGTGCCTAGAATTCTAAGCATAATAGATATGTCTATCACATAAACCAAGTGATTAGTGTTATGTGGAGTGTGTCACTGGATACTCATCCACTGAACAGCTAAGTCTAGTTATTAAGAAAAAATTGTTAGATAGATTTAATCTAGTTACAATGTTCAACTTCCATGAGGCGTTTTTCTAAAAAAAAAAATTAAAAACAATTTTCCCATGGTTTTAATTGATCGTTCCCATACCAAAATAATGGGAGGACACGATTTGATAGGTTGGGGAAAAAAATGGTTAAATTTGAGTTGTCTGTTTTTGACCCATATTTCTTTCCAGATCCACTCCACTATAGAGTTTGTGTCCATAAATATGTACATCTTGGGATTGAAGTTCCTGGTGGTGGACACGAAGGATCTCTATTTTAACGCTGTGTGAACCGATTGTCATTGTCAGCGAAACTTGGAGGTTCTCATAACGCCATATAATGGGGTCACGTCGGGAATTAAAATACGTTTTATGACTCTTACGTTATGTCGTGTGTGAGTAAACATTTGCCTACGGGATTAAATGCTTACGTAATCTTCTTTTCCGTTTTAATAGTTATTTAATAGCAACCCCATAATTGCTATCCCATCAGGATATTTGCTTTCTAACTGCCAAGCCGCATTATGTTTATGATTATTTTTATTACCTCTTTTAATTTATTAATTTCCGGTGGTGTAAAGTTTAATAGGATCCGTATATCTCCTTATGAAGTTTGATGAGGATCTGTGTCTCCGAAATCAAATATTTTATATTCTAGAATATTTGGCTTAAGGTATTTGAGAAAATAAAATTATTTTATGTACTCTTAAGTACCTATATAAATAATATAATTTAATAGGTAATATAATTTTGCTCATTCATTTCTGTGAATAAAACAGTACTTGCCCTCCCTAGGGAATCAAACATAACGTCATTATTAGTAGTTTATTATTATTTATAGTAATTGTAGCAAGATGTTTGTAAATTTGCAACTACCTATCCGACATCACAGATGTCTTATACAGGAAACATCCTGCAATGCAGGCAGAACATAATAAAGCAAATAAATAAACCCAATACAATGAAATGTTTTTCTAAAGTGTTTTGGAAGTTTGTTTCATTTACAGACAAACGCAAACTCAGCAACGTTGCTTGTACTTTTAATATTTATTATATTTTTATAAATATTTACTTCCTCATATATATAAATCTTCAATAGATTCAATTTTTACAGTCTTCAGCCAATTGGTCCACAAACAATCACAAATTAACTCAATTAACAATATGGCGACTTATGTTAGACGTATCCGGCATGACTGCATCCCAATGTGGTTTGAATAATCACAAGTCAAACCACAAATTAATAATTAAATGGGGGATTTCGGTTGGAGAAAAAATATCAAAATTGCCCTGTCCGGAAGTTAAAAAACCGGAAGTAAGAAAAAAGACGGATACTCAGGAGAAAACATCAAAATTAGATGCAGACTGACTGAAACCGCATTTCATTATCTGAACTAGTTCAAAAGTTATATAGGTTTAAAAGGGTCAAAATATAATGGGGAACCAGGTATAATTATTATCAATAAAGGGTGCTACTTCAACGAAGCTGGCAGTAGATGGCGCAGTAACTATACAGCACCCTCAGAGCACTAAGCGAATTTCATGTCTACCGAGGCACGCCGTTCCATCGTTACTCTGGTTTCCCGTCAGGTCGAATAAATCTTTCGCCTTTTACTAAAGATTTCCGTGGCGGGGAGCAACTCGAATGAGTCTATAACAATTTTTTGTTTGGCCTGGCGATTAGCTGGGCCTGTAATTTAAACCGAATAAAATTTGAGTAGTATGTAGTTGAGTAGATATAGTCAAGTCATAGCGTCTTTTTTTGTTTGTTTATAGGGAAGGAGGTCTGGTATCTTAAAACAAAAACAGTATTTCCTGGTTACCTTCCCTCAAGATCCATTAAATTAGATAGATAGATCGTCACGCGTCACGCTCGGCTATGTAACGCTCCTTAGGGCAAAGTCTGCTCGAGTGAAAATTTATTTAAGCGCTAGCTAGTCTGTGACGTGATTATGTTTAAAATTCGGTACATTTTTTCGTACTTACAAGATTATTCGGTGAAACTGGCTGATATCACACTGCGTTAAATAATTTCTAGGAGGGTGGTAAAAATATGGGTCCCCGAACGAATATGGCTCATTGAAACATATTATAAGCCTATTGAGATATTGATTTTGGATGTCAGGATTAATTTATATTATAATAGCAGACGGCAATTTTCCACCATTTATGTAAGCGGCAGCGAATGGAAAAATAAAATGAATAAACGAACCCCTAGTTTTGATAACTGTATTTAGTGATAAAACGTTTCAGATATGTATCATATATACAGCGTGTCCATGGTTATACTAGCAGGACTTCATTAATCGAAACAGGATCCGATATCTCGAAAAAAAATGTACCTTGGACCAATTTTTAGATAACTTTTTTTTCTCGGAATGATGAACAACTATGCCAATTTATTTTATATCAAAATGTAAACTCGTAAATACTCGTGACCCTATATTGTGATTCATACTAGTGTATATTATATTATTTATCTTATATTAATTTTTAACCTTGTTTCATAATCTTTGTTCCTCTTAACTCAAAACTACAAGTGACTTATTGAGTATATTTGTTTATTTGCAACTTTATGTGTTTATGTGTTTACTGTACTTTATTATTGTTGCGTATTATTATGAATTTAAATTGTTTGTTTTCAAATTTAACTAGTTATTAATACTGTCAACATTTATACATATATACATTGTTCATGTTTTATAATCTACTATTTATGCAAATAAGCGTTATTATTATTATTATTATAAGAAAGTAGCGACGGCTGGCATCGACTCGAAAATGACAATAATTGCATAATAAATTGAGTGGCCTAAAAAATTGATTGTATTCTAAGTAGTAATAACAGTAGTAGAATAACGTAATTATTTTTTATTTTTAAGTGCATTTTTTTAGAATAGATTTTATTGAAGTCGGTTTTGTTTTTTGTAAAAAATATGTTCATTTGTTTAAATTTATGGTGTCGCGAATACATAAGCCATGTAGTTGAACTTGTATGGTAGGTGTCATTTCGACAAGCATTATCGAGACAGTGACTTCATGTGCATTATGCTAATTATTATGCTGTTATGTGGTTAAGTCGTATATTTTTACTATTATATATCAACTCGCCCGGTGGCTAGAATCTGAATACGACTGAGGATAGATAGCCTAGCAGCTCTCGATGGGCGGTGCTGTAAATTTGATAAAAACCTATTGCCTTGGGTTCTTTTCAGCTTGACGTAAACAAGCGCCTGATAAAACAGGCTGCTTGTTCGTAAAATCCCCTGCGAGGACTTAACGTATAAGGGTTTTTAGGAAGGTGCGTTGTAAGAAATCGATCTGGAATAACGACTGAAATAAATATTAAACTGATTTTGTTTGGAATGTGTTATAAAATACGAGAATGTCAGGCTATGAATACACCGACACGGAGATACTACGTATATGCGAAAAGCAAACATATATTTTAAAAAGCCCCAGCTTCCCTGCAAAAAAAACTAATACGGAAACAAGTAAGTTAAAATTTCTATCATATGTGTAACACGATAACGATAGGGCACATAATCTGGAATTCCATGATAACGTTTAGCAGGCTTTCGAGTGTCGCATGATTAATATCAAAAGTTTCGGTATTTCGTTAGCTCACAAGGGACACATATTTTATGCAGGCACGACTCTGGAATTTATTAATTAATTGTAATTATAATTTATGATATTATTTAATTAGTTTCTGTCCTGGGGTACATTAGAACTGAATTATTATACAAAAAAATGCCCCAAACCGCAGATCGGAATGTTGCCTTTCTCTCGACTTTAAATATTCTTAAATTAAGCATTTTTTTAGTGGCAGACGAAGAATTTAAGTGACAGTTCAGTCGCTTTGGGAAGAAAGGTTTTAAATATTAAATAGTGTCTATCGTCTAAACTATTCATCTGAGAAAGAAAATCCCTTATTCTCTAGCAAGAATATAATAATATATACTTAATATGTATATAAAGGGGTTAATTAATGGGGCTGAGTAAGTAGCAGATGGTCCCACCTGTTTCTCTTCCTCGTTTGTCCAACCATGGGCCTAACACCCTGTATATATAATGTAAGTGAAAACTTCCTAATTTTCGAATTTTAAAATATAAACTGTAACCGTCCGTCTGTATTACTACAAAAATTTTTCATTTGCATGTACTACAGAAACTCCTAAATTTTTACAAAAAATGCACATATTAGCCCCCTTTTTGATTTTAAATTATATCGTTGATTCTAGTTCACCCTCAGAACTTGTGGTATCTGTTGTGGAAGAGTTAGCCATTTTTGTTTGAGAACTGACAGTAAGGAAATGAGCCAACTTAAACACTAATAAACTTACGTTCTGTTTGCCTCTTGAAATGTTTATAGAAATATTACGTTACTAAGATAACGATGAAGAGCGTAGTTAACCCAATGTAAAAGTCTTAGTAGTAAAAGAAATATTTGTATCTGAAAAGGTACCCATTAAAAGCAATCAATCAATTTTTGTAGTTTTATTGTACAATACCTACAGGCTCCTTATAATCTAATATACTCCACAATTAGAAACTTGTTTTGCGTTTTTCTTTCCGCAGCGGATTTTGTAGCTGCGATGTTTGGTTTCTTGGTTGTTGAAGGGTGTGTGAAAGACGTACCTTACTCAATGATATGTCTCTTCTTTGCAAATTTGCACACATATTCAATTTTGTTGCTGTTTTCAAGGCCTGCGTCCATTTTTGTAGGTGCCGTGTCAGAAAGTGACATGTACGTCAAAAATGTTTGAATTTGCTTTTTTTATGGATTTGCCGGGGTTTTGGGCATGTACTCGATGTCGCACTGACGAAGGAGGTTGTATACACTGTTTCTACCACAATAAGAGTCTTATAAATGCTGTAAAAGCGCGTTTTAATAGAGCGTGATGCGTAATGCGTGCCAGAAAATTTTTAAAATTTTCAAGGTCTTGCGTTTTCCTGGCACTTCCTGGGAGGTTTTTACCATGATGATGACTAAAGGAAGTGTCTTTATAATTTTCATAAAAAAAAATTTTTACATTAAAAAAAAAATTTTTATGAAAATTTTAAAGACGCTTGCTTTACCCATCATCATGGTAAGAACCTTCTAAAACTTTAGATATTAGTACCTTATTTACGACTTTTGGATCGCGAGCCTGGTGCAATACAAAACCTTTTAAATTTCTTCAAAATATTTAAAATTTCTGCAAAGTTTAGTTTTGCACACACAATGCACACTGAACAAAATAACATCTACTTGACAGTAACGAAAATAAATGACAATTATTAACGGTATACCGTAGGATTCTACTCTAATGAAGGTTAAAGATATTCGTATAAATATTTTAGCTAAAAAAATTATTTGCATATTAAGTTTAGTTTCGAACGTCAATTTTCCAGGATTTTGGAAGGTTTCCCAATTTAAAAGGATATAGTGCTCTTCTATTCCCGCGTTTTATGTCGCACAAAGCAGTGCTAACTATAAATAACTTTTGAGATTCTGGATAAGGCATGTATTATCTTTTACAGTTTCGGAAGGTTTTATGATCAAGGCTATAATTTTAGATAAAGATTTTCTGAACCTGAAGGACCTGAATTACTTGCATAGTTTTGAATGGTATAATGATATATCATATTATGAAATTTAGTAGGTTATATAAGTTACCTATAAAAAAATGATGTTAGATGCTCGACAGGTGTGCTCCAAAGTAGAAACGCATAAGAATCCTGTATTTAAATAACTATTAAAATTTAAACTTGCCATTTATTTGTTTTCTAGACTGAATTAATAACTAAAGGATGTTTGTATGATTTCTTTCTTTTAATTTTTACTACCTATTAATCTGCTTTATATTTCAAAAGAATTTTAAAAATCCTCTAATATTGTATAATGTTTTAACAGGTTTGCATGCAGCAAAATTAATCCAATTATCCTACAATGGCATGATATATTAGAGGGCGTTCCTTCAGCACTCTGCGCTGTGTCTAATCAGAAGTAAACAACAACTCAAAGCCCATCTTAAACCACAAAGGTTCTTCACCAAGCAAGGCTATCCGTTATCTCTGTTGCGTTATTCCGACTCTGACACAATGAAACATTTTAGTCTCGAGCGACCTGCGGTCAAGAGCAAGATGTCAGTACCGATCCAGTTGCGTTCGTTTGATTCCTCTGGAGACTCACATTGTTATGACCAAGTGCGACAAAGGTTTGATAAAGATTCTTGAGCTGGCAACATAAATGACACCCATTTATATCAGGAGCTCCACACGCTATTCCCATTTTAAATGAACAATGGTTTCAGGATTGGAAATGTTATTATTAGAAAATGTTGTAAATCGTGTTTGCGTTATAGAAAAAGCTGATGTGAAGAAGAGAGAGAACATTAGAGGTATCTAATTATTTTATAGGTAACAATTTTTTTTGAGAACACTCTTTTATGAAAACGTTTTAAATGTTTATGACATATAAACGGTGCCAATAAAATCTGCCATTTATTGCCCTATAGGATGACCCAATCTAATAAATTTATTGGTCCTTTATTTTTCCCTTGATTGTTCCCAATCAATGATTTTTTATGAAGGTCGTAACGGTATCTCTTGATTGATGTAAATAAGAACGAATTTATGTTCATCGATGGTGGGCAGCCTAAAAATTCGATCGAAAAATTCGGTGATCGCGGGGATAAGGCTAATTTTAATAAAAGTAAAATCTATAGGTAAGGGGAAATGGTGGCTGCGGCTGGATATATAAGGGTTTTAAAGTTGTACGTTTCATTTTGAACTCTATGATCGATGTCATGCTGGAAACTTACGTGTAAGTTGTGGCTAAACACGCGGCTTGCCAACAAACCGATTCTATAATAGCGACACAGAAAGACCACTGGATGCTGTGAAATTGTATTGGAAGTATTGATAACATTAAGGATAACATGTATGAAAAGAGACGTATTATTTAGTTATTTTGGACTTATTTTTTTCAGACAGGAATAATTTTTGAATACGATTTTACTGAAAACATTGAATAATATTTTCAATACAACAGTCGTTTAAAAGCGATAATTTATCGGGACAAAAAACCACGTCAAGATGTATTGGAAATATTTATTTTTAATATATTTCAGACGATGTAAATTCACATTAACAGTTGTACAAAAAATGTTGTTTGTATTTCGTGTATAGAATTCGTGTTTTCTTGTATTTCGTGTATAAAATTCATGTTTTCATGGCACATTCGAGAGAATTTAAAAAAAATTAACACTCATGTGCCATTAAAAAAACATTTTACGCACTTAATACAAAAATAACTATTTTGCACTATTTTATAAATATCAATTAATGATAATAAAAAAATAGATTATTATTTTCCACATATGTATACAATTGTACAAAATCCTTGAAAATAAAAGGCCATTTTGCAACTTACTGAGAAAATACTAGCGGCTGATGAGGCCTACAACTAAATTAAATATAATTAAATTAAGTAATGGCAATAAAGATATTAATAAGTCATAATATTCAAAAAAGAAAAAAGGCATAGAACAAAATAAAGAAGAATAAAATAAAGAACTATGCACAAAGAAATACATACTAAATAGGTCACTGCTGGCCAGATCTTTTTTAATTTAATTTTAAATGACTTACAAGAGGCAGCGAAGAGAAGTCAGTTATTTTAAATTTATTGATGTAAGAAACTATATTATAACCATAGGATCGTTTAAATAGTTTTTTATGATGAGCAGGGGTTGTTAAAATATGTCTTCTTCGCATATTTAGATTGTGAACGTGGGTCCAGTAAACAATTTTATTATGAAGATAGGGAGATGCATGAAACCATAGACGTATTAATACAAGAGACGGAATTGTTTACATTTTTGGCCGATCCAAGATCGTTCCATCCTTGTCGTCCGTCTTTTTCTCCCGAACGGTACATTTGCCAGGCTTACTGTGAAATTCACTTAAAGTCTTTGAATACCGTAAGAGATGTTCAAATAATTTGACAATTTCAACGAATCTGATTCATTTTAATACTAAAATGTTAGTTAAAACAGCTTCTTGACAAAATAATCTATTGTATTGACTTATTGCGTTAATAATATATGGTGAAAACCATAGACAACCGAAAATGTACTGTGCCTTGAGATATAAATCTCAACACCGGCAACATCGTTTGATGAATTTTACTCGAATTTTACGAAAGTGTCTATTAATCAATGGAAAGCATTTTGCGAGGTTGCCGCAACGCCATCGCTTGTACTTGTGTTTTCTTAAGTGTATTCTATGATTCTTTGTATTTATTGCGATTCAGGTGAACAATAAGCGTGTAACTATGGTGCATTCTTGTATAGTTTGTAAAAGGATGCCACAACTTGTATCGCGAAAGATACCCGGGTGCTTTGAGACATCCCGACCATCGCGTATTCATTAATGTTCACAGAGCATATTCGGTAAAGGCAGAATGCCTATATCCAGCATGCAAGGCAAATGAGGGCATGCAGCATTGGCAAATGGAAGGACATTTCCATCTCAAAAATCTTGTTTTTGTACAATTTTAAAGTTTACTAGGGCCTATATTTAAAATTTGAGGCAATTTATCTTTACAGTTTGAAGCACACAAGATTTTAATTAATTTCATTCGACCGGCGACTCCGGCATTTATTAGCATACATTAAGATAGCATCCATTTATTATATACGTGCTCCCTTAAATAATTATTTTATTCAGTATTTAGTATTCAGTATTTGTTGTTATAGCGGCAACAGAAATACATTATCTGTGAAAATTTCAACTGTCTAACTATCACGGTTCATGAGATACAGACGGACAGACAGATAGACGCACAGACGGACAGCGGAGTCTTAGTAATAGGGTCCCGTTTTACACTTTGGTACGGAACCCTAAAAACTTACATTTTCGGACTTTTTTCAGCTTTTATCAACTTTGTAGACTAAATTTACAACAATTTAGTTATGGAATTTAGTTATAATAGTTAATTATGGAAGTGGCGTTCTAATTATTATACGTAGTGTCAGCTGTTACAAACAGAAAATCATAAATAAGGCATTACTGCCAAAAGTCAGAATATACATAAACTCTAAATGGACAAAGGGTGACTGGGAATGCAATACGAGATAAGAAAAATTGTCGAAATGAATAATGGATTTCATCCGTTCAATTCATCCGGAGCACTATAGAATTTGCTGCTCTAAACTTCAAAATATAATCTGTTACTCTATTCACATTACTAATGCCTTTAAAGCGGCAGATAACACCAAATGACAGTTATTGTATAACAATGTGAGGCGAAGCGTTTTTCTCCCGTGGATCGTGGATGTGCTTTATATATTTCATCCAACTAAAAATACATTCCGCATTATCTGCGGAAAACGAATTTTCTGTTACGATATGGTGATTTTCCAATATAAACACTTTCTATAAATTATCATATAGGTATGGTATTCAATGAGTTAAAATAATAACGAATTATTTAAAAAAATTATAACGGAATTTTTGAGATATGTTCATAATGTTCAATAGAAAAATTCCAGTTTCTGTTCTAGTCTATTTCTAGTCTCAAGTCTCAGAGTTTGCGTGAGATGTGGCCTCAAGTAAAGTGTGAAAGTCTCTAAAAACAAAAAGTTACATTTTTAAGGTAACGGAGAGTTTGCTCATTAAATAAAAAAAGGTGTGGAATGCACCAGATTAAGATATTTTATCATTTCACAAGGAAATTAAGCAAACGAAGAGAAATTTTGTCATGTTTAAAGAAAATAATTTTACAAGGAAACCAAGGGAAATGAGGCAACAAACATTATAGTAAAATCAAATTAAATTCTACTTCTTGCTACCAAGAATCATACGCTATTATTACTTGAATTTTATTTTAGTATATTCATTCACAGATTCACATTTTACAGACCAAACTTGAAACTTGGTTGTAACTTTTTTCTTGATAAACTGAGATTTACAAAATCTTTTTCGTATTTCTGCTGTGATTCGTCCGTCCCTTCCTATAGCATCTTTTGCATCATTTTTCTTGTAACTCCAAGCTCTACTTTGCATTCTGTTTTCAGACCATACGTTTTTATTCTTCTTCGTTTACCTATTTCATTTTTTAGCTGTTGTTTCTATCTTTGTTTTTATTTAGGTCCATGTTTCATCTACAGTTTTATTTGCGTTGATGCTATTCCTATTGGCCACTTCTTTATTTAGTTTGTTTACATGTTTTATTTTTTCGCTGGTTTTAATCTATTAACTCTATTATTCCTGTTTTCCCTCTACATTTGCTTTTGAATTTCTTGTAACAGTTGGCAGTTTTATTCCTGGCATAAAGTTGTTCGTATCTGCATCTAAGCCTTTATACATTCTTACGTTTTCAATCGATTTAACTTCTCGATTTTCTATGGCAGTATATTGTATATGGTTTTACCATCTGGTTATCACCACTTTCCTTTCACTATTTCCTTTCTTTAGAAGCATATATTCATTATGGCCAGGTTCTTTTCTTTACAAAGTCTATTAAATTGTTTTCATATTCCTTAGTTGTTGTGGGTGTTTTGTAGTTGTTGTGGGTGTCGAAAATCATATCGGTTTGTGGTGACGAATGGTAGGAGTTTAGGATGCTCTGAGGAGAAAGCTTCAGACAAAACTTGCGTAACTTAATTTCAAACGATGTCGAGAATGGTCCTCGCGCAATAACTAAGATGTTTTATTGTTGCACGTATGATCGCCCTCAAAACCCACTACCGTTCGATATTGATTATTAAATAATGGTATATTCAAGTAATGATTGTGTTAAAATAACTCTTGTTTTTTTCTGGAACGGTAAGTAACATTTACCTGCCCAGGTAAGTAAATATAATAGGTGTGTCCAAAAAAAAAAATATACATTAAAAGTGGTGAGGAATGAAGCTTTTGACCTAATAATAGCAATATTAGAACTGTGCCTGAAAAAAAGTCAATCCGAACTACAACAGCGTCCGTAGAAAGTGCTTGCTTTATTTGAATCGGATAAACGCGTTTTCATTGGTTTAACGTCACAGCAAGCATGTGACGTCAAAGGTCTGCAGGCGCGATAGATCAACCGTATTATTCACAGTATTATCTAGTAGTGCCTTTATTATTTAGAACGTCAAATATAGTTCGCTTATTGCTTGTTGTCAAATATGGAGGAGGGTTTCCAGAAAGTAGAATCTCATAATTTGCCGAACGTAGACGTGATTATTGGTATCCGATTTTCTCGCGTCAAATACCAACTTCAACCAGCCCCAATCCAGTGGTGTGAAAGGTAGTCGGCATAATAGCTACGGCAATAACAATAACTATCGGCACAAATAAGCGGCCCGTCCTAGCTCATAATAGTCACTAACCTTACTATAACCACCTATAACATCCAGTCTAACGCATACAGCTGGCATGTGATGTCATCCGCCTAGTCTCGCCCGCGGGAGCATTTTCCTAGCCTCGCTGCGTTGAGGTAATTGTTATTACGAATAACGCAGAAAGTAAATAACTATTATTTTTTTTACTTTATATGGATTTATAACACCCAGAGATCTATCATTTTCAGTTGAAAGCAAAATCTTGTGGACAGATCTATTGTGAAAATTGAAATTTTTATTAGGTTTCAGTTATATTTCTATTGAACGTAATTTTTGGACAATACATAAAATGTTAAATACGTTAGTGCAACTTAGTTTTCATTTAATGCGTACGTGCAAAATATAGCCTAAGCATCACGAAGAGCACTGTAAAACTAATTTATATTATTAAAAACTAATTACACCAAATAAATTGTTAGATATTGTAGAATCTTGGAAACTTTTTTAGCTTCCAAATATATATAATTTTATTTGGCTTAAAACTGAGTTTAATTTTTTTAAAGGATGCCAAGAAATATGTGTTAATTCTAGCAATATACGTGCCACATATGCCAATTTTCAAATTCATATTTGTAAAATAAGATTTGCCTGGAACGTTAGCTTTATAAAATAAAGCGGATAATGCTGTCACCTGCGGTTATCGCAGCATGCGGGTAAAATATAAGATCAGCAACAACGCTTTCCAAAGTTCGTATCAACCCTGAGCCGTAAATTGTAGTACCTACATATATAAGACTATCGTATATAAGACTTTTTACTGTTTAACTGTTAAATAAATGATAGATAAATTATAGAATGTAATACATCTTAATAGAATGAATTATACTTTACATAAAACAGGCACTTTGCACATAATATATGTACTACTGGTATAGGACCCCAATATTGATCATCCTGTTTCTCAGCTTCAAACTCAAGTGTCTCATTAATTTTCATTTGATTTTTATATCTTTTTTTATTAATGTGCTTTTTATATGTTTGATTATACTATTATGATTAATAAATAAAGATGTACACATGCCCTGAAAACAGCACCAAAAGATGTGTGCAAACTTGCAAAGAAGAGACGTATCCTTCACACACCCTTCAACAACCAAGAAACTAAACATCACAGCTACAAAATCCGCTGCGGAAATGAAAACGCAAAACAAGATTTATTTCAGATACAAATATTTCTTTTACTACTAAGACTGAAGTGAAGTAAAATAGTTTTACATCAAGCATTGGGTTAACTACGCTCTCCATCGTTATCTTAGGAACGTAATATTTCTATAAACATTTCAAGAGGCAAACAGAAACGCAAGTTTATTAGAGTAACGATTTGTTGGCTTATTTCCTTAGTCAGTTCTCAAATAAAAATGGCTAACTCTTCCACAACAGATACCACAAGTTCTGAAAGTGAACTAGAATCAACGATAAAATTTAAAACCAAAAAGAGGCCTATGTGCATTTTCTGTAAAAATGTAGGAGCTTTTGTAGTACATGCAAATAAAAAATGTTTGTGGTAATACAGGCAGACGGTTACAGTATATATTTTAAAATTCGAAAATTAGAAGTTTTCACTTCCATCGTGTGGTCATAAGCATACGCACACATTTTTTCTAATTCATAAGAAAATAAATATTTTGGCCCAAAAATGGCGCCCATCAAAAACTGTTGAAATTATTGACCACTGTATATTTTCAATTATTCAAAAGTAAATCTTACATATTATATACTTACTTACTTTATAAATGTATTGAATCAATTTAGCAACTGTTGAATAAATTCTACGCCTATGGTAGCTGCCGGTGCCCTTCGGAAGGATAGAACCAGATAATATTGGAGTATTTTGACTTATGTATGTTTGAAACATACACATTACTATCGAACGTTTCATATTATGTGATTTTGAATTAAACATAATGCTTGGCCTCTAAAATTTGAAGTATGTTATACTGTCTGACCATGCACCCATTCATAAAGAGCAATATTTATTAGTCAGCTTATAAATAAAACGAATTAGTAATTCGTTTGTTTTCCAACACAGCTAATTGTGACCTCCCTGTCCTTGCTGACTGCGCAGAATAGCATGTCGCATGATACGAACGTTTTGTTAAAGTATTTTCAATTATAAAAATCTCAGCTCTAAAGATATTTGGCACCCGTACCATTAGAATTATGCAACTCGGTACTTACGTGAAGTATGTTCCGCGTCGCTCGCTATGCAATATACAATTCCCGACATCTAGTTTACGATAAAATTTCCTCGGGATTCCTATCATGATTTCCTTAATAAATCCAACGCTGCCTGTGGGGTATTATCAAGTGGAAACCACTTGAGAGATTTAAATTGGCATGTACGACTATTGTAGGCGTAGTATTTCCAATAATTTTCAATATTTCTTGGGTTCGCTGAGAACCCTGCCAGCAAAGGCGTATGTACTATAATGCAATTTGGTATATTGGATTTCTAGTTGGATATGCCGAGCTCCGTACAAACGAGCGAGGGCACAACTAAGTACCTGGCAAACCGAGTCGTTATCCACGGTGTGTGTATTTGATCGTTGAAACAGCGCATATTTTTCTGAAATTAGAAACGGAATTATCCGAAGGAACTAGGTAAATACGAGCATATTCACATTGAAATCTTCCGGTATTTGCAGGTCATGTTGATCTGAATTTTTTAAACTTATTTCCTTAACACGTGCAATGTTAGTGTCGACTACTCGTCGACGCATCGAAGAATATTTTCAAGATGTTTTTTTTTCATTTAGTTATATCTGTTTGCTTTTTGAATGTTTAGTTGTACTAAAAATCTTTTATCAGCAACTAATTTCAATGACTTCCTGTGAAATTTATTTCGCAAAAGTGACTTCCTGTGAAATTTATTTCCACTTCATAATTTTAAACTATGGTGAACCTTACAGATGCGAAAAAGATACGCATCGTAAATTATTTTAATGTTAGGTAGTATTTAATTGCTATTGCCAACCTGTTCCTTAACAAAATTTGCATATATAAATTGAAAAGAAAATGGATGCAAGTTGCAAGGTGCGGATTTAATATACCATCATGGGAGGGGGTGCCTTTTATGTTTTAGCTATATTTAAAAAAATAAGTATTACACCGAGGATTGACTGCTTATCCGCAATATCGTCCACTGATATTTTGACAAGTTCGTCCCTACACAAGCCTCAGCAATACCTAAAATTAGGACCACTTTTTCCTGTAAATATATCTTATCAGGAACTTCAATTAAAAAGATTTCAACTTCATCCAAATTTAAGGTTTTTGACTATGGGTTTTTGGCCAACAGCTTAACGTCTTGAAGAAAGCTGTTTTTTGTGATCGCCGATATTAATGCATTTTTTTTATTCATTGTGATTCATTATGATTTCATTACCTTGGCTTTCTCTGAAAAATACGGAGGTACAATATTTTCTGACGTCTCCTGGGTTCCTTTCGATTCGCACCGAATCGTTTCGCATTGAATAAGTTCATACTGCTTTTCATAGTTGCTTCTTAACTTATCTGTAAGCAAATTGTAAGTAACTAACTTTGCAGCTTGTTCAATTTTCGGCGGAGTGCACGAAATATCAGTAATATCGCCGATTTCCATTGAATTTTCAAAAAAATTCATTTCTATTGATCCTCAAATTACGCTGGTCACAAAATTGTCTCATCACTCAACGTCTAATTTCCAAATTGTGTGAACATCAGGAATACGATGCCTTTTATTATGGTTGTCAGGGTAATCATACGAGCGAGCGTTGTTGTTACTTTGTCGCTCGGCGTGGGCAAATTTATTTATTTTGCAGTTGATTTTTTATCAATATTAAAAAAAAATTATATCGAGATAAACAAACTTTTAATAATTATTGTAACTACAAACAACTGTCTTAATAACTATGACGTTTTCATTATTTGCCAAGAAATGTCTATAATTGGTCATATATAGCTCTCTTCTCTAGCTATAAGTTTGGAGACTGAGCTAACTAAAGTTATTAGTCTATAATTTTTATATAATGGAATCACGCAGATATTTTTAGAACGTTTGGAAAAGAACTTTTGGAAAAATACTCAACTGAGTAATCTACAAACCATCGTTGGATTTGCCTACACCGAGTTGAAATCTATTCGATTAACTACTGTTTAAGCTCTCGTTGGCTTTATCTAAATTAATTTTCATAGTATACCAATATGTACCTGAAGGATGCCGATGATTAGATAGTATGATATGTTTATTTCCAAATCGAAATTGAATATATATTTACCTGTCTGTATCTATACTTTCGCTATTTTAATAATATTTTTTGATTTTATTTTTTATATTTTTTTTATTTTATTTTTTGTAAAAGAACAGCCCTAGGTGGCAAAAGCTGAGCATTGATTGACTTTTCAGGAAGAGGACTTGTGAGGCTTGGGACTTGTAAATAAATCAATATTGTCAATAAATCCTCTTAACCAAGGCTGGATTCAAAAAACAATTAATACCAGATTTATTGGTTTAGGGGTCTGCAAACACCCGATGAACTTAATGATATCCTAATAAATGAAAATAGAAATGGCGATGAAAGTGAAAACGCCTTGTCCCTAACTTATTCAAGTGATAGCGACTCAGACACAGAGTAGGTGATATTTTTTCTTTTGTTCTGTTTGTTTCTTTTCTTATATTTAAGAATGTAAGCACCCTATATTATAGTTCCTCTTCGTGATAATTTTAACAAGTGCACTTTGATATCGACACAATAGTAGGTACCTAGAGGTATATGATGTTCATTTGATAATCGATGTGTTTATATGTGTTGATTTAAAAGATAGGTGTCCAATACCACATTTTGATATTTAATGGGACTTAATGTTCGGGTCATGACCCAAAGATTTTTAAAAAAATATTACCAAAACTAGCATTGCTTCATACTACTGTGCAGAGTTACATCCCTACAGAATTCTAATTTCAGTTGCACAAGCTACCCTATAAAGATGCGACAAAGAACGATAATCTCACTGTTAGAAACGGAACGAAACGTAAATGAAAATGAAAAGATGAATTCAAGTTACAAAAACTGTTTCGTGTGTATAGTTTTTATTATACGATGTTTACTGGACGACATCCTTTATCCGCACCCTTTGTATTACAGGCCCATATTTCTTGAATGCTTTTTTAGTCACGAGAAATTACGATCTCGAGATTATCATCGGGCTGATGCCATAAATCCTGATTTCACGATATAGTTATATTATTTTATCTATTATTTATATTATCTTAATAGCCTAGTAAGGGTGTTTGCCTCCGTGAAATTTATGAGGAATGTCACAAGATGGTACAAATATTTTCTTTTATTTAAATCGAATAAAAATGCTAACCGTCCGCAATCGCCCCCTCTCTAACCCCGTCTCGCGGACAGTGGCGGTTCCTCGGAATATATTCGGTATATTGTGAGGTAGAACCTGTTTTTTCCAAAAATTGTTATCAATACACCACGTTTTACGTTACCTTAATTTCATATTTACTTACTTACTTACCACTATGAAGTGACTATGATATATATAGTGTGTCCTGTCCCGCTTTTCATGAATCCACTATCATTTAACAGTATTCCAAAAATAATACATGCCAGGTAATAATAATATCTCAAGAAACATATTCCTTCGGCTGAAATAAGGGCCCCTAAACGTAAGTACTGAGCAGCAGTAAGCATAAATATAAGAGAGTGTGTGGGATATCTACCTTCATAAATTGTAATTTTCACAGCGGCCATAAATTTGCCATTATTTATGGATTATGCTCGTTCGGCTTATTACATGCTTGCCCAAAATTACTGCTTCATGTGCAATATGTTCCGTGTTGAGCCTGTTTGGATTAATACGCGGTTGGTATATGAACAATAGCCAGCCGAACGCATGTAACAGCTGCGTCAGAAGTGGATTAGACGTCTTGATGTAAACGGTGCGCTAATATATCTTTTATGAAAAGCATTTGAGCACAGAGACCTCTATTGGGCAGAACTCTGCCTTGGACATGTCTTATTTGTACTTAATACGCTGAAAATCCGGTATAAATATATACATATTTGACAGTTACAGCCTTATAAATCTTGAACAATCGTCTTCGTTTTAATCGTCTCCGGATGATGCCAAGTTGGTTGGCGAAACGCGCGTCGAGCGAAGTGAAAGTGTTTCCACGGTTGCTTCGACACTTGACAGTTTGCTTGGCAGTAATACCTACCTATATTTAGCATGATACTAAGAGTACAAGATATGATCACTTGGGAAACGCGTTTTGAACAAACTTGCGCATGACGTCACCCCGTGACAAAAATGTATGGCGATATATGGAGACGAAAGCTTTTAACATGGTTTTATTATAAAGTTTCGTTATGATTCGACTCGATATAACTATTTTGGACAGTGTTTAAGTATACAGAGTGTTTACGAACTTGAGAAACATTTTATATTTTAATTTTTCTCGGTTATTAAAGCACTTTCACTAGGTTTATTTTTTGTAAAGCATTTACTTTTAGCATAATATATTATCATGAATTAAAAATAATCTCCCAAGTTATTAAATGCCCTGTATAGGTAGGTACAAAAAAGAACAAGGCAACCCAACCAACATAATATTCCCGCTCATTAAAGGGCCTGTACCCCGAACACTGGCAAATAGCTGGTGTCGGAGAGCTGGGAGCTGGTACTTTGCCGTTAAAGGTCTACTACGGCACGAACTGGAATCAATGACTATCCACGTCTATAATGCTTGAACTGGAATGGCACTTAGTAGAAGGATTGTTTGTAAAGAACCTGTACATTAATTAGTAATTACGGCATTACACCTTTACTTTTCTATAACTGCACGGGGTCTTTACAGTTAAAGCAAGTGAACGGGTGAACAAGTGAACCTTATACATAAAAATTACTAAAATATAGATATAAATATACATTAGTTTATTTTATATAATTAATTATCAAAACCGTCACAAAATAACTAATAATATTCACATTTCCTTTAAACATACGCGCCAATTTAGCTTCGGTTATTTTTTATTTTCTTCCCGTCTCGTGTTGCTGTTCTGATTTTGCAGATGTCGTATGTTGTTTGTTTGGTTTTTGGATTTTTTAGTGTTAAATTTATATTGCTGATTAAATTAGTACAATAATTATTATTCGTACATAGTGCAGTTTTTTTACTATTTAGAGCAGGCATCAATTTAGCATGTACACACAACCGCACGAAAGATAAGTTTTGACATAACAATAACCTGACAATAAGTTTTATTTGACATCTTTAGCCTTTAGCTAAGTTTTTCGTTTATAACGTATATATTTCATACTCTTAATTACTTATTAATTATAATTATGTCATCCATAATTAAAGAAAATAGTAAAAGGCAAGGACATGAAGGTACAGCATTATCTTTCAACTTCCACTTATTTTTGGGCAATTGCAATAATTTTTCTTTAACATGAAAATCATAATCAGAAAAATGTAACATATATTCTAGCATTTTTAATATTAAAATCATGCGTTTGGTAGCACTTTTGCACCCATAATTTACAAATCTCTGCTGCAGTTGGAAACTAAAGTATCGATATGTACTGGAAGAATTTTTACTTTTTTTATTATTGTTACTGGTACAATCCTTCATTGCACAGTAAACCATTGTTTATCACAATCACAAATGACCAAAATAATTAAAATAACGTATTGAAACTTATAAAATAATGTATTTACACTTAAAAATATAGATATAAATATACATTAGTTTATTTTATATAATTAATTATCAAAACCGTCACAAAATAACTAATAATATTCACATTTCCTTTAAACATACGCGCCAATTTAGCTTCGGTTATTTTTTATTTTCTTCCCGTCTCGTGTTGCTGTTCTGATTTTGCAGATGTCGGATGTTGTTTGTTTGGTTTTTGGATTTTTTAGTGTTAAATTTATATTGCTGATTAAATTAGTACAATAATTATTATTCGTACATAGTGCAGTTTTTTTACTATTTAGAGCAGGCATCAATTTAGCATGTACACACAACCGCACGAAAGATAAGTTTTGACATAACAATAACCTGACAATAAGTTTTATTTGACATCTTTAGCCTTTAGCTAAGTTTTTCGTTTATAACGTATATATTTCATACTCTTAATTACTTATTAATTATAATTATGTCATCCATAATTAAAGAAAATAGTAAAAGGCAAGGACATGAAGGTACAGCATTATCTTTCAACTTCCACTTATTTTTGGGCAATTGCAATAATTTTTCTTTAATATGAAAATCATAATCAGAAAAATGTAACATATATTCTAGCATTTTTAATATTAAAATCATGCGTTTGGTAGCACTTTTGCACCCATAATTTACAAATCTCTGCTGCAGTTGGAAACTAAAGTATCGATATGTACTGGAAGAATTTTTACTTTTTTTATTATTGTTACTGGTACAATCCTTCATTGCACAGTAAACCATTGTTTATCACAATCACAAATGACCAAAATAATTAAAATAACGTATTGAAACTTATAAAATAATGTATTTACACTTTAAAATAATGTATTTTAAAGATGTGTCAAATTTGATATTTGAAATTTGTCACGGAATGACGTCAGCAGAGGGACTAAGCTAGTGGACTAAAATGTATAGTCCACTTTTCATCAATCCCTATCCCTTAAGAAAATTGACTGGTCGTCCAAAAATCGTAGTGTTCAGGGGGTGGCTGGGGGTTGTTTTTAAAAAAATTTCAAAATTAGTTTTTTTACGCTTTTTGTATTGTAACCATCTCAAGTTTCATCAGGCTTGATATTATTCAAAAGCATGTAATCGAAAATATTTTTTAATTTTGAATATCGTTTTCACAATGGTTTTATATGGAACGCCGTAATAAATAAACGCTCGCCTTGAATCAATATATTTCTGAATTCGTCTCTCTCATCATAACTCTAGAACTCGTTGACTAATCGAAAAAATCATTTCAACAAACGTTGGTCTCTACAGATCGAGGATTACATTGGTTTACTCGAATGGTCAATCCGATAAATAACGGGGTCAAAAAATGAAAAATATCAGCGCGATGTCGTATTTTAGTTCGTAGTTAAATTAATGGTAAAATTTCTTCTGTTGTCAACACGGGTAATAGTTTATCATTTTCAATATTCTAGCCGCAATTTAACAAATTCGGCAAAGATGGTCTGGGGTTCGTACTTTGAAGTCATATTTTTGTCTGGTAGTGGACACTTTCTGTCTGGTAGTGTGCAAATTTGTTTCAAGAACGTTCTTGATTCGTTCTGTCTCACAGATTTTACCAATTCAATTTTGTCGCCAAAATGCTCTTTAATTTTTTTTAACTTAAAGTCTATCACTTAAATTTACGTTTCCGCCAATTTCCCGGTATCTTTTGTTGTAAACTGAGTTCTACTTACGGTAAAACCTATCGCACGCAAAGAAATATCTGACCGTAAGCTACGCCGAAGTATGAGACAAATTAAGACTCATTTACTCAGAATAAGACTCACTAAAAATCAATTGATATCCGTGATCGCTAATGACCAATTGAGCCGAAGAGCAAAAGTGAAGTAGTGAAAGTGCTAGTGACAAAGTGTTGTAGGTAATATTATCAATGTTAATAAATACACTTTAGCAATCGCATTGTAACATTGAAGTACTTCAGTAACTAATATTTTCCGTCTTAAACAACCAGTGTTACTGGTAGTAATAATAATTAATTAATAAATAATGTTATAAATATTGTAAAAGCAATAAATTATTGAAACCGCTTAACTGTCGATTCAACTGTCAATTATTGTCAACAAAAACTGTCATTATTTTATCACAGAAACTGTCATAATTCCGTTGTTTCCAGTGACGACTCTGTACTGATGTAGTACTTCACTGAAAGTACTTTTGATGTAGTACTGTACTAAACTGATGTAGTGGAATAACCTTTTCCCTTTTCTAAGCCTATATTTATTTCATTAAATAATCATTGTAATCCGTGATTTTTCATTTCCAATTTTCTTTTTGCTTTTGTATTGCGTAATTCTATTGAAAGACATGAGGCATGATATTTTATTTCATATTCAATTAAATCATTTTCGCCTACTCTCAAAGAAAATAAAGGTTTATTATGTGCAATGGTTTTAATTTTATCTTCCACGTTCTTGGTAGTGACCTGGTATAGTTTTTAATCGTTTGAACGTTTCTGGAAAAATAGGCACTTAAGGACATTAAATGATAAATCAGTCCGTAAGAAACGTTTTTGACATGTTTCTACTTGAAACAGATTAGTACCTATTTTCGCATATTTTAATTTATAATGAGGCAATATTTTTGCCATTTTAAATAATTTCGCTCTTTTACGTCATTGAAATTTGAAAATATATGCAACATACGTCTCAATATCAGTTCGTCTCCATATAGTTCGTCTCAATATCAACTAACGCCCTTATAATAGCAAATAAATAACCTCCCAGTTAACTACTTTTACAAAATAACACGATATATCCCAGACGGGATCAGATAGAGACGTAAATGCTATAGGAAATATGATACATGCCATCAGCCGTTCACGGCAGATTATTATGGGAGATACCCTGAAAAACATTCCCTGCCCGCTTTGCGCTCGGTAACACGTTTCCTATTTGTTTGACTAGAATAATGGCATATCGATATCATGAAAAATGAGGCACAACAGACACTACAAATATGATACCTCTTTATATTTAGCACTTTGTAGTCACATATTAACATAAACTGCTACCATAGGACAAAGAAACGTTGCACAAAATGTCGAACTAAAGAAATTTAGTTAAACATCTGGATGTTTCGCAAAACTATATCGATCTTCATGATTTCGGCAACACTCGAACGTGAGCATGTCTCTGCTACCAGCTATTTGGAATTATGAATCGAATGAAATTACCGACTGAAATTGTCTCATCTTCCTTATCACACCAACATAAGACAGGTTGCTACACGATGTATCTTAATTTGTAGATATTTACAACACATTTGGATTTCTCAGTCTCGATCTAATTCAATCCTTTGTCCACTTGTCCCTGTTGATATTAAAATTAGGTATTTCATATAAAGTTTGGGTGGTATAAAATAGTACACAATTTCTGAAACTTCGGCATGGTCCCATTTTCACAATTTTTTCCCTGGATTTTCAACATGAATGGCATGAAGATGGACCTGATATTTATAAACGGTATTTATAATTTACTGAATCTTGAGCCTTCATGTTATGGGCTGAAAATACCCAGTCACTTTAAAGAGGATCAACTTTGATCCGGTTTTGCATCAGACCTGATATCAGACCGGAATAGATTTCCAACAGCTTTCACTTTTCAACCAACTGTTCAATGTTGGTGTAAGGTCTGTTGAAACAAGATGGCAAATAAAAATTTAAAAAAAAACTTCTTATTGCAACACCTACAAGGGGGTGTGGAGTGTGACTTTTACTTATTTTTATAATGATATGTTTATTGGAGTAATAATACTACAGTAGAAAAAAAGTTGTGTATGGTATTTTTAATACGCCAAAGTTTTTAGTTGAGGCAATGTCAACCTTAGAGACTCCTGACAGTTAAAAAAATGTCTTAGTTTGTGACAGTAGGAGAAAAATATAATTTTGTAATACCACCGATCACTACAATACATGATTTAAAGACGTAAAATTAAAACTAACACAAAACCTTCTCGCTAGGGGCCTATTTTAACATAAATTCACTGCATTAAACCGCAAACATTTTTTATCGACTTAAAAAAGGAAAAGGCTCAATTCGGTTGCATTTTTTTGTTACCTCAGAACTCCGTCATTTATAAATCAATTTTAAAAATTCTTGTTGTTCTAAAGTAGATATTTTAAAGTGGGTCCGGTTTTAGTTTTATTGGCATTGGACATTGGATTCCGAAGATACAACGGGGAACCTCACCAGATACATCAGAACAAATAAATGGCGAGTGCACCGTTCAAAATACTAATTTATAGATATTCAAATCAATTAAAAAATATTTTCTATCGGATCAAAGTGTGAAGCTGCAGTCCAGCCGTTTAGGTGGAGTTTAATAATACCACACTGATTCTACATTGACATTTTACAGCAGTATGTCTTACCTCATGCACAGTTGGTGGGAAATAATATCACTACATTACAATGGCCTGCGAGAAGCCCCGATATGAACCCTATAGAACATGTGGGATGAATTAGGGAAAAGTGCCGTACGTTCTAGCGAGAGGCCTTCGGAAAGTCTTGCTGAAATGGCAATTGCATTAGTGGAAGAATGGGATCACATACCAATGGAAACGATAAGAAACCTAATTTCCAGTATGCCGCGTAGACTAGAAGCTCTCAGAGTTGCCAGGGGTGGCAATACACGGTATTAAGCAGTTAACCTAGTTTATAATTTTGTGTTTAACAAAAATGGTTTTCTTAAAATTCGTATTCTTCGCACTAGAAAATTGTTTCAGATGAGTTCAGATATTTGGTAATTATGCAAGGTTTCGGCAAAAAAGCTTTAATTTAGACAATTTTAGAGATAGATCAGTGAATAAAAAAACAAAATGCTCGTAAAAGAAGCGCCTTTCATATAGAGTGTAACCATTTTCGATACCATTACTTGATTAACACACAGGGTGAGTTAAAAACTAAGATACATACATGGTTCGAGATTTTCCACCATCTAGGAGGCTTTGAAAAAGTTTTCACCTCTTTAATTTTTTTTGAAAGCCAAGATAATTACCTGCCAACCAAAAAAAAATCAAAAATCGGTCCATTTGTTCAGAATTAACAAGGTTTCAAATGTACTTGATGATTTCATTTCAGGTTCTTCTCCATAACGGCTTGTTGCTGCTTCTGGTTGCTCGAACTGAACTGAACCGACTCGAACCTTAAATCAGTTCCTTGGAGCACGTGCTTCTCTGTCTCATGGAGCACGTTGCTACTCTGTCTCATTAGATAGACGCTCATGAATCAAGCTGAGATAATGAGCACGTTGCTCCTCCAGTATATAATCTTTCAAATGTCAGCGGGAAGCACATTTTTCCCGCTTTCGAGGATGCTGAGCACGGTGGTGGTGACGGATATCGCTTTCAACCCCTACCAACCCCTCTACCGGCCAAAAAATCCACCTCCTCCGAGGGCGAGTATTGGTAGGGGTCGGAAGCGATATCCAACACCACCACCGTGGTCAGCATCCTCAAAAACGGGGGGAAATGTGTTTCTCGGACGGGGGGCGGACGCGATATCCAACACCACCAATGTCGTCAGCATCCTCGAAAACGGGGGTGAAACGTTCTTTTCCACAGAGAAACCTTTTAAAGCACGTTTAACCCCTGTAGGGGGAGATTTATTGCTGTTTTGAGGAGTTGCGCAACCCCAAAGGAGATTTTGTAACACCGCTATCGTGCTCAGATTCCAGAAAAATGGAGGGGGGGGAGGTAATCTTATTCCGGCTCAAAATATTTATAATTTCCGGATTTTTTTCCGACTCACACATCCGGATCGTGAATCAAGCTGATACGGTGGGCACGTTGATTTTGCATTTCATTGGAAAGACGATCGTGAGTTAATCTGAGACGGTGGGTTCTCTCCACGTTTTCACTATTTAATACTTTTTTGCTACTATAATCCATTTTGGAGAGTCTCTTGTTACGCATTTCGCTAGTCTCTTTTAAAATTTGATACAGATTTCCCACTTCAAGATCGGCGTTTTTCCCTTTCGTCGCTCCTCTCATTAACGGCGCTGCTTCATATAGGCAGCGCGTTTATTACGCCTACCCATATTTTAGTATTTGATAAACAAGTTAGTCACAGAACGCAATAATCACTGAAGAGCAAGACATAAAATATTTTTAACAAAAAAGTAAAAAACCGATTTAAAAAAAATCTATCCACATATGTGTGCGTTCCACATAATCAGTGGTCTTAGGAAACCTCTGTCCAGCTGCTACTATGGCGTCGTAGTAATCGATTTGGCCAATTCCTGCGAATCATCTTTTGTTAGCGTTAACAATAAATTAATTGGGGTTCGTCCAGCGAAAGATGAAAGACTTTTCGGGCAGCAAGAAAATCTCAATCCAGATTAAAACTTAGCAACAGATACATCAAGCTGTTGTATTCTGGTAAATAATATGCTCCTAATTGATTGATTTATTACATGAATCTCGGTTTAACTTCAAACAGCTTCATAATAAATATAATTACGTCTCTTAGGGAATATTCTATAGATATTTAGTTGCGATGCAAATAAATAGTTTCTCGCTTGGTCTAAAGCACTTGAAAGTTTGTCACTGGTTCGGGGGAGCTTCTGAACTGAAGGTATGCGGACAAATTTAATAAAACTTTGTCAACTTCGTGGAACATGGTTTTAAAAGAGACATTCTCTCTATATAGAGAAGAGTCGAGGAACATGCAAAGTTTGAAATTGCATTCTGAATGTTATCGGAATTAATAATAGGATTCAAATTTTATTTTTCTGTTTCTGTAAACGGTGTAGCAGTTGCTTTTAAAGCTGGTTGGAAACAGGCGATAACATGTAGTGCCGATGTAATATGTTAAAGTAATGAGTTGCAGCAACTATGCAGTTATCTGAGAGGCAAATAAAGCATCGAGCTCGCTATTTATTTAATGTACATCTGACTGTTTTTGTTGCTATTTCTCGCCCCGGGCTAGAGAAAGAAACAGAAAGCTAAGAGTCGCTATTCTTTATGGGCTCTAAACAACTCCTGCTTGTAAAACAACTGTTTAAGCCCTCGAGAGTTCACGTAGCTAGCTCTCAACGATAAAAGGTTTCCGTATTTCGATCTGAATAGGAGCAATAAGTTGACTGCACTTTTAAGTCATACATTTTTTGCTATTTTGGCAAATTAATGTTTTTGTGAAGAGAGCCAGCGGCTCATATTTAGTTGCTAATACGGGCCATAAAAGTTCCCATGCGTATCGTGGATGGAACATCCCTTACATGGTAAAAATCCAACCATAAAATATACTTGACTTGTTTATTTATTTATCTCGTAAACGGTTGCTCTGTTTATTTTTCTTTTATGTTTATTTCTTCTACTTCTGTTTATTTTTTATGTTTATTTACGAGTACTTACTGTAGTGACAATTTAACGACAACTGTTGCGACAAAATCACGAGAGTGTAGCCAGAGTGATTTTGTTGAAAGCTAAAGTTAAACCGAAAGCGCGAGAAAAAAAAATAAAAAATATCAGGCACAACATCTAAGCTCTAATAAAGTAATAAAGAGCGGCTTATCTCGCAGCTTAAATACAAACTTCAGCTGTTGCTGATTTGTTAAATTTGATCCTTTTATCGACTTAATCTTTAAAGAAGCACGTGATGCGAGAAACAGTCATAAAAATTAGCTTTTCTGTAATTATATTGTATCTTTGTATTATATTGTATATATCGCAAGTATAGTACTAAAATTATGTTAATAGGTTCTGATAATTGTTTTCTAAAATCCTGTAAACGTCATTCTGTTTTCCGAGTTTCATTCAAGTTAAAATTCCAAATTCGTCGAATATTTCAAATAAGTTTGCTTTATTTGCAAAACAAAAATGGCTGGATTTAGAAATCAAATATATGTACAGTAAACGGAGTATGCTTGAAATACAAGCATACGAGCTTTACAAAAAGCTTACTTTTAAGTTTAATAATTTAGAATATTAACAATTGTGCGAATTTCAGAGTAACATGTTTTTATCACTTATCGTAAAATTTATTAAAAAAATGTCCTCACAAAATAAAAAATTAAAAAGATTGACTACCAATGTACCAAAACTTGATAAAATCATACTTGATAAATCGCTCGACCTCCAGTGACAAGAAGAATGAAAAGTCATAGAAGAATGTGACGATAATGTAAATAAAATAATCATGAAATAGCTATTTATGTAGCCAGTTGGGAAAAGTACTATTATGTGTAACGAGTACATTATTACCTATGTTGTCAAGGTTAATCCTTGTAAACACAAAAGAAAACACTAGCACTCGCGTAATGCACTGTAGCACTCAGATCTGTACACCCCTAGTGGTGGAATGCGGCAACTCCAAAACTGCGATACCCTCCTTGTTGTTGGAACACATCAAAACAATTGGTTTTATGAGTTTTATGAGTTTTATGAGATAACTGCTTTAAAATATTATTACCTTCTTGTAGAAATACTTTACAGCCTTGCACTTCCTTTGGATGCGATAAAACTACTGCATAAGTATCTAGGACATCCTTGATACTGGTTTACTGCTTATACACAACTATTACTTCTTGAAATTCACTAAATTTTTACTTCAGACTACTTTGGAAACACCGGCGGTTATTATTATACTTAAATTCTTAAGATTTTCTTGATTATACAATATAAATTATTAAATTTCTCAAAGAGACAATTACAAACGTGGCTACCGTCCAGTTCCGTAGTCAGAACTCTCAGCATTATTATCTGTAGGGAAGGAAGTCTAGTATATTAAACAAAACAATACTTCCTTAGTTACCTGCCCTATTTACATCCAATCAAATATTGTCATAATGTATCGTTTTCAGGATTTCACAACATATATTATTTAAAACGTTTCACAAACTTCCATTTTAAAATAGCTCGGTCATCATACCATAAGAGACGTTGCGCAGAGATTTCCCATTTTTATTTAAATAGTGCAATACTAACCAGTCTTTAGGTGATCCCCTTGCGAAATGCTTTCATTCGTGCATCCTCCACAACAACAAAAAAACTGGAGTACTCAATAATCATAATTATAAGTGTAAATAATAAGCAGTCGATAATAGAAACTCAATAAAAATAATTGAGTTCTGACCTGTTATAATAGCTCCTCATATTGAAAGTTCTCTAACTAAATTTCAACCCCTCCTTATCTCTAAATGTCAACTTAATGTTTCGTGTAAATATTTTTCGTCCACACATAGCTGGCGGAACCCTAGCCCGCTGTTTATACCTTCGTAATACGCCCGTATAAGGCGTCGGTGTTTTGGCAAATTCCTTTAATCCTCCGCCGCGCTACAACCCACAGCACCCATGGGGAAGCAATAGGTGTAAAACGCCGGAGCCGTGAACACGGTGTTGTCACGAACAACACCAGACGGTGATGACCAAATTATTTCCAGATATGAGGCGTGCTCATGAGCTGGGATTAACTTGGTTAATGGCGGATCAGCCAGCGGTGTGTCTCATTTCACATTTTCATTGAGTGGCATATATGAAAAGTGAACTTATGACCATGGTAAATATTAGATCTATAAAATCGCGTAACGATTTCCAGATTTAATAATAGTAATAATAATAATATAAATATATTATTATTATTATATATATTATACTGATTCATCTTAAGAGAGGACGATGCGGGGACTACGGAGATGATGCGCTGCTGGTAGACGGAGAGGCATCTTACATCACCTTGGTGCCGGAGATACCTTACCTGGGTATGCCACAAAGTCACATCCAGGAGGTAAATCTTAGAAAAGACGCTCTCGGCGGCAAGTACTGCCACCTACTTGGACAGATCTGATCCTCAGAGCTGTCAGGGACCAACAAGATATCGGCGACAAATATGTTTGCCGTTCCGGTTCTACTCTACTCCTTTGGAGTAATCAAATGGACACAGAAGGAGCTGCAGAAACTCGACGTAGGTCCCCGCAAAATTATGCATTTCTGTCGGAGTTTGCATCCGAGATCGTCCATTCCGCGGTTATTCCACAACAGGGAGGCCGTGGATTCTTGGGATTGGAGTGTAACTCTCCACAACAGAGTAACTCTGGACAAAGGCTGTAAGATTATCAGGAGTTTGGATCCCCTACTCCTCATGTTCAAATACCATGAAGGAGATGGCGTAGGAGCTTTGTATTTATAGGGCAGCACAAAGAGTAGATAAACTTCGATAAAACTACTATTCGATACTACTATACTACTATTCGCTAATATAAACTTTATACTTCCTTGAAATTTCACAAATGTACAACTTATTGGACTAGTCAAGTCATATATATAAAAAAAACTACAAATAATTACTTTATAACATAACATAGTTGTTATAAATAGTTTGGTTTGATGTACTGATTTCACTAATCGGGGGCTTAGAACGACAAGGTTTTAACTTGTCGTTCACTTGTTTAGAAAATGAGATATTTATGCCGCATTGTTATATCTGCATTGCTCTTTCACGTCAATATTTCAAATTCAAATCTCCTTCCAAATTCATTATTTGAGAGGTATGAGGTTCTTACTGCAGCAGTAAGAACCGCCTTGCTTTTTATCCGCAGCAAACTTCTTCCACTTTGTGAGCGCCTCCTGCAGCTCCGGTGCTGTATCACATTGTTCATTATCGGAAAATTTAAATATACTCGTCCGATACTCGAAACCGTGCGGCAACTTCAGAAAATTATAAAATGATTGTTTGTTGATTTTATTTTATGCCATAGCAACAACATAGCAACCATCAAAATTCTACCTACTAAGTAAAAATTTAACCCAGAACGGAATTTATTCCTGTTGTTCATAATAATAATTTTATTATATTGAGGCACATTTTAAGTGTTATTCAGAAATTCGTGGTGGAAATTAAAATAGTATACTATACTCGATGGGAATTTTCATTAATGTATTAGCGTCGAGATTTTATTGATCTCGACGCTACGCGTCTCGATAAATAACATATTCTCTCTGCAGTAATTAAAATCTTCGTATTGGAATATACTGTTGCAATTTCTGTTTCTGTCATATTTTCATTTGAAGTAAAATTAACCTAATAAACCTGTGAGGTAGAAGCTATAGTAGCAGGTTATATTTCAGAAGTGTTGAAGGATGATGTGTAGTCATTATCGTGAAGAATTTTATCTGCATACTACAGTTTATTTTGAAGTTTCGCCGAAGATTGTTCCAGATTGATCCAGATTGTTTTAACTGCATATCTTTGTGATCTTCTCCAGTTTTCTTTTTCATATTATAAGCCCAATCCTTCACCATAACTGTTATATTTTGTAATGGACCTATTCCTATAATCCTTCTTATTTTATTTCGGACGCCAGTTCTATGAACATAAACTTTTATTTTACATAAAGGATCACTTTAGAGCTATAAGTACTCTTGCCTCAGAGGGGGTCCAATTAGGCTTATATGTTGCTGATAAAATTGCGTTAAATAATGATCTTGTTGATAATGGAAGTTAACTATTCATCATTACTCAATCTAAATTATATGTAAATTTTATTACATTGTTAAATTTATGTAAAGCTCAGAATTGTAGTAGCTATATTGTTTAGTATTTAAATTATTCACGTGAATGTTGCAGCACAAGAAAGAAGCTGTGTTTACATATGATTATGTTTATTATACAAATTGTTTTTATGAAATGAAATTTAAAAACCTATCCTTTGAAAAACCTACTTAACTTAAAATATAATTACCTGGGACTAAGGAACGATATTCCTTAAAATTATCGAATTTAGTCAGTTAATTACCTTGTTGTAAATATGTTAATCCCTTTTTATGTACTGTCACTTTCAATTACACTATACGCGAACTAGTGAACTTCGCTGCTGGGCTCTGGTGGTGGTGTCATCTAGCGGGCTATCGCTGCACTGCCTCTGGAATGTTGACTGCTTTCTCTGGTATCTCTTTCTACGCCTTAAGATTTGTCCACCCCTAAATTTATCTCACTTGCTGTTGCTGTCTCCAAACTGCTATCACTTGATATTTTCACTGTGGAAGTTTTTATCCTGTTCTTGGTTGGTATTATAACTGCAATTTACATTCACGGGGCTGGGAAGCTACCAAGCTTCTTGCTTTTACACTTGTAAAATCGACGACAAACACTTATATATGCAGTTTCAGTAAATATCTAGTCTTATTAAATTTTCATATATATGTTGCGAAAATACTTGACGTTTGAACTATTCATATTAAATGATAATAAAATTCAATCGTACATTACAATTTTATCCGAGAGTAGAGGCGAGGCTTTTAACCATCGGCAGTAGTAACAAAATATTGACGGTTAAAGTTTCAAGAACTCTTCAAGTACCTAATTTGGGAAGTGATTCAATAAACGAAAACCCTTAAACTTGCTCAGCTTTCGTTATTATATAAAAGGATAATATGAGAGATATGTACGAGTATAACTGAAATTTGCATTGAAATCTGAATAGCGCACTTGACCTTATAATATAAATCTTGAAAACTTTCCTGCATTAGCAACTTTGTAACGCTTTGCATTGGAAATCCTTTCAAACCAGTTCTCTAATAAAACACGACGACTCAGTGTTTGATTTATATTTGCTAGGTTCTAAGTGCGCCGTATAAATTTAAGAAAGAAATCTCCCGTCGCTAGTAATATCGTATGGAACAGAGCAGCATCAGCGGCGTAGCGTGCAACTATTGGCACAGGGGGCATATTGCACATGACATATACATTTTGTAGTGTATTTCTGGTATATCTAGTTTCCTCTACGTATCGATCTGGTAATTAGAAAAACAAAATACGTAGTTATGAAAATTAGAGCAAAAACAAAAGAAAAAATAACCACATAACATTAACATTGTTGCAAATAGCTACATTGAGGCAATTTCTGAAAAATAAACGCACTAAGTTTTTCTGGTGATGTCTAAATTTTTATACCACTTTTTACCAGCCATTTTGAGATGGTTAGAATGTACCAGGGAAAGACAATCGAGTTACTCCACACATGAATGTTTTTCATTGGTGGTCGGAAGAAAAATGAGCAGGAGAAAAATCTTATGCAAAACAAGAAACGAATAAAACTAGGCAAAATCGTAGAGGAGTATTCCTTCCAAGAAAAAGTGCACTAAGTCTAAGTATAAAGATAAAACGTATCAGACGAGGAAGACCGGATGTGTCTTGTTTGTGGAAAACTCAATAGTGCTTTTTTGAAAATTGGATTATATGTACAAATCCGTTCTACGTTCTGACGACGATATGTCCTAAGTTTGTATTTTCTCTTATTTAATAAAAAAGTTATTTGAACTGCATTTCAACATCTGTGAACAGTTTTTCAACAACTAGCTGATAAAAAGCAGTTCAGAGTTGTTGGAATACGTTTCAAAGGTGATATCAGATCTGTTGGAAAGCGGTTCAAATCTGTAGTAAAGTTTTCTTAAAATTTTGTGTTACAATCGGCTGGCTCTACTAGATATATATATATATATATATATATATATATATATATATATATATATATATATATATATATATATATATATATATATATATATATATATATATATATATATATATATATATATATATATATATATATATATATATATATATATATATATAGGTATATAGGGGAAATCCTTGTACGGTTTTTGTAAATACTTTTTTTTAGATTAAATTGTGTTTTTATTTTATAATTTGAATAAGGCATACAAATCGTATATGTTTAAGTAATATAAAAAATATATGGCACAAAGAAACCAGTAGACCAGTAGAGTAGTTCTTTGAGACTAGGGCATTTGTACTTTGGGACTGCAGTCTATTTCATATTAAAGGACGATAAATCCACGGAAGATTCCCACTAATACTTGTTTTCCACCAATACAGATTTTCCAAGTTTCATTACCATATCTTCTTGGGCTAATTCGAATACTGTGTCGCTATGAAAATACAACTTGGTACCGCCCATGCTTTTTTTTAGATACTTAACAGCAAAACTGTCAACATTAATTTCAACTATTTGAGCGACATAGTATTTTTTGTATTTTTTTTGTTGCAATTTGCGCTAATATAAAATATCCAACAAGTGGATCATTCTCAGGTTCAGGAAAGTCGTCTTCAGCTTCTGTAGCGCCAAATTCTACGTCTGCTAAAGAATCATCAGATGCAATCTCACAATCGTCCACAATTTCTTCGTCAGAACTACTGTCACAGATTTTTTTTGTAACTTTTTGTCTTCTAACTTTTTGTCTTTGTGTTTTTTGCCATCATCTCAATTTCTGTTTTTTCTGGAGTGACTGTAACAATGCTGCATCTCCCTGGCTTTCTTCCCCCTACCTTTCTTTGTAGACTTTCTTGCTTCTCTCTTAGGCTTGCTTCTGCCTTCTCCTTGAACCTTGGGACGTTCCAAAGTACAATAACATGTCATGTTCCAAAATACAAACACAACATGGTTTACATTGTTTTGAGTTTCCTTATTACAATTAAAAGTATACGGTTAATTGGTTAATAATATAAATTAATTATAAAACTTGCTGTTATTTACGTGGATGATTATAGATATAAAAATTCTTTTGACAATACGATCCTTACAAGCGAATCTGCTAAACAAACTGATTGACTTATAAAGTTTACATTTCACATACAGCCATCTATGATTAGGTAGTATAACTAGTTCTAAGATTGGTGACATGGTTGCATATTTTAAAGGAAATAGCTACATGTCCCAAAGTACAGGCAGTCTCAATGTACAAGCTTGTCTCCTACTATATATGTATACTATACTACTGTAGATAGACATTTTCTCTTATAGTTAGTTCCGGTAAAACAAACTATTTTTATATATCAAAATGTTACATCAATACATCCGTAGCATCATTAAACAACGTAGTTTTTATTACTCTGCATAAAAATAGGTAAAATATCATTAGGAAATTATTTAATGTTACCGTTTGTTTAATTTTATGGGCGATAAATTGTGATGTTGCAATTGCAAATTAATATACAGTAAATCGTTTTTAGCTTCATTTACTATTATACTATTTATAGTTCTCTATGATTAGGCAGAGTACCCTTCAGATAGTGGACTCCTAAAACCGGGCATTTATATGAAATATTGGTCAATAAATTATCGAAATGTAAGTTGGGTAAGTAAGCTTTTTAATTTTACCTCGGATGTACTGTTCGTGAACACTCTAAATTTTTGGTTATGTAAAAAACACTAGCTAGAATATTTAACAAATAAAACATTTTTGAGTAGTAAACAAAATATATATTTTAATAAAAACGTTTTACGTCCTGGGGAATGAAACCCAGGGTGGTCCTGTGGATTTACACTGTTATCATAAGACCAATGTTGGCCTATGGAGCTGTTGTCTGGTGGCCCAAGAGTCAACAAATAACAGCAAAACTCAAGCTAGGCCAGGTACAAAGAGTTGCCTGTCTGAGCATAACCGGAGCCATACGAACAACACCAACGAGAGCAATGGAGATAATGCTGTGTCTTCCACCACTAGACCTACATCTAGAACAAGTGGCTCTGACTACCATGACTGGCCTTAAATCTGTTGGCATACTACCAAATGCAAGCTGTGGCCAAACCAGAAGCCGCCTGTGGACTGAGGCTGTCAGAAAGATACCCCTTTTACAGGCATGTACAGATGGTATTCCGCCTCGGCTTGTCTTTGATAAACCTTACACCATACATACTACTGGTGAAGACGAGGCCGGTGTTGAAGGTGTAAACTATGTCTTCACGGACGGATCAAAGAAAAAGGATGGAGCAGGCTGTGGTATATATTCCAGGAATCTCCGACTCCGATGCAGCTGGACTATGGATAAAAATGCCAGTGTAGTACAAACAGAACTCGCTGGTATAACCATAGCCGCACAAGAGATTGCTCGCAGAGAAATAACGGGCAAGACAATAAGAATCTACACAGATAGTAGACAAACTACTGGCCCTGAAAAATTATAAAATAACTAAAGGATCAACATGGGAATGTCACCAAGCACTTGTGAGAGCATGTCAGATGAATAACATCTGCCTGTGCTGGGTCAAAGGACACTCACAATGCAACGGCAATATAGAAGCTGACAAACTGGCCAAGAAGGAAGCCAACCTGAGTATCCTTGGACCTGGTCCTTCAAGTACGCTACCAGTTGCAGCGAAACTTCAATTAATAAAGGAGAACACCCACATAAAATTTAAGACTTATGGGATGAAACAAGTAGCTGTCAGCTGGCCAGAAATCTCTTGAGATATCCCAGCGAAGAGACGGCGAGGAACTATCTGGCAATGTCCAGGGGTAAACTGCGATTTGTTACAGGAATCCTAACCGGACACTGCCGGGTAAGGAAACACCTCTATAACATGAGACAAAGTGACACACCCATCTGCAGAGGATGTGAACAAGAAGATGAAACGATCGAGCATGTACTTTGCGAATGTCCCGCCGTGTCATCGACCAGAGAATCCATATTGGGGGAACGTTGGCCTTCTATGGCCAATTTGAGGGAAATGCCCCTGGGCAATATCATCACCTTTTGTACAACATTGGGCTGGTCGATGACCTAGGGAGACATTTCCCTCACGGAGGAAGCACAAGGGGGCCTAAGTGCAGCGGATCTCGATCCGCACTCCGGATATATTCCAGATTCCAGATTCCAGAAACGTTTTAATAAAAAATAAAAACGTGGGACGCATTTGAAATATAGTTTTTCTGGGGCCCACGTTTTTATTTATTAGCAAGCGTCAGAATCTTAGGAAGGCCCAGGTTTGTGTCCTTATTCTTTTGTAGTTTTTAGCACAACTGATGATTTAAAATAAAACCGTTTAAATTTTAAAAAAATGTTACCTGTTTATTTTGTTGCTTTCATTTTTTTTAGTGCCACTGTCCACCTCCTGCCTCGATTAGCAATCCCTCGTCGCCAAGTATAATTTATAGGACTCCAAAATGACGCAATTTATGAACCGATTTGTCTCAAACTTGGTTGCTTTTAACGAGACATTTCAAATCTGACAGCATTATTTCAGTACTTTTGTTTACAAACATTGTCTAAAAAATTAAGTTAAATGTTCAATCGTTTTGGTATCCTAAAACTTAACGCAAACTAATTAAGTGCACAAGTTCTGCAACTATTAATAATTTATCACCGCGCTTGTATAACGCAGTTTTGACACCGAGACAAATCTCTCAAAATATTTTACGGCGATTGATTTATCTTCGATAGAATGAGTTTCTAAAGTATCGGTATATACTTCAGATAACACTATTAGTTGGTGTCAGTAGTGCAAGTTCGGAGTCCCTCATCAAGGAGACTAATGCCATAGTGGAGTTATCCCGGTATAGTAATTTGCGTCACGTCTCGCTTCCAAATGCGCGTCCCTCGGCAGAAGATAAGGACACGATGGGCAGTCGCATTGTAAACTGTCATACTAAGGGGGCTCCTTTGTTTGGGCGTAATATGGTGTACGTTCAGATTGCGCACAAAGAATATTAAAGATGTGCCTTTATACTGTGCTCTAATGGAGTCTACTTAGTCAGAGAGTGTTTTTATACCCTTAGGACGAGTTAGACCTAACGTAACAGAAATTAAATGGGCAATAGTTATCTATAACATGTAAATTGAGAATAAAAGTTTGGCCTGAATAAAACAATGTACCTACTATTAGTTCCGTTTTACTTAAAGTTGTATATAATGTGTACATTTTGTAACATCGAAATGTGAGACATAAAACAAAAGCAAAAACCCTCATTATATCGATAAAAGGAGCCGCCAATCCCTAGAAACAAGCCACGCGTGCTTACCCAGGACCGTATTTAGTTTTCATGTAACATCTTATATTTATTATATTACACTTGGCCTGTGATTGATTAGGTATGTGCATGCTCAGTTAAGCCAATAATAATTTTTTATACAAAGTATTATTGCCCAGCAGGGACCACGTGGAGGTATAAGCATATTCCTTGCCAGGAATTAAATCCATACCTTACCCTTCCCGGTAAGGTATGGATTTAATGTAACTTAAAAGGTATTCTTCAATTAAGTGAAATAAATAACATTAATTTATATACTTTGCTTATAAATATGTGGGTTGAAAGGATCCATGGGATTATCAAAATATAAAAATAAATAATATATAAACTTATTTATAATAAATTCGAATAAGTAACAACAAAAATTATCTTTTTAAGTAAAAATAAAACAAGACACATTGTGTACAGTGTACATTGTACACAATGTAGGTATGAAAATATAAACAAATATAAACACTAATAGGTTGGAAAATAAATAATTTACTCACTGTCACTATCACTACTGTCATTATCACTACTGTGACTATCACTATTGAATGTGACTATTGAATGTCTTTTTTCTTCGTGCTTGTATTCGGAATCTTCTCTAAAAGTCTTGAGTGGTATGAGTTATCCATGACTATAACACTATTCTTTTCTACATTCGGTAAATTATTCTAGTAAATTATTCTTAAACCACTCTTCAAAAATTTCAGAATTCAACGATATTTTTGTATACGTATAATACGATTTGCTGTGGCTGTATTGCTAATTGCATCCTACTTTTTTTGACTGGCGTTGCATTTAAATCCTTCTGATTTTGACTGGTGCTAGGCTGAGGATCTTCCCACGGTCTAAACATTTTACTATATTTAAAGAACACTGATGAAACACAGTTTAATTAAATGCACTTTAACACACCAAACTCAAAAAATTCACAAAACACTGTTTCCAAATAGACTCAAATTAATCACAATATCTGCCAAATAATCACAATGTCCGCCACAATATACTTAATCACTTTAAAATATATTAATAAATACATATACCGGAAATACCAAATTTATGAACTAGGTATATACCTGATCACTTATTATATAAAATATTAAATACATATACCAAAAATACCAAGTTTACTTACCCAATATGCCTATAATACGTCGCGTTGTACCTATACCCTATGAGATGTCTAGAATTCTAGAATATCGCTACCGAAATGAAATACGTCCCTGGACACTCATAACCTAGGATAATATGCGTCCGATTGTAGCCAGATAGTGAAGTATATCCGTGGTCTTTGTCGTTTTACATGCTTTTCTAATGGAATTTACCTCGATACTGGATGCTTGACAAGTCTCTCTTCACACGTGCTACCGTATTTTTAACAGCGTTGTCAGATATAGCCGATTTCCAGGAATTTCCAGGAGAAAGAGAAAACAAATTATTTTATATACATCGCCCATCACATAATGGCATTATCATGTAGTATAACAAAATATTGATCACACTATATACCTTTCGTCATATCATAAAACAATTGGATGGTGCATATGATGCAGAATGAGAATGTTTCCCATTCAAATATTGCAGATCCATTTTACACGTTTCTCGGCCATGTCACTGGCGTCATTGGCATTCATTTGGATTCCTAATACCATCGAACGGTTTGTGGTAAAGTGGGGTCAACAATAATTCTTGAAATAGAAATAATACAGTTATTCTTAAATTTAGTGTATTATTTTGATGGGTTTTGTGTTAAAACTGATTAGTTATTAGTATTCTATCAAAACACAACAACTTGTTGAATGAAAGCGATTTTAGCGTGCTGTAAGAAAAGTTACACTGCCCCGATCTCCCATTGCCTACAATCTGATTTATCTCTTTTTGAACGAGAATCTCGTTCCGTCTCGTCCGAGACTTGTGTTGCTCGGAACTTTCAGAGTACTCACTACACAAGTTTTATAAACGGTCAAGTATGTTCAAAACAAAGGGTGCTCCAATAATCCATTTTGCTCAGACACTGTCAGTTATGCCCCTTCCATGAGTTAAACCGCCTGCTGTTTTTATGGATCTCATCAGCTCTATATGGCCTCTGTTCTATATTGTCATATCGGTCCATATTCCGGACCAGAATTTGTCACTTCAAGGTTCATTTGTCCCTTTGAAAGGTCCCCTACACAAAATGCAGTATTTGTTTGCAGCCTCCATTTTAACTTTTTAAGTAATCACGTTAAACACTGTTGTGAGAAACACATCAAAACATCCAGTACAACACACTAAAGGCTACTAATGTCTAACTCGAGCGCAGTATGTGGCACTGCTTGTATGGTGCATGGTTATGCGCAATAGCTCATAGTGGCCGAAGCTCACATGGAATCGTTGAGGACTTTTAGTATGTTAAACTACAAGCTTTAATAAGCATCTGTACCAAAATCCAGCTTGGTATAATTTTTTTTCTATTTCCCTAAACAGAGACTAAAATGACTGCACTATTAATAAATATTAACACATCGAGCCCGACGGATCTGTTGGTTTCGTAAGAACCATTGCGCATTTACTGCAATTCTTAGCACTTTATTTTGGAATGTTTGAAGCATCCAGCTAATTGGAGACGCTTCTGAAAAATTGATAAGCAAACATACGATGCTATTGATTGCGTAACCTTGAACCGTATAATAATATCGCAATATAGTTAAGTTTTTAGCTACGACCAGCGACGATAGTTTGACTAGCTTTGCTGACTTTTATATTCCTGCTTAACTTATGTCTATAACCAAATAAGTCGTTAGAACCACAGCATTTATTGTGAGAACGATAAACGCTTCGCATGAATCGCACAATCAAAATTGAAAAACAACAAATCCGTGCAAACAAATCCAAATCCGTCGTCATTTAATTAAATGAATCAAGCCTCACCACAACTTTCAGTTGCTGGAACCTCTTGTTGCGATCTAAATCAAAAGCAATTCAAATCATGAGTGGGAACGGTTTTGTAAAGTAGCAAAGCCGAAATTCATTAAAACTAAAGGTTCAGTTGCGAATAGATTTTCACCTGACAAAGCGTGACGACTTCCTCAAGTGCCGGCTTAGTACGGATTCGTGTTTATTTTAAATAGTGACTTGCAAGGAGACCAGGAAAACGTTGCTCAATTTCTTCGGCAAATATTTAACCATCTAGTGATTAATAAATAGAGAGGAGCATGTTGGCTTGAAATATTGATATTTCTCGATCTGCTTTAGACTAAACACATAAACGTGCTTTATTAATATATTATTAGATATATTATAAAATACGAGGACTCATTTAGGAGCCAGTTTACCCGACCCACAGTTATAGTTTTTAGTTTAGTATCAAGGAAATCTCTATTATTATATAATAATTTTACTAATACTACTATAAGCTTTTTTAATACAATTAGTAATATGTGACCTAAACCTCAAATCAGTGTCCAAGTATAAGCCTATTTTTTTACCTCATCCATCCAATTTTATTATTATTTAAAATGATATTTATGTTACAATATATCTAATATGTATGTGTAGTTATAAGATACGTAGATATATAGATAAGATATGTAGCATATAAGATACCGCGCAGTTGCCACATGTAATTCTCAAATTTCTCAATATTCAATTAAACTATCATATTCCACAATACTATATAAAAATTATATATATTATTTATGAATGTCATAAAATATTTATTGTGAATACAATAATATATTATAGCCCAAGATGTTAGCTATTTTTACATTTATCTTCGTCTACTTTAAATTATGGAAATTCTAAACATTTATTTTTATAGTTTAAAGCGGCAACCGCTCTACCGTAGACGGAATACTGGATGATCGAGCAGTGTATCTCTTTTTAACTTATTGGAATGACGCGCCGTCTGTGTTTGTTTGACAGTCCCCATGGACTCTCAATCGTTCGGATCTCTTACAGTGGCGGGTTCGCGGGTATTGCGCTCATTTCTATAATCTGCAACGGTCATTCGCATTGGCTGAGATATTCGCGTATATATATATATATATATATATATATATATATATATATATATATATATATATATATATATATATATATATATATATATATATATATATATATATATATATATATATATATATATATATATATATATATATATATATATATATATATATATATATATATATATATATATATATATATATATATATATATATATATATATATATATATATATATATATATATATATATATATATATATATATATATATATATATATATATATATATATATATATATATATATATATATATATATATATATATATATATATATATATATATATATAGTGCTGTTTAAATGTTATTGTGATACAATATAATACGGTTATTTTTATTATCTGAGCGGTGTAGGTAGGTGGTACCTCTGACGAAACAAAAAAGTCCTGTAACTAAAAATAAACTAATTATTTATTTTCAGTACAGATACTTAGGTATTTATGTATTTTCAGAGGTACCTAAGTACCTCCTAGTGTTGGTAGGTAAATTTTATTTCCCGTTTTTTAAATTATTTTTATCCTGGAGCTTATACAAAAAGTCAAAACGGCGAAGCAAGACGTTCACCTACCTATATATTATTTATATACCTACCTATGTAGGTATACACCGCTGCGAGAGTCTAAAAAAAAATATGGCGGTTAGCAAAAATTTTTGTTCGTTTCGTATGTAATCTGAAAAACGCAGATTTCCACCGGACCTCGCTTTATTTACGAGATAGGATAGGTATTTTAAAAAATGTAAGGAAAATATTATTTGACGGCAAAAATTTATAGTGGGGGTTAGAGCAGAGCCGACTTTAACAAAAAAAAAGTTGATTTTAAACTACTATGGTCTGCTCGAAGTAGGTACTGACGTGTACTGAGGTAGGTACTAATAGGTACCTCCTCCACTTAAGACATTTCTCAAATAATTTTATCCAAAAAATACCCCAGTGCTTGAGATCGCTAGGTTATAAATACAACGATATAAGTTAGGCGTTTTATTGGGATTTACGAAAACTGGAAACACTCTCTGGTTTATTACATAAGTAGGTGCCTATTGTTCATTGACTTTATTTTTATGTAGGTACTTACCATCCTAGATCACAAATTAATAATTTACATCAGTGGGCAAAATTAAAAATTCTATACTGTTTATAAAATTAAAACCGTGTACCTACCTAGCCACGAATGAAATGAAAATTTACAATGACGGTAAAATACCTCAAGGTTAGTTTCTAATTTTGATTGGCTGTAAAAAGTGTGTGTATTGGAAATCGCTTTCCGATGAGAAGCTGGTAGGTAGGTATGTATTGCATTTGTAATAATTTTGTGTTGTGTTGTATTTAGTCTCGATTTAGTTATGTAGGTACCTATTAACAAACAAGCTCTGATCTTCGTCAAAGCATTGAGTCAAAGTAAATCGGCGTTGATCGAGTGTTGACGATTTGGTAGGTTAGGTAGGTACCTACTTACACAATAAATATTACTGTATTTCAATTGCAAGTATATTTATTTTATTTTTCCGTTTTAAAGTTTATTTTTCACGGCTACTTAGCGGTTTTGTACATATTATTTTTGTTTCTTGTGGGAAATATGGCTCGCTACTAGCGACCCACCCACTAAAAAATGGTAACGCGCTGAAAGCAATACTTCATGAGTGGTGGGGAAACTTGCATACATTATCAGCTATGGTGTTGAAAATATGCATATAAAAACCTTCTACTTTCACCCCCCTAAGAAAAAAAAATGCCTACGCCAATGAAAAAAAATGCGTAGGTCAGGGTCACTACACATAGATATTAGAAGCCGTATAGGTATCAGCAATAAAATTTCTTCCAGTATTTTTACAAAATAAAATGGTAACTGTCTTTAGTGGATTAATTATTAAATTATGGTCGATGGAGAATTTTGATATATTTTCTAAATCTGTATTGAGATTTATAATAGATTGCTAATAGATATATTTGGGTGTCATCAGCAAAAAAATGATATTTACGAAACTTGATTTGAGATTCAAGAGTAGATATAAAGATAGTAAATAACAAAGGGCCAAGAATAGATCCTTGTGGCACCCCACAAGTTAAGTTAATTGGGTTTAAAAATATATCATTTATTTTTACCACTTGTCTTCTGTCAATTAAATAATTTTTAAGAAAGTTCAAGCATTTGCACTAAAACCCAAGTAGTTTAAAATGGCAACATGAATTTCATAATCCAGAGTATCAGACATGTTGCTAAAATCTAGCAAAACAATAATCGGTACCTGATCATCATCATTTACATTTACTGTAATTTCTCAGAGAGAATTTTTTCGTGGCTACTGTCTCAAGTGCCGTTTACTAACTTCCTATCATTATTATTTGAGGGTAAGGAAGTACCTCTCCCAGAAAACAAGTTACCAGTATTTCGTTAAACACTATAGTTAACTGTCAACCAGTCACGTAATATTATTATTCATACATTTGACATTTTCATGGATTATGATTTAAAACACTTCCAATGTTGATTTCATGATCTTTGAATTGTTATATACTTTTCGTTTCCACTATGTATCTATAATGCCATTTTGTCTTGTCCTACGCAAAAGAATAAGCGTAAGAACGAGCTATTCTCTAGACACGAATCCAAACAAGACATGAAATACGAAACACGCCTATTCTAGCTGACATCATTTCTTTCTTGTCACTTATTTTTAAGGCCGAAATTAGTTTTTACCCTGGAATTTCATTAACTAAGTAGACTGCTCCGTGTACTAATTTATGTAATTTATCAGTAGGAGCATATATACTGCTCCGCTAAAACTTAGTTAAAGTGTGCTAAGAATTTTTTAAAATTGTTATTACATTATTATAATACTTGCCTATGTCTATTTTAAGTGATCTTAAAATAGGTAAAGGCATAAAATTTGCCATGAAATAAATTAATAATTATATGGCACAGATAACATTTGAGAGCAATTTCGAGTTTCGGAGTGTGATTTGAATGGTTGCTAAATGGTACATTATACCATATAATTTATTTATCATGTATCACACTAATTCGACGGAATATAAATCGGGCTGGTACGGACGAAGTCTTAAAACGGTCTTAAAAGTTTTCATAATTGCTTATGAAAAGTAACAATTGGTCAGAAATTTATAAGAATTACCACACATTCAAAAATGTAACTTAAATACAAAAATGTAATATGTATATTATTACATTTTTTCCATTTGTGTTCAATTTGAAAAGCAAAAGTTATGGTTATTTCCGGCGAAACCGGATGTAGTGTAAAATTACTTCATGTCAGAAAATTTATTTTCTGCTGAATAGACGACCTAGTAATTTCGATATATTCTAAAACAAAATAGGGGTTACAGGGGGAGCCACTACCTTTAAAAGGATAAATTTTAACGTGGCTACCGTTTTAAGTGCATTTTACTAACTCTTTTGCATTATGATTTATCGTTAAGGAAGTCTCAGGAGCTCTCTCCCCGCTCTCTCTCTCTCAGGAAGTCTCTTCTAATGATGAAAATAGTTTACATGTTTTATTGTCCGTCATGGTATGTAATGTATATAAAACAAAGTTTTCTTTAACAGAATGTCTTACGAGGCAGATCAGGCTAGACTTTTACGTTTATTGGAAGAAACTGATCCATATTTCAGTGAATATGACGACTCTATGGATGAAGACGAACCAGAAAACGTTGAAGTACTAGAGGGAAATACGGATTCCGAACAAGAATTATTGAATTTCTAAAGAAAGGATACTGTGACTACAAGTCAATTATCTGCTAGAGACCCATACATTTGGCAAAGACGGCACAACAAACTGGAAAAAACATTTTCGTCCGAAAAACGTGAGAACTCGTAAACTCGAAAATATAATTTCTCACTTACCTGGAGCGAAAGGGGACATCAAGAAGTTGAATATACCGATGGACATTTGGGGATTTTTTATCGATAGTGATATTCTGGATATGATTGTTGAAAGTTGAAAATACTAATAAGTTTATCTCAGCAGCCAAATATCCCATTTCAAACAGAATTGCTCTATTGACTGATAAAATTGAGATATATTGAGCACTACTAGGTTTGCTGTACTTGTCAGAGGTAAGAAAAACCAATCACCTAAATGCCTCTGATTTGTGGAAAAAATTAAACGACAATTGAACTATTTCCACTTACAATGTCCCTTGAGAGAATCCGATTTTTGATAAGACACTAGACATTAGATTTGATGATAAATTAACAAGATGTGAGAGAAGAAAAGTGGATAAATTACGAGAGAGCTCTCATAATTTTAACTCTAACTGCCAAAAACACTATTCTTTGTCGGAGTACGTTACTATAGATGAAAAGCTAGAAGCGTTGAGAGGTCGTTGTGGTTTTCGGGTTTATATTCCCAGCAAACCTAATAAATACGGTATTAAAATTTTCGCCCTCGCTGATGGTAAAATGTATTACACATCAAATATGGAGGTGTACGTTAGAGCCCAGCCCGATGGACCATATAATGTTTCTAACAGTCGATCCGCCGTCGTAGAAAGATTATGTATGCCAATTTCAGGCAGCAAAAGAAACCTGACATTAGATAAGTGGTTTACTAGTAAAGAATTAGCAGATTCTTTACTTGTAAATCACAAATTAACAATAACTGGAACTTTGAGGAAAAACAAACGTCAATTACCTATAGAATTTGTTCAGGGAAAGGGGCCGGTTTCTTCATCTATGTTTGGATTTCAAGAAAAATGTACCTTGGTGTCATATATCCCTAAACGTAACAAAAATGTGCTACGTTTATCTACATTGCATCACGATGATTCTATAGACCCACGAACAGGAAAACCTGAGATAATTATGTTGTACAATTCTACAAAAGGTGGGCTGCATGATGTAGACAAACTTTGTGCTACATATAATACAGCGCGAGCAACAAGAAGGTGACCTATCGTTATTTTCTATAGTGTCTTGAATGCTGCAGCAATAAATGCTCTAATCATGCATGATGGAAATAACAGCTCATCCAAAATACGCCGCAGTCAGTTTTTAGAAGTTTTGCATTATCTTTATTAGATGATCATTTACAAAGAAGATCAACAAATCATATTCCCCAACTTGCCAAGTAGGATAAAGGAGGTTTTAAAAAATACCTACTGGATGGCCCACAATACCTACTAGATGGCCCACAACAAAGAATAATATTCCAGGTAGATGTTTTTATTGTTCGTCGAAAAAAAATCGTAAAACAAAATATTTTGTTGCCATTTAAAAAAATTATCGATGACGTCACATCCGAGCGCCATTTTATATTACATCAAAATAAGCGGATTTAAAAATAAGAATGGACATATCAGAGGATTTTAGACAGAAACGTCACTCTTAAGAAATATTGAATTTATCCTTTACTTTTCTAACGCACTGTATACGAGGATACTATTTGAATTATTTTTAGAGGTGCCCGATTACGAAAAAGGATTTTTGTCAATCCTCATGTGGGATTAGATTAAAAGGGGAATTCAATCAAAATTTGAAATTCTATTAAATCTCGGGTGAGGCTTAAATACCAATAGCTCAGAATGTTATTATTGGAATACGCGCCGGCATCCCTTGATAGGGTTGAGTTGCCTGAAAAGAGTGATAGACCTTCATGTTTTTTCCAGGGCCGGGGCGATCAGAACAGGTAATTCTTTTTTTATTTATAGTCGCAAATAAATTCCAATAAATTCTCGCTACACTATTCCGTCTATTCCAAAGTAATTATTGGTGTAATAATACCACCACATATATTATACAAATGAATATAGAAATCAAGTATAACTTGATCAAAATTGCGTCACACACCTAATTTTGGGGTTAATGATAATAAAATTCTAAATATTTTACAAAATACGTATTCTAGATTTTTTTTTTGCTTAACATATTGCGTTAGATGTATCACAAACGTAAAAATATATTTTACCATCCAAAAGGCTAGAAACACCCCTCAAATAGGGGTTGAAATTAAAAAAAAACTCAAAAATTCTGTAAAAATTATAAAATGTATATTTCAAAATTTCTAAATCGTTAAATAAATTTAATCTAATGTGTCGATCAAGAAAAAAATTTTTAACGCCTTTACAGACTCGGAGTACCCCTATAAAAAGGGTTGTACATCAACCCTTATTATAGGGGTTGATAAATGGGTGAAATTTATGGTTTAATCTTTAAAAGTATGTATTTACATTTTCTTATTTGCTTTATATATTGGATTTAATTTGTTATGTACTTAAAAAAATGTTAACCCCTTAATATTTTGAAAACATCCCTAAGACAAGGGTTGATGGTAAATAAAATCCAAAAAAATTTTCCTAATTTCCTTTCCGAAATTCTCCTGTGCACCGTTGTCAACAATACAACTTCCCAAAACTTTAAATGGATATATTTTTTTACAAGGAAGTTATAGACTGGCTAGTAATATCGTAGGCACCCGGTATATTGAAATAAATTACAAATTAATTAAAAATTATGTTTTAATAGATATTATATTACAGTTTAGAGAAAAGTTCTCAACTTGCCCAACCGTTTCCTGATAATAATTGTCTTTATTTTAAAAATAATAAGGGGAAAGTGTTACTAATAGTTAAAAATCTGAAACTTCTTTAATGTCGAGTACCTATTGCATTAATATTCTGCGGTGGAGGATTTTATTAACTTTCCCTTGAAATATCGTGGCTATTAATACATATGTGTGTGGAGAAAAAATTATGTGAGGGATACATTTTAACTGTAGTATATTGTCAGCCTCGGATGCCAGGGAGAGGTAAATGCGGATGAAATCCTCCAGTGATCTGGTCCGTGAAAAGGTAAAAAATGGAGCTCGTCTCTCATATGTCGCCTGTCACGTTACGGAAAAAGCGCGACTTTTTTCGAGAGAATAATGTACACCTGGGGTCACAAATAAAAACATTAAGATTTTATTTACGCTCCACTTGTAATCATAGCTTCACAAGGATATTTCACAGTTGAAATTAATCGCTGAATTTAGCCAATTTCATGCCAAATTTCCAACCATTTCTCCAACGTCATCCAGGGAAAGTGATTTAGTTAATTATTTCTTTATTTTATTTTATAATTTTATAATTATGCTATAATGATTATGATGCTCCTCTTGCATCATTTATTTTTATTACACCTATGTGTAATAAAAAATAATGTTTACTAAACTATCAGTTTACCAAAGAGTAAATGTAATACCAAAGAAAGATCATCGATTAATTGAACACATTTTTGCGAAAAGGTATAAAGTACAAAAAATGCAGCTTTGAGAAAAACAAAAAATACTTTTGAAAATATTTGCATTACCAGTTACAGATTTGAAAATAATAAAACTATTAAACACAAGTAGTTAAATAATGAGAGAGCTATGACTAATTTTTCTCGCACTCCTACACTGCTAACGCAAAAATTGGAAAAACAAGATGGCTGTCCTAGATGTGGATAAAAATGTCAGCTAGTTCTCTCCTTACTTAACTACTAATACAAAACAAAAACGAACTTTTATATATTTCGACAATTTGATCTTTTTTTAATGGATCTTAAGTACTCCCTTTTTTCTAGAAAATAATAGAACAAAAATGTTCCAAGTGGGCTATTTTAATCAACGACGTGCACGTGCGGTGTAGTATACTTGAAGCGTGCGGAAATCTTGTATAGCCGTGCGCGAAGTGCGACTTATACAAAAATATTATTCATGTTCATTCATCTATTTCACGCTACATTTCATACGGCAATCGTAATATTCAATTACGCGCGGTAGCGGCACAACAGGATATCACTTAAATATTCACATTATCATATATTAAAATTTGCTATCACATTGGATAAAAGTTTTAATTTTTTTAATTTATCACTATAATGCAAATGCTGAAAATACTTATCATCCTAGCCACAAGTAATTAAATTTGGACTTCAAGAGCATTATAGTTGCATCTGGTATATTCTATACTTTTAAGATACTTGAGAAAGATGCAAGATCTGTGAATATTTTGTATCAAAACATGTGAACAAGTAGGATATACATGCCTGGCAAAAAATCCCGATTTAGCCCGAAATGGTCGTAACCTCTTTCTGCATAAACCGATTCAGTAAAATCAAATAAAACACTGAAGACCAACTTCCAATTCCTTGGGCAACAATTTTTGATCGGATTAATTATTACTATCCTTGGAGTGTGCAGAAACACAAATAAACCGGGAAATTAACACATATGTACGTGGCTTATTAAATCTGGAAATATTTGTGTTTGCTTAACTCCCAACCAACACGAGGGTTCCCTAATCCTAAATTATTGTTTTTGTATTAGAGATGATTAATATTCGAGCTAAACCTGTGCCTGTTTAACGTATTGATTGCCGGTGTGTGTTGATATTCGTGTCGCTGTGTTTTCCCCGACACGTTTTGGTAGGTATTTCGGAATTATTTGATTGCAGATACCTTTATATGAGTATACGCATCATTAATTATATTTATAGCGTCCATATGCGTGTGGTTGCACCTAAAGAGTGACATTAATATGTTACTATTGTAAGTTATGTAGCTAAAGGGCTTGGTCACTTTACTGCGTTTCATTATCGCTTTTTTCACCATTATTGCGATGATCGTTTATAAATAGTAACTAACACCTTTGTAGATAGATCTGTAGGTCGATAAATACATGCGGTGACTTCTTCTCCTCTAACGTCTCCTACACATCATAATTTATCATGTGACCATGTATGACTACATATTCCTTTTTAATTTTATCAACATGTAAAACGAATCCTCTCCATCATTTACCTTATTGTACAACTTCATATCGTCCGCATATAATATTCAATTTACACCAATTAATGTCAACTATAATATCATTAATGAAAGTATTAAAAAATAATGGTCCTATCAGAAAACCTTGTGGTACAACTGATGTAGATATAAATTCTACTGGTGGCCACAGTATTCAATGTGGTGTTGTCTATTCTCGAAATATGATTTAAAAAAGAGCAATAAATTTACTGAGAAACCATTTTTTTTATTTTTAAATTTTGAACATAAAATACTGTAATGGAGTCTGTCAAATACTTTAATGAAGTCAGTGTATATATCAAGTCATATAATGTATTATATTACGACATACTTGTGTAAACAAGTATGTCATACGCAAACTTGTGAATTTTTGTCAACAATTTTTGAAATTATTAGTTTTTTTATTATGTGGATATCCTATTTTAAACTCATATCTAAGGTAGGTGCTTGGCTTTATTAAGCATCCCTACTCAGCTTTGTTTAAACGAATTCGTTATATTTATAATGTTAATTTTCTAGAAAATGATATAATATCTTAGATTTTGATATCTTATACGTTCTGTATTGTGAGGTTGTTTCGATCGACACAACTTTCTTGTCCTTTTGTAAGAAGTATTACGTGATGCCTGCTTATCTATCTACCTGGATGATATGCTGCCACTTGAAGAGTTGCTTTAACATTACTATATGGGACTGCTTAACCAATTCTTGATCTCCTTGATCTCCTTAATTTCTACACGTTCTGTTCTGTAAATATTAATTATTCTATTGCTTGTTTTTACTTCTTATTTTTCTTCAAATCTTCTCTCCTTCGAACCGCATCTTCCCCATTTTTCATTTTCTTGGTTCTGGAATCTGGAATCTGGAATTTGTCCGGAGTGCAGATCAGAGATCCGCTGCACTTTGGCCCCATTGGGCCCCTTGTGCTTCCTCCGTGAGGGAAATGTCTCCCTAGGCCATCGACCAGCCCAATGTTGTACAAAAGGTGATGATGTTGCCCAGGGGCATTTCCCTCAAATTGGCCATAGAAGGCCAACGTTCCCCCAATATGGATTCTCTGGTCGATGACACGGCGGAACATTCGCAAAGTACTCGATCGTTTCATCTTCTTGTTCACATCCTCTGCAGATAGGTGTGTCACTTTGTCTCACATGTTTGGAGGTGTTTCCTTACCCGGCAGTGTCCGGTTAGGATTCCTGTAACAAATCGCAGTTTACCCCTGGACATTGCCAGATAGTTCCTCGCCGTCTCTTCGCTGGGATATCTCAAGAGATTTCTGGCCAGCTGACAGCTACTTGTTTCATCCCATAACGTCTTAAATTTTTTGTGGGTGTTTTTCCTTTATTAATTGGAGTTTCTCTGCAACTGGTAGTATACTTGAAGGACCAGGCCCAAGGATACTCAGGCTGGCTGCCTTCTTGGCCAGTTTGTCAGCTTCTATATTGCCGTTGCATTGTGAGTGTCCTTCGACCCAGCACAGGCAGATGTTATTCATCTGACAGGCTCTCACAAGTGCTTGGTGACGTTCCCATGTTGATCCTTTAGTTATTTTATAATTTTTCAGGGCCAGTAGTGATTGTCTACTACCTATGCAGATTCTTGCTACGTCTACTGTGATTCGTCTACTGCCTTGCCCGTTATTTCTCTGCGAGCAATCTCTTGTGCGGCTATGGTTATACCAGCGAGTTATGTTTGTACTACACTGGAATTTTTATACATAGTCCAGTTGCATCGGAGTCGCAGATTCCTGGAGTATATACCACAGCCTGCTCCATCCTTTTTCTTTGATCAGTCCGTGAAGACATAGTTTACACCTTCAGCGCCGGCCTCGTCTTCATCAGTAGGACGCCTCGTCTTTCGTATGGTTTAAGGTTTGTCAAAGACAAGCCGAGGCGGAATACCATCTGCACATGCCTGTAAAAGGGGCATCTTTCTGACAGCCTCAGTCCACAGGCGGCTTCTGGTTTGGCCACAGCTTGCGTTTGGTAGTATGCCAACGGATTTGAGGCGAGTCATGGTAGTCAGAGCCACTTCTTCTAGATGTAGGTCTAGCGGTGGAAGACACAACATTTTCTTGGTTGCTAACAATAAATTATTTTTTTAACAATCGTCTTTATTTTCATTCTCTAGATATTTTTTATATTAATGTGGTGTTTACTTGTCCTTGCAATGTTTATGGCACTTTCACATTAAGTTTTATTCTTCACTATCACTTTCAGTTTATGTCTTAACCTATTACATTTGACATTAATGTTTTTTTACATACTTAACCTATCTAACCTATTTATAAACTATATTTATAATGTCTACCTACATTGTAATTGATGTATTTAGTTTAATTTTAATTTTCTTAGTACCTAGTTGTAGTTTCGCTGTTGACTTGGATTTCTGTGATAGGTACTGTCATTAAATTTTTTTGGAATTTGGAATATTGACAATAATTATGCTTATATCATGTTATTATACTTTATATGTCTATAACATGGGTTATATTTTTATAGTACATGTCTTATTTCATTATTAGTTTATTTTGTATCTTGCGGTCTTATTTTGCTCAAAACTTATATTATCAGTGAACTTGTACTACGATCGCTCGAGCCATGCCAAGATTGTACGCTATTAGCTGCTATTAGTAAAAGTAATGAATAATTTTGTATGAATCCACGCATAGTTCCAGAATGTAGCATAACAAAACATTTATCATTTCCTGTGTGTAGACGGGGAAATTGAGTGGAAAAAGCTATCACATACTAATGCTCCTAGAAATGGACCAAACTACTAATGCACTAATGCTCCTAGAAATGGACCAAAAGCAACAAACGTAACGCGTAAATTGATGCATACACACACGCCAAGATACCTGAAAAAGCTGATAGTTGATCATATTGATCATTTTCAGTGCTTTATTGAAAATAAAAAAATATATATGTATATACCACGAAATTTCACGAAAGATTTTGACCACTTTTATAGGTCTGTAATGATCAACATTATTTTTGTCACTTTTTTATAGACAGGAAAATTAAATAAAAAAATTGAACATGGTATTATTCTCAGGCACGTATTATTCTCCTGGTATTATTCTCAGGCGTGAAATAATAGTAATCTTAGGTAAAAAAATATTCTAAGGTCAAAGATTGAGTGATACATTGAGCGCAAGAGTTCATTATTTAATATTTTTTAAGTTCAGCTTTTCACTTTGAATAGAAGCCCCTTTAAACGTGCCTGTATTTGACGGGTATGTAGGACACTCTGATAAACATTAAAACATGTGCAACTGACGAGCACAGACTACGCCGCTTTTGCTATTTAATAAAAATCACGATATTTCATTCTGTTCGCTGTGCAACGTAAATAAGGTATATGGAACTTTCTTCCAGGAAATAGTTTGCGTTGCCGGCCGATGAAGATAAAAGTAACATATGCCACATGCATGTGACACAGGTTGCAGCTCGAAAAATATCATAACTGATGAATTATAGCCAGGTATTACTATTCCAGTTTCAATTTCGAAATACAAATTTGCGAAATACAAGAAAATATACTTCGCGTCACGACACATTTTATGACAATTTCGTCTTACAAGTGAGATAAAGCACATGGTAGATATGAGGGATAGAGAGAGAGAGAAACAGATATATCGAATGCAGCTTTGAGTTGGGCAACGATCCCCCACAAGTGTTCTAAAGCGGAAAGCAATTTTGATATAATTTATGCATGTTTTCTCCTCAATTTGCTGAATTTGCATGCTTCCTCCTCAAACATCCAAAAATCTGTGTCCAGAAACTGAATATATAGATACCTGAAGTAAATGAAAAACTCATACGTACATCGTGGGCAGTGCTCTCAAGTAAATAAATCAGGAATTACTTAATCCCAATCTCCTTCAAGCTACATTAATTTTTAGATACAAGTCAGTCGTCCTTTTTTTATGGTGCTGAAACAAGAAAAGTGTTTTAAAAGTATTGTTTTAGTGATTTTAGCTACGCCAAAAGGTTACAATTAGAGTGGAAGCTTAACAGCACGGAAATAAATTCAATTGCGGTTCTTTTATTGGAAATTGCCATCAACGGGTTTCCCTTTACGTGGCCTTATATTTATCAGCAATGCCCGATGCTTCGCTCTGACCCTTTCGGTTTAAAACATTCAGTTTCTTTAGGTCCAGTTAGCAATATCGATCCATTCGCTTAAAAATCACATTTTCAAAGTTGATTTTCAAGGGAACCTTTTTAACCTTAACATAAAAAAAAACAATAAAGCATAATTTTTTTTAGTTCTTGACGAAAATAATATTTCTGCGGAGTTCGGAGAGTAAATCTCGATGTTTTGTCCATTCTTCCCCCTCTTTCAAGACGATATTCTTTCCGGCCAGAGCCGAAAACTCGATAACGAACATCGTCTTAAGTTGGTGGTCGAGGAGGACTACGCAGGCTTATTGGCTTGTATCTGCCTGACGGTGGGGAATGAGTAGTTCCGGTATAACCGGGACGTCTCATTTCCCACAACGGACTCAATATCCCCCGGAGCACGTGGCAACACCGGTGTCTGATCTATACCGTACGAGTGCTGTAGATGGTAATACCACAGCTTACCTAACAATCAGCTAACCATCTCTGGCGGCTTCCTTTGAAATAATACGATATGGAAAAGTGACGTCAGCGACGCCATTCTGGGTTAAAACGCAGGCCCGGATTAAAAATAAATGGACTAGTACTAGACAGAGCAGTAACGTTTCATTTTTAAAATGGTAATTTTAATATAATAAGTATAAATATCTACAATTGTACATATATATTTTATATGATAAAATTAAGGAGATATTGGGAGAAACAGGTAATAAATATTATAAGCATATTATTTATATAATAATAATAATAATAGTAATAGAGAAAAAAAAGAAATACCTTAAGTAAACAACGTTACTGGTCTTATGTATGTCATAAAATATAAAATTGCATGCAAAGGACCTATCAATAAAATAGAAACTAATGACAAATTCTTCGAATGCATTCATATATTTATACATACATAACACTTAGGTCTTAAACTATCATACATAGGGCACTCAAAGAGTATATGTTGAAAATTTTCTGGGCTTTGCATGTTACAAATGGAACATATCTGTTACATATATGTTACAAATGGAACATAACTTCTGGCTTTTCCAAAATTACTGGTTCCCAAGAACAATAAAGAAAAATAAAGTAAGTATGATAAGCATTTGCTACATATAAACAAATACAGCATAAAATGTAAATTATTTTACATTACAAAACATTAATAACAAAGTATCTACTTAATTTTTTTATCACAATTACAGAAAAATAGCTCTACCAACGGGATGATAATTTTAGTGTTTGGTAATCATAAATATTTAAGTTCTTGCTAATTTTCCATGAAGATTAAAATACGTTACGATTAATAATCGGTTTTTTTCCTTACACAACTGTTTTTGAACTTCAACTTTTCTTGCCTATGCTTAACTTTACCTAGGTACTTACAAAAAAACTTACCTATCGGCATCTTTAGGATATCTGAAAAAACTTATTTTGCTAGATGCATAACACTTTGCACTGCAGTTTTTAGCGGCAGAAACGTGTCCACCTCTCGGTTTGTCCATGTTTACAAATTAGTACACAACAATATAAAACACCACCAAATGGTTTTAATAACTTACTTAAGAACGCACACAACTGTCTAATCAATCTATCTACACCACTGGCTAACACAAACAACGTATCTCCTGCAAACACAAGCGAAGAGCCAACACTGCGAAATTTAATCGGTTTTACCCCAAAATGGCAGGGTGCGCGAGGGAATGCGCGTAGCGTTCCCGCCGAAAGAGTTGGCCAGCTGATTGTTAGGTAAGCTGTGGTAATACCGCACTAGTTACGCCGCGTTATAGCGTTGGATATCAGTACACCATCTTTGCAATTTATATAAAACCTTCAGTCTCTGACTTCATGAAAAACTAAATGCCTATGAGAGAAACCTAAGTTTACTATTATTATCATTATTATTATGTAATATATAATATAGGTAAATTACATTACTTTTGTCACTTATTACTATTGGAAAGTAAGACAATATTTCTATAGAAATATTACATTTTTAAATGAATGTAGATTATCGATTTCTTTTGCAAAATCTAAACATTGTTGTCGAGGGGTTGTTTAGTTTTTTGGAGTTAGTTTTTTTTCATTTCCTTTTGTAAGCCTGGATTTAAAATTCGGACCTATTCCGCCAAAATATCGCCGGAGAATTTTAATAAAATTGAGCCTAAATGACCTGGAAAATGAACATCGTAGCAATAAAAGAAACAGTAGCACCTCGGTCAGAATGGTTGAACGGAAAAAGGCATAAGAGCATAACGGAGAGTAGCAGTTCGAATTTAAATTGTACGTGGACTGTACGGGAGGTAAATTTGGCACTCAAACTATCAATAAGGATACTAGTAATAATCATTATTAATATTGCTTTAATGTGTCAAATGAAGATATTCTATACCATTGGGAATAAAGTATCATCCCAGTGTTGAAATACGAAAGAAACTATGAAAGGAAAAAGTATAGTGCCCTGTCTCTGGGAGCTCATATTTCTAAAATTGAGGGGTCACATACTGAAAATTGTACAGCACATAGATCAACTCTTATTTGTTACCATGTATAAATTTCTTTTTTCTATACACCCATGTTGTCTATATAGATACCTATATAGAATTCTATATAGAATTTCTATATAGATTTCTATATAGAAATTGCTCTTGACAAAGGAGTAGTTGACGACATATGGCTCTAAAACAAATTTTAGTGGATGATAATAAGAATAATAAGGTGCCAACTTACAGTATAATTTTTGTTGTGCAACCCATAATAGCCTTGCTAATATTTTCAGTCAAAATTAAAAATAACAGTGCCATATCTTTGAAAAAAAATCATTTCTGTCCGATTCGTGATTTACTTTTTCTTACTAGCTAACTTAGGCTATATACCTATTCTGTAAAGAAATAACACCTAGAAAGTTATTTTAAAATATTATTTTAATTTTTTTAAATTTAATAAGTTTTATTTAAGTTTAATTTAATAATATTAACATAAAAGGCATACATGTGGAGTGGATATTGTGGATACGTTCATATCTTTACTTCATTAACACAGGCTCCTTCGCCATAATATCAAAAATACACACCTATATACAGGGTGCTTCATAACGACTTGTATATAGAGAGAGAGTAAAATCGTGACGTTATAATACTCGTATCACTATTTGCTAAATATCTTGTAAAACATGTTTTACAAAAATAGCTCTGGATTCAAAAAATTCTAAAAGCAGACTATAGAAAAAATCGCAGTTGCCACATGTAATTCTCAAATTTCTCAATATTCAATTAAAATATCAAATTCCACAATACTATATAAAAGTTGTATATATTATTTATGAATGTCATAAAAGAATTATTGTACATACAATAATATATTATAGGCAAAGATGTTAACCATTTTTACATTTATTTTCGTCTACTTTAAGTATGGCAATTCCGCAAACATTTATTTTTGTAGTTAAAAGAGCGGCTTTGCCGTCTTTAACTTTTATTGAACACCCAGGCCGGATATGACAGCATTACATATATTTTTAGCTTATTGGAATGACGCTCTGTCATTGTAGACATTCTGTCTATGTAGAAAGAAAATTGCGTTAGCGTCACGTGAAAATGGGGCCTCGAGAGCTGTAATCTAGAAGCAGATAAAAGAAAAACATGACGGCTGTATTGTGAATATTGAAATTACATTACGAAAGGTAAATGTGATTATTGTCTATAGCTTAGAAGTGAAATTTAAACTGGGTGTATGATGAATTATGGCATTTAAAGGCGAACCTAATTAATTTATAAAAATAGCATTGATGTGATTAGCCAGAGTTGTCAACAAAGATAAAACAAGAAGCTGGATTACAGGAGGAAATGCATTTATTTAACCGGAAAGAAGTTCGGTAGAGGCGCATAATAATGCAGGGAGTTTAACAGTGATAGCGTGGTAATCAACAGCTAGCTGGTTTGATGTGAATTAAAATTCATAAAATTTAATGTTTAAAAGTTGTTTGAGGTGTTTAAAATAGTACTATGGTGTGCAGAATCCCACGGGGAAATTGTTAAGCACTTTTTAAAAAACAAATTTAAGTGAATTCGGTAAAAATTCACGACTTTCAAGTGTAGCGTCTCCAGTCAGCGTTAAAGAAAATTCTACGATTGTGGCAAGCTGATTTATATAAATAAAAGAAGATTCAAATACGAGAAAGTGAGTAGAAATTCTGGAGATAAGTTCCGTAAGGGTCGAAATTCAATAAGAAGGTATAACAAACGCATCAAATATAGCAGTTTTCCAGTTCGGAATAGTTCCGATATAGGTCCGGAGGTGTACTAAAGAAGTTGGCCATAGTGTAAAAAAGAAAGCAGCGTTCCGGCTAGATGGCAGCAGGCGTGAATCCAGAGATCACAGTAAACAAAGCCAGTGTTTGTTAAGTGCTTATAAAAAATTTGTGTTGTGATTCATGTTGAAGGATTAACTTAGTTAATAGTTAAGATTAAGTACATAGTAAGGTAGTGACTATCTAAGATAATTTTAATTTTAAGGATTAATTGTTTCTGTAGGCTTAGGCCCATCTCAATAGCATAAGGTATGTAGGTTTCGGCGAAGGTTAATCTTAAGTTGATCTGAGCATTTCTATTTATTTTATTGTCTATGTTGATAATCACACTTCCTGCTGCAATTTGATTTGCAGATATAAATTTTTCTTTACTGTGTTGTTTAGCTTAAATTAATTGTCCTCGTGACAATACAATGCTTCCATATTTAATAATAAATACTTCTCTGTGTATTCAGCTTATGTTTTATCTCTCACATATCAAATCTTCCATAGTTACAAATTTATTACAATGACGAAAGATGGGTCAACGAAGGGAATGAAGAGAGTCTGGCAGGATGGAAACCTGAAAAATGCACGGCAAGCTGCGATTGAAGGCTGACCCCTCAGGGTCCTGATCGGTTAGTATTTGTTAGTATCCTAAATTCTCCATGGGGTTAGCACAAAGTTAGTTCATGGGAGAGTTTTTGCTAGAGGTCGATAGATGATTACTTAATAACAAAATTAGTGATATATTTGTTTTCCAAACCCCTTAGACCTATATTTCAAAACGTTCAGAATGTTCCAAAATAGTGATTATACTGATCGAATCGGCCTCCACAACGTGTATAGACGAACCGTAAACCTAATATTTGCCGCGATTATAGCTTGTCACTTATATAAATAAGGAATACGATCAAATTTACTTTGGTAACAATGTAAGATCGTATAACATACTTTATTTCATGATCTGCAAATACGTTTAAATTTTTCTTTAACCCAATGTGACAGTAAGCATGTGAGTTTGATTAGGAAATAGTGCCATCATTCATCGGGTGACAGTGGTTCTCTGTTGAGATGACCGGCGGTTTGCGTTTCTTTGGTAAGAATTCTTTAAAAAATATGGGCATTTATGGACACGAATAGAAGTTTTACCGAAACTTTTTGCAATGTTTTCCCGGGCTGCCCAATAATTAAGCCGATTTATCAAGATAATGCTGCCTACAAATATTCATCAGACATGTAACAAAGTCATTAACGAAAACAAAAAGTCCGCGTCTAAGTCATTAGTTCGCGCCGGGGAAAACAGGATTAATGTAAGGATTATGTTTCTTGTTGGTGGAGCGAGCTATAACTCGATTGCTGATAATATAATAATAATAATAATAATATTAATAATAATAATATTTTATTTATCAAGAAGAGATACAAAGTTGTACTAATAGCAAGTCAAATATACAAATAAAAATAACAAAATGAAATAACAAACAAACTGGTAACATGGTAGGGCTACTAAACTATAACAAATAATTTATAAAAAACAAATATAATATATGTAATAATAATACATTCAGTGTCAAACAGCAAGACAATGAAATCAAATAGTAACAACAAAAGGCCCAGTTAGCATAATTTACCACTTATAAAATCATCTGAACTATAAAAACCCCTAACCGACAGATATTATTTTGTTTTATTTTTAAATTTCCTGTAGGCAGATATCCATCGTATTTCTTTAGAAAGAGCATTATACAAAATTATGCAGTTATAATATGGTGATTTTTTAAAAGCACTAATAGGTGAGAATATTCAACAGCTCACCATGTCTAGTCGCATAGTTGTGAAAATGTGCCCCGGTTTTTAAAATGGCCCAGGTTGTTCTTTGTACAAATTAAGCATCTTATGATGTAAATGCTGGGTGCTGCGAGAATTTTATTCGAGAATTTTATTTTATTTAAATATGTCTCTACAGCTCTCATTCACTTTAAACTTGAAAATGAATCCAATAATTTTTTTTGACATATGAAAACTCTTTCCCATTCACTACCTCTACCCCAAGCGATAATGTTGAACGATATATGACTATGCTATGGAGTAATAAATATTAATTAAGCCCGCCCGATTTAGAGTAAGCTTTAATTGTCAGCCAACATTGTTACATGACCATGCTCAATGTATGCTAGATCATTAACATAGAGCATGAACAGTAATGGCCCCAGTACGGAACCCTGAGGTACCCCAAGTGCAACACTATGTACGTCAGATTTTTCCCCGTTCATACTAACTATTAGAGAGCTATTTCCCATGTATGAAGTTATCCATGCAAGAATACGGCCTCTTATACCCAGGGCTATATAGTTTCTGGCTTAAAATGTCTTTATCGACAGTATCAAACACTTTGGTGATATCAAATAAAAGTGATATTACATAATTACCAGCATCCAAGCAGTGATACACATATTCGAGCAGGTGACAAGATGCCGTCTCAGCCGATTTATTAGACCTAAATCTATGCTGAGAGGGACTCAGTAGGTTATTTTTTTCAACAAAGTTGGTTATGCTGTTATACACTACTCTTTCAGGTATTTTAGATAGACACAGCAAAGAAATTTGTCGATAATTTTCTATTTCGGTTGGATCACCTTTTTGCCACCATACCACTGATGATTTATTGATGTTTCATTTTTTTGTGCTTTATATAGTACAAGAGTAAATATTTTTCCAACCTCAGTAATATCCTGTCTTATAGCGTTTGGTTTGTTAAAGGTTTTCACAACTTCTTGTTTTCTTTCGGAGTTTAATAAATTAATAGTTTGGAGTTTGGATTAGGAGTTTGCCTTTTCCAAAAAAAGCAGACGTTGTGTCACTACCACTAAATGCATGAGCAAAAAGAACTGTTTCTCTTGAGTTCTTAAGGACAATTGGCAAACTAGAATTTCTTGCTTTTATTATTGTATAGCATGACATATTGTCCTACAATTACGACCGCTTCCGATCTAAAACTTTTTTATAGCAGTTTAAACTACAACTGTATCAGCAAGATCATCCGCGGTTATAGTTTGTATCTCATCATTTTGAAGGGTCAGAACTAGTTGAGAAATCAATCGTTCTTTGTTGGCAAGGTTGCTTAATAATTTTTCTTTATGGTCTGTAATTGGCGTATTTTTATCAAAAAAACTTTGGGAGATGTTCTTGTTAAAATTCTCTGTTGGCGTTCAATGCCTTTTGTGCTCGTAGGATTATTACCATAACCATCGAAAATAATTATTGTGACATTTTTCCTATAATTCCTTTTAACATATTTAACGTATGATTTCCGCGATTTCCGCCATCAATTACATACTCACAGTTGGCGACATTAATTAGACGTTCTGGTACGGATTTGAAAATTTGATAAAATGATGACTTTTTGGTTTTTCTCATCTGTCCTCTTTCATCAAATGTAGATAAAGGCACAGCCGAAAGTTCAAAGGCAAAAGGCCTAGGCAGGTCAGAACAACCCCTCTCTCTCTCTCTCTCTAGCATGTGTATGAATTAGGCGGTCAGGATTGTATCGGATCATTTGAAATATTATCGGACTGCGTTGTATTCGATTACCGTATTCAATATAATGAGGCTTTCATTTGTGTTTAATCCTACAGTTTATGATTTAATAACATAAAAAGTATTTTATGTTATTAGTATACATTTTTGTGGAGAATTTTATTACAAACCTTTTTCTATACTTACGTTTCTTCCCTAAGATAAAGCGTTTAAAATATATTGTAAAAAAACAGCGCGGTGGTCTTAAAGGGGGTGAGATAGGCATGAAGCATAGCATTTAGGGGTGGGAATTTCAGCTTATTATAATTTTTTTCTTCTCTTCCGTATACATTTGGCTAATTTCCGTGTACTATTGATTTTATTTTGTGGCATATGTTAATTTCACATTTTCTTTTATTTTGTTTAGTTTGATTTAAATAATGAATCGATAAATTATTGTTATAAGGCAAGATAAGATGTTCAATCAATGTATCTACGTGAATCACAATAGTTGATGTAATTAGATGTGTAAACTAACATTCGTTCGAAAATAATATGCCCAATATCAGCTTCAGTATTATAATAATTGAGTATAGTTTCATTATTAAAAGTAGCTTCATATTTTGCAATTCATTTTGCTGAAATTAACCTTTGTCCCTTGTAAATATTGTATTGATGAAAATTCTCTAATTATTTCGTAATAGTATATCATATAATATATTGACATCATTATTATACAGTGCCTCTTGTTTCTGTTCATAAAATCAGTTTCTATTATTACATGAATATGCCAAATACATTATGACATTTTGATTGAATTAATATTATAATCCACATAGTAATGAAATTCCAGGAATTTATCTCGGCATTAATTTCATATTTTTCCCTAAATTATTTCATTTCAATATTGCCCCTGATTTCTACTAAATGACATCTAACAATACTACCTGGCCGGAAAATTGGCTTTACTTTACCTAATTATTGTTATAATTAGTCGAGGAAATAAAGCAATGAACTATTGATTTTTGAGCAGTAAGATGGATCCTATTGCGGTTTTGTGCGTTAGATTCGTGAGAGGGTCTACAAATTTTGTGAACTAAATTGAATCCATTTAAAAAAAAATGCATAAAATATGCATTTTATTTTTAAATTTAAATAATTCAACTCGGTAAATATTGATGGAAATGAGTCCAATTTTACTACTCAAAGGTTTTAGGGTCACCTCAAACTCACCACTCTACACCTCAGGAAAAAAACAACAATAGCGACATTGCAGTTGACTCGCAACTAATTAGCGACTAATAAGCGGGAAATTTTCGGCATAGTAATTTTTAAAATATTATCGAAAAGCCGTATTTTAATTTTTATATTAAAAAACCAAAGTATTCGAAAAAATAATGCAAAAAACTCGAATACAGGTTTGCTCATTAGTGCGTTATAGTCCAATATAGTCCTTATGAACTTTTTTTGTATATGGCTGTAATCAAAATCGCACATATTTTCGGATTCATTTCATTAAATTTCATATTAAAAATATTATCAAAGATACAGGGTAATTCACTAGAATGGAGCACCGACAGTGAAGCGAATCGATATTTCGCAGATATTTCGGCAGATATTTTGGGTGATATTGTTTGTCACACAATAATCATATTTTCCTTAGATTTTTTGTGCAAAATTATAAAACACGTCAACCTATCTTTTAAGGCATTGACTGGCGTAACATTTTTTTCCAGGATTTATGTTTGGGCCACAGATATTTTTTAAATTGAACCCCTCATATTTTTCCATAAAATTTACTAGCCTTTTAGTTTTTAGTCCAACGCCAACGAGGAGAGAGAGAGAGAGAGAGAGTTCACTCAATAACCCCCGAATAACAAAACTGAACTAATTTCCATCAACATTTACCGAGTTTTAAATTGAATGCAAAAATGCATTTTTACAAAATGCATTGATCAATTTAATTCACAAAGTTTGTTGAGGCTCTCACGAATCGAACTCATAAAACCGCTTTAAGATGTACCTTGCTGCTCAAAAAATGCTCGATTTTCCAGTGCTTTATTTCCTCGACTAAATGTAGTAATTTTTTATGTATATTTGCCTTGCCATTATGTAAAATTTTATACCTATTTCTTGGCTAATAAAACAATATTTATTCTATATATTATTTCTACAACTAGAGGTACCTGCGGGAATTTACCCCATGCGCGCATCGTGGGGTCTGCGGGGCTCTTATCGCCGCCAGTGGTGTAAGTTGAAATATTTTCCGTATGTCATCTAAGCCTGCTACATACAACCATACTGCTAATTCCATAACTTTTATTGCTAAAGCTGTAAAATAAAGTCGTAAAGTACCCCCGGCGAATTACTGCTTCAGCTATTGACGAAACTAAAATTATCCATCATATTTCATTTCACATTTCCAACTTCTGCACGAAATTGCTACATTTTAGTTCACCATTTCGGATACGCCATGCATAGATAAAAGTTTGATATTCCCCTACTTTGTATTTATAATAAATTTGAATGTATAAAGCCGGCTAAAAAACGAGGGAATGCCAGAAATTAAATTCGCATTTTCGCGTAACGTTTTGGCATTCGGTGTTTTCGGCACAACTGAATGTCAAAGGCGAAATCAGTCGACTAGCAGAACATCAAAGCACCTTATTTATCAACATGGCTTCCAGACAAAGTCTTTTTTCGGTATACAACAAACACTTGTAGCCCACATTTATATTGCATGCGTGTAAAGACCGGTGTTTGCTCGAGCGTTAATATTGCACAGGAAAGGATAAATTTGAGTACATATCATATATTTCCACGCTTTTCTGCTGCTTCGGAATTTTATGCCTTCCTTGAGAACTAGGTATATCTAAATATTATAATAATACACTGGATAGTTGATACTCAGACACATTGGTCGTAAGTAAGTGTATGATTCTGATGAAATGTAATAAACTGACCAACAAAATAAATATTGCACGCCTAAATTTGCCATAATTTTGCAGCTGAGTAAATTTGGATTGTTCTGTATCTGTAATTTATTCGGAGTACGGATCAAAGATTATAGGAGTACTATAGATTTTCGTTTTACATCCGCTTCCGCATCTGCAGGCTATCGTTTTAACGATTTCCTCTAGAACCAGCTGATCCGAGCTGTACGTAGGAAGCAGATTAGTGCCTTATTTCTCGCCAACATGATTTTAGCCGCGATTTGTACACAGTTGAATGTAAATACCTACCTACCTACTGTTATTTTCAAATTGAAATTGACAATTAATAAGATACTGTCTGCTCCGTTTGCTATTAAATTTCCAGAGAATGGAGAGCGTAGTATTTTTTTTACGTAAAATACAAGTATTGAACTACAAACTGTAAATTTCAGCCCTTAATATTAAAATATAGCTACACTAAATTTTTTTCAAAATTATCTCAGCTCCAAAGGGTCCAAAAAAAAGGAAAAAAAATGTTTTTCTTGAAAAAAAAATAGATTTTTTTTGTTGTTAAAAAAACCCGATTTTTCAACCAATTTTTCGCATATTAACGAGCAATTTAAAAAGCGCGCAATAAATAAAAATGTTAGTACAACATTTCAAGAAATTTTTAGCTCAAAATTGATTCTAAATATGAAAGCGTGTATGAACTATCGAGATTTAAAAAAAACGTGATTTTTCGAAGAAATAAATTTTTGCAAAAAGTTTATAATATTTTTAAATTTCTTTAAATTCATATTTTTTAGTTAGTAGAGAGCTACACCTTCACCAAGTTTCGTGAAAAAATAATTTGTTGTCACGAAGATATGAGCGTTTCAAAAAAACGCGATTTTTAACGATTTTTTTAAAAAAAATAATTTATTTTTGAATTGTTTTACATCAGATTTCCACAGATCGATGCGCATTTAATAGTTCCACAACTCTTGTGTAAACCTTTTTTTCATTTTATCGCACCACGGCAGAGTAAAATGGAAAAACCGTTTGTGGCCAACTTTGGGCCCAATTTACCATGGGACCTGGAGGTGCCAGTTGTTTGTATTTTGGTTTATTGAATTCTACGGAAAATTTCAGATTTTTTACATATTTTTGTTTACTGTAATAGGCAAAAAATAGGCCAAAAATAGGCACTATCCTGCAAAAATAATGTGACTAGATGGATAACAAATCATTTTGCTCATAATTCTCAGCTTGAAGATAGATTTACCAAAACCAAAGAGATACCAAAAATACAAATAACTAGATTAAAAAAGATAGAAAAGATTAAAAGAGAAATACAATTTGTCATGCAGATATTAAATAGGGTTCATGTAGTTTCATTCCCTGTTTAATGCAGTTTGATTTTTTGTGTGGTTACCCATTTACGCTTTTAAAAGGAAAAGGAAAAGGAAAAGGAAAACATACCGATGTTTTTTGTATTAAATGACAGTTATATAAAAAAATAAGAGAATTCTATATCACTAACATATTAAGCAAATATCCTCAATAAAAATAATGAAATAGACGAAACAAAACATTTACATTTATTTTGGTACATAAACATCTGAAAGTAAATTTAGAGGAATTAATATGAACAGTATGAACACGTCAAGTATAATACAATATTACTCAATTAAACAGAACTCTCAAATTATTTGAAGTAATACATTTTGTTTGCATACTGTTGTTGAATACCGCCATAGATTGCACAACGAAATGCAAGCTATAATATAATACGAGTTTCAATATGCTTGAAAATGTCTCAAAAATCAGGGGTTCCGCGCATTTTTGAGTGACAGTGACATCGTCTTTTTTGAATCGTGCTTTTTTATTAATATTGTTCTCCTCTGGAACTTAACGTTAGATACTTGATGGTTAATTAATTTTGTCGCATTTGTGTTCTTGCTCTAGCAGCTGTTTCGTTTGTTTCCTCTTCGTTTGCAATTGCTATTGCTTTCGCGTTTTGCCTTGCATTTCGTGAGGTGACTTGCAGTGATACTTATGATAATTCATTTAAGGCGTTTGGATTTTGAATTGTTTCGCGTTGTGAACTTGAGTATGTGTGTCCGTATGTGTGTTCATTTCCGTATGTGTGTCCAGATATAGCACTGGTAAGTCCAGATATAGCACTCCTTCTTATTCGTCTATTTGCTTATTTCTATGTAATGAAATGCTACAAATCGAAGATTACTTTTCACAAAACAAATATGAATAGCAAAGAATTTCAAAGCTAATATATATATATATATATATATATATATATATATATATATATATATATATATATATATATATATATATATATATATATATATATATATATATATATATATATGAAACTTTTCCTAATAAATGGAGTGGATGGAGAGGAGCCAGCAAGTTCTCCCGATATGGCCCCGTGGTATGGTACTTTTCCTGTGATAGGTCTCTGCTGACTCACTGTACACCTCTGTTATTGACTGGACTATTAATTTTTATTGTAATAGATTTATTGGATAAATTTTTGTCCTGTGTGTTTATCAACACAGTGCGCGAGGAATAATGAAAGCGCGATACAATCATGGGGGTGAAAATATCAACTCTTTCTTTCCGCGTGAAATTCAACAAAGATATAAACTGCAAAAAGCTACCGCTAACATCACTGACACTTACTGCCAATTCGATTGACAGACGGCGATTGACAGACCTCTCAAAATAAAGACATTAAATTCCGTACAGTGCCTAGGAGTTGTCTGTAATTAAATTTCCTGTACATCACCAGCGCATCAACACAAAACTTACCTCCGACAGAGAGCAATTATATTGTTCCCATTGATTTATCAGGGCCCGCACCGCATAGCATTAAAATCTTATGTCAGTATGGCATGCTCCGGGTTATGAATTTAACGAAAACCAGCACTTGATTTCCCTACAACGTTACCGTAATCGGTAACATTTTATCAGTTTATATATATAACTGATAACGCAATTACGCTTCTGCTATTTGATAAATTGACTACAACTGGCGGATTCAAATGAAACGACTAAACACAATCCAGGAGAAGATTTATGACCCGGGTGGCGTATTCTTTCGCCGGTATGTATGGGTGAAAAACTGGCGGAGTTTAAATAATGTACGTAAAAGGTTTTTGTAACGCCATCAGTACATTGGGTGCACGGAATACGCGTTTCTAAAAATTACTGGACTCCCGAAACAGTGGCTTAGCAAGAAATTACAGTAATATACAGGGTATTTCTGTATGTGTAATTATATTTATTATATACTTGGATTGTTAAATTTGGATTTTATGTTAATTTAGGAAAGTTTTATTTTTACTTACGCCTGAATATTTTGATATGATATACAATATCTATTAAACCTTATGCTCTTATCTTACCCTGGCCAAACTCATTACCTTATGCCATATGTAGCATGGACTTGTCTCATCTCTGGCGTGGATTCTGAACATTGGTGTTGCTACAATCACTACAATCTATCTAATATGTATGTGTAGTTAACTGACCGCATATAAGATACCGCGCAGTTGCCACATGTAATTCTCAAATTTCTCAATATTCAATTAAACTATCATATTCCACAATACTATATAAAAATTATATATATTATTTATGAATGTCATAAAAGAATTATTGTGCATACAATAATATATTATAGCCCAAGATGTTAGCCATTTTTACATTTATTTTCGTCTACTTTAAATTATGGAAATTTATTTTTTTAGTTAAAAGCGGCAACGCCGCTCTACCGTAGACGGAATACTGGATGATCGAGCAGTGTATCTCTTTTTAACTTAATGGAATGACGCGTCGTCTGTGTTTGTTTGACAGTCCCCATGGACTCTCAAACGTTCGGATCTCTTACAGTGGCTGGTTTGCGGGTATTGCGCTCATTTCTATAATCTGCAACGGTCATTCGCATTGATTGAGATATTCGCGTATATATTATATATATACTCTATCCAACGAGAGAATGGACTTGCTTTGCGCATCGGCGACTAAAGAGGAGGGGCTCTGTAACGAGCTACGCAGGACCGTCATTCGATGAAATAAATTCGTAAGTAGGTGAAATAAATTTTATTTTGAAAACATGAAAACATTTTATTTATTTAACATAAATTTATTAAAAATGTATGAGCGTTATGAAAGTAATATAAACCCTAAATATTCATAAAATAGACATTTTATGATATTTTTATTTTTTATTATTTTTTTTAATTTTTTTTAATATTTAGCTACAACAATAGTTCATTGTTTCATATAATTATAAATTTAAATTAGTCTGTATCGCTGCTATCAGAATCACTTTGACCATTTACGTGAATTATTAGTGGTGGGATTTCATCGATTAAACTGTCAACAATATGGTCAAGTTCCCAAAACCTATGTTCTTCCTCTATAATGTGACGAATGATATTCTTCCAATGTTCAGATGTTACTCGTGCAATGCCTTCTTCAAGCAATCGTTTCACCTCTGGTAATTTGAAAGATATTGTTAGTTTTCACGTACCCCTTGACCATCGACCAAACCATTTCAATAGGGTTCAGTTCACAATGATACGGTGGAAGTCTGAGTACAATCTTATTCTGTTCTTTGGCCGTTTCATCGATTATATATTTGTTATATTTCTCCTTTTCTAGCTCAACGATGCGCAGTAGTTCAGCTTTCACCATTGTATTATCGATTTCTTTTCCTTTACTTTGTAGCCACTGGATTATGTCGTTTTTTCTCCAAGAACTATTAGGTATTTTTTCCATTTTTACCGAATGATACGGAGCATTGCCCAGGACAATTACGCAATTATCATCCAATATCGGTAAAACCTTTTTAAACCAGTCGCGAAATGTATTTCCGTTCATTTCGTCATGGTAGTCTGTTATATTCTTTTTTAACTCAAAACATAACAAACAGTAGTAGGTACTTTATATAATTAGGTACCAGGTAGGTATCGGACCCAGGCGCCGGCCCTGGCTACCTGCTGAGCCAATTAAGACGTTGAGGGCGTTGAACTAATGGTCTAAGGGGCGGAGATCTGACCAAAACAGACGAATTTTCGCTCGAGTGCAAGTCCATTCTCTCGTTGGATACAGTATATATATATAGTGCTGTTTAAATGTTATTGTGATACAATATAATACGGTTATTTTTATTATCTGAGCGGTGTAGGTAGGTGGTACCTCCGACGAAACAAAAAAGTCCTGTAACTAAAAATAAACTAATTATTTATTTTCAGTACAGATACAGGTATTTATGTATTTTCAGAGGTACCTAAGTACCTCCTAGTGTTGGTAGGTAGGTAAATTTTATGTTCCGTTTTTCAAATTGTTTTTATCCTGGAGCTTATACAAAAAGTCAAAACGGCGAAGCAAGACGTTTACCTACCTATATATTATTTATATACCTACCTATGTAGGTATACACCGCTACGAGAGTCGAAATAAAAAAATGGCGGTTAGCAGAAATTTTTGTTCGTTTCGTATGAAACCTGAAAAACGCAGATTTCCACCAGACCTCGCTTTATTTACGAGGTATGTTAAAAAATGTAAGGAAAATATTATTTGACGGCAAAAATTTATAGTGGGGGTTAGAGCAGAGTCGACTTTTTAAAAAAAGTTGTTTTATGGGCTGCTAAGTAGGTACTGACGTGTACTGAAGTAGGTACTAATAGGTACCTCCTCCACTTAAGACATTTCTCAAATAATTTTATCCAAAAAATATCCCAGTGCTTGAGGCCGCTAGGTTATAAATACAACGATATAAGTTAGGCGTTTTATTCGGATTTACGAAAACTGGAAACGCTCTCTGGTTTATTACATAAGTAGGTACCTATTGTTCATTGACTTTATTGTTATGTAGGTACTTACCATCCTAGATCACAAATTAATAATTTACATCAGTGGGCAAAATTAAAAATTCTATAGACTGTTTATAAAATTAAAACTGTATACCTACCTAGCCACGAATGAAATGAAAATTTACAATGACGGTAAAATACCCCAAGGTCAGTTTCTAATTTTGATTGGCTGTAAAAAGTGTGTGTATTGGAAATCGCTTTGCGATGAGAAGCTGGTAGGTAGGTATGTATTGCATTTGTAATTATTTTTAAAAATGCGTTGTATTTAGTCTCGGTTTAGTTATGTAGGTACCTATTAACAAACAAGCTCTGATCTTTGTCAAAGCATTGAGTCAAAGTAAATCGGCGTTGAGTGTTGACGATTTGGTAGGTTAGGTAGGTACCTATTTACATAATAAATATGACTGTATTTCAATTGCAAGTATTGCAAGTATATTTATTTTATTTTTCCGTTTTAAAGTTTTATTTTTCACGGCTACTTAGCTGTTTTGTACATATTATTTTTGTTTCTTGTGGAAAATATGGATACTAGCGAGCCACCCACTAAAAAATGGTAACGCGCTGAAAGCAATACTTCATGAGTGATGGGGAAACTTGCATACATTATCAGCTATGGTGTTGAAAATATGCATATAACACCCTTCTACTTTCTCCCTCCTAAGAAAAAAAATGCCTACGCCAATGAAAAAATTTATATAGGTCAGGATTGCCGGTCGTTGAACTACACATACATATTAGAAGCCGTATATACACATTTAAACAAGACATACAAATATAGTAAAGATATACAAATTTATTATGATATTAAGAAACGCAGAAAATATTAAAAGCACAGTAATTTATATATCAAGAAATAGGAATATTCCTGAAAGATTATGAGAAAAACAGTAATTTTATTATGACAAATAAGAAAATATAGTCAACATAACAACCTTGGAATTGCATATTATATTTATACAAAAATATATTATTATTATAAAGATTAATAAACAAGAAATATTTAATTTAAAATAGCTATGTTTTACATAATTTTAATACATAATGCCAATATATTTTTCGAAATGATTCAAAACTTATTACACGCATACATATGTGTGTTACGATTAATGATATAGGCAACTCTCATTACACATGGCTGTTTCACTGTTTTTCTATACAACTTATCAAAGGTAATTGCTATTAGATTTACAAATGGTGGATAAAAAAGGTTCTGTGGAGGATAAAAATCAATATTATGGACTGTTATATATAGAGCTCATATTTGCATGAATTTTTATGTGGTAAGTACTTATAATCATATGTTGAATGTTTTCCCGTCCTTTAAAGAAGATTTTATGGGTGTTGAACCTGGGTATACACTACCGAGTAAATACAGGATCTGTGAGGAACAAATCTGCAGCTGCTTGATCAAAATTTGTGTCTGGGATTTCCATAACATCTTCTTAAATTCTTGTGAGTAATTAAATTTAAATTAACACGATTAAATATTCCAACAAATTTTCCCTATGCTCTCTTATTTCTGGTTTTTTCCGTCGCTAATCAATAAAATTGTTTTTGCAACAAGAGTTTTTGTTCTCTACCTGTGTACTTGATATATTGCAGAGTTTTTCGTACGTAGGTACAGTGCCGTTCAATTGAAAGTAAACGACTCTTATGAGAAATTTTGGAAATTTTCCCATTCTGAAGCAGGCTTTTGTAAACAGATCACATTCAAAATTATTTTAGGTTGAAGTATCTGTCAGTGATAGGGTGACAGCATTTTATATACAGTATTTATTAGGGAAAATCTATAATTATAATTAAAATTAAATTAACAAACTAACTGAGAACTTAAGAAAATTACTATGAATTAATATTTGGCCCAAGCACCACTCGCGTTTATAACTTTTTGAAGCCTATTTCTCATAGACAATATTAGTGTCCTGGTGTAATCCTCGCTAATATTTTCCCAGGCATTTTCAATCGCCGTTTGTATTCAGCCATTCAGTAACAACTCGTGATTTGTGAATAGAGGAATTATCCTGAAATATAAATTTAATTGAAATATGGAAAAAGGAAAGAGGAAACAAAAATATTTTCCTGCTGGAAAGTGAAGTTCTCGGGATATAAAATGGAAACGGAAGGTAACATAACATATTCCAAAATGCGAGCGTAGCTTTGACCAGTAAGACGCTCTCTGATTCTCCAAGTAACACCTGCTCCTTGGCAACATATCCATGCCCACACGTTGATAGAGAAGCGACCACTACGAGCTGTAGGATTTATATAGCGCTCTTCATATCGACAATTTTTTGGGCGGTATACACGCACAGAGCCATCATAGCAGGATTGAAAAACTTTTTCGGCTGAAAAAATTGTGTTGTCCCAAAAGTCCTGTGGCACACCGACAAATTGGTTGTCAAAGTTTAACCTCTGCTCCTTATGCCGTGGCAACAGAGCAACTTTATTTGCAGCCGAAAAATTCTTCAGCTCAGATGCTATGATAGCGTATTGCGGTTTCCACCGAAGCAGGAAAATTTGTTAAGAAGCAGGCAGTCACTGCTGCATCAAAAGTATTCTGTCGGAGTTGGTCAAGGACGAGTTCGTCTTCCTCCGTAGTACTGAATTTCTGACGGCCCCCTCTATAGACGTACTCAACAGTTCCTTCTGCATTCCATTTTTGCTTAATTTTGTAAATGCAACCTTTACTCACATTCAAAGTATCTGCAACTGCTTGCATTGACCATCCGTTCTGCAGTAAGATCACAGCTCTCATTTTTTGCGGTTCAGTTAAGCGCGGCATAATAATAAAAATAATAATAATAATTATAAGGAAAACTTCAAAATATAGAATAATTATTAGTAAACTGACAAATACAATTCACAATCAAGTTTTGATTACCTGAAAGCCTGTTACACATTAATTTAAAAAATCGTTTACTTTCAATTGAAGGGCACTGTACCAGGTAGTTTGGCACTTGAATGATTACTTCACTATTATTATTATTATTATTTAATCACGACACGATTAATATGACAGCGACTTATCCCATTATAAATATAAATATTCCTTACATATAATATAATTCACAATTTTGAAAATTTTAATATCTGTCTATATTCTTTGAGTTAGTTATTCCTAATTTAATTTTCAATTTCAGGTTGATTTGCTATTGTCATCTAGTATGTCATCTATTTATTAAGTGATTATTTGTATCTGTTGAGATTTTTGTCATAATATTATTAAATTAGTTTTCTTCGTAATTATTATAAAAGCTTGGTAGTTCCGCTAGTTCTTGCGTTACTTCTACAAATTTTGCCTCCACGAATACGACATCATGCATTAATGCTTCCGAAAGAAGGTTATTATCGATAGTAATGTCGTCATTGTTATTTTCAACCTCTTTAGGAATATTATTATTTAATTTTTGTAAGGCTAAATCTCTAATTTTTTGCTCCCGGTTATCCCGGGAGCATCTAAAAGAATAGGTAAAAGGGCGTAAGTGACATAATAAACTCAAATCTTATTAGAATTATTACTTGTAATAAAAAGTGCTTTTATTCGAAAGAAACCTTTTTTCGAATCGGCCTAGCCTTAATTATGCTAACAGCAGTCAAATACTGCATTGTATTCATTAGCCTAATGGCGTTTAAGATAACCAAATAAAAAAATGTAAAAAGTCGTGGTAAAGTGGGGTCAACAATAATTCTTGAACTAGAAGTAATACAGATATTCTTTAATTTACTGTATTATTTTGATGGGTTTTGTATTAAAATTGATTAGTTATTAGTATTTTATTAAAACATAACAACTTGTTGAATGAAAGCGTCTTTATAGTGAGGACTTTAGCTTGCTGTAAGAGAAGTTATACTGCCCCGATCTCCCATTGCGGCAAATGTGGGTATCCTTTGAAATTTTTTTATGTCTCATATTTCGATGTTACAAACAGTACAAATATCCCATTTTTCACAATTTTGCCGCTTACGCCTTTTTGTCGTGACGTAGTCGAGATGCATCCAAAATTACATTAAAATTTTGAATTATTCCAACCTATTGGCCAGCAGTGTATTTATAGTCAACCAAAATAAATGCATGTATTTGCTCTCACTCTACAAATTCCCAACTTTAAACAACTGATAAGTTTAAAAAAATTAAATATTAGTACACATCACACATACACTGAGCTCGTAAAGTTTGGAATAAATTCAATTAATCGTTATTGAAGGATTTTCACAGGAAATCCTCGGACACGTCAACCTTATTTTATAAAATGTCACTTTTTTCAGCCATCGATTTTTTTTTTGTTTTGTTCGTTTTTGAGCTATGACGTCATCGACAATTTTTTTAAATAACAACCCATATTTTTTTTCACGGATTTCGATAGAGCACATTTTTCTGAGTGCGAATATGTCAAAAACATAGTACCTTTAACAATAAAGTGTTCGAGATATTCGGTTGCAAAGTTTTAAGAATGAATTATACAAGCGATGACCAAATGCTAATCATTTATCAAGAAAGCGCAGGAAAAACAACAGTTTTGACAGTTGTCACAATTTTGAAGTTTTTCCTCGCAAGTTTGTGTTTTAATCAGTTGAATAATATCATTAAGTAAGTTGATTAATCATTATTCCATCATAATTCATTTTATTTAAAAATGGTCCGTCGTTTGAGTGAAAGGGAAAGAATCGAAATTTTGATGATGATCGGTTACGGGGACAGAGCTCGCACACAAGTAGAAGTTTGCCGTTTATTTAACAACAAATATCCAAACAGAGAACCAATTACACAGTCCACCGTTAGCAAAATAGAACAAAAGTTTTTAGAAGTGGGTCATACGAGAGATCGCCCTAGAACGGGTCGTCCACCAGTGCAACAAGATGTTAAATTGAATGTTCTACTAGAGCTTCAAGAAAATCCCCATTTACCCACCCGCCAAGTGGCGGCAAACAACGGAATAGTTCAAAGCTCCGTCTTGAAATATTTGAAATTGAACAAATGGCATCCGTATAAAGTGGTTTTGGTCCAAGAGTTAAACGAAGATGATCCTGACCGTAGGTTACAGTTTTGCCAAACCATGTTGCAACGCCTGATTGATGACGACGGATTTTTACGCAATATTGTTTTTTCTGATGAGGCTACCTTTTATCTCGACGGCACAGTTAACCGGCAAAACTGTAGATATTGGTCTCCTGAAAATCCACACTGGAAAATGGAAACTCGTAGTCAGTTTCCACAAAAAGTTAACGTTTGGGCTGGTATTGTAGGTAATCGTATTTTGGGCCCATTTTTCTTTGAAGGCGTATTAACAGGTGAAATATATTTAGAATTTTTAAGAGACGACTTAGTCCCTGCACTTGCGGTACTTTACCCAAATGACGTAGATCCAGATCTGCCCCATCACACGATATGGTACCAACAAGACGGTGCACCACCCCATTTTGCAGTGATCGTTCGCGATTATTTAAACCATGTATTTCCTAACCATTGGATTGGTCGCAGGGGAACTATCGAATGGCCCCCTAGATCTCCAGATCTCACTCCCCCAGACTACTTTTTATGGGGCTATTTAAAGAGCAAAGTCTATTTCAATAGACCAAATACCATCGAAGAATTAAAGGACAGAATTCGCAATGAAATTCGAACCATTCAACCCGATACTGTTGGTAAGGTTCTGCAGGAGTTTCAGTGGCGGATGGGATATTGCCAGGAAGTGAATGGAGGTCACTTTGAAAATTTACTCTGATTTTATTTTTTACTTTAATTATTTATCATTTATTTGTTAAAATATTTTTTTATTTGTTTAAATTGTTGTTAAAAAATTAAACAGATTACTCCCAAATCTTTCAAAATGTTCGATAAGCTACCAAAATAAATAATATTACTCCTTAATCTTTTAAAATGTAATAAGCTATAAGCTATTAGAATCAATAAGCTATTAAAAATCTTGACCCGCCCGATAGCTTATGCATGGTGCCATGGTACATTTTATAAACTTTGCAACCGAATATCTCGAAAACTTTAATGTTAAAGGTACTATGTTTTTGACATATTCGCACTCAGAAAAATGTGCTCTATCGAAATCCGTGAAAAAAAAAATGGGTTGTCATTTAAAAAAATTGTCGATGACGTCATAGCTCAAAAACGAACAAAACAAAAAAAAATCGATGGCTGAAAAAAGTGACACTTTATAAAATAAGGTTGACGTGTCCGAGGATTTCCTGTGAACATCCTTCAATAACGATTAATTGAATTTATTCCAAACTTTACGAGCTCAGTGTATATCTATTATACGTCAATAACAAATACATCTATACGTAACTGAAAACTCTACATTGCTGTAGTTTGCTAGACCTCATGTGAACCTTCCGCGTGTTACAAAATGAATTATTTTGGAACTGTGAGAAGGGCGGGAAAGCAAATAGAAAGTAAATTACTATGTAATATTTGTTTTAGGAACAAAATAACAGTTTATTCAACTTCATAACGTTTTGACAAGGGTGCGCCGTCCTGCTTTTAGGCTCACGAGAGCGCTGCACAAGACTATTAAGAGACATTCTAATCTGAAATATTTTAGAAACTTTATTTTAGAGATAGCAGGTGACATAACATACGAATATACCTGCACGTTTTTTGAAGTGGTTCACCTAAAAAATTGGAGTTGTAATGACCTTACAATGAAATATACAGGGTGATTCGTTTACTTCGTGTACATCAAAAAAATTGATAGAAAAATCATAGCTTAAATTAGCATAAATTAACTCGGTACAATGTAATATTAGACAGAATGACAGAACATTACATTTATAATTACAATAATATGTATAATTACAGTAATTACAGAATCTTAAGAAAATTGTCACTATTGCCTTATGGGAAATCGTCATCAGGCAGCAGCCAAAAAAATTTCTTGCTCCCTCGTCTTATAGTTACTTATATATTATATTTACTTGTAATATCAACTACGTTATTTTTTTTCATTTTTAAGTGAAATTATGGAAGAATACTTGTAAGTCTTCAACTTTAGTTACAGTCCGTATAAAATGTTTACGAAGTTCACTGGAAAAACGGCGAAGTTTACCGCTACTCATGGGCGTAGGCATTTTTTTAAGGGTTAGAATATATTTTCACTTTATTATCACTATAAGTCACTCTTATAACTACACCATTGTTAACAAAACTTAGAAATTCATTTCCTAAATGTAAAACATGTCTACATTTTTATTTTTGGAAGATAATCCATCCCCTAAGCAACTATTTCATTTCACTGGCGTGCCACATTGGCACATTCCCATATTTCTATCTGAAAACTATTTGGGCGGCGACGTTTAATCGTGTTTTTTACTGGAATAGTCTGTCTAATAAAATGTCCACTAATATAAGAGGGGAGTCACACTATTTGCTGCGTTGTTCAATGTAGAAATAAATATGGTAATACTTCAATAAGCACCGTAAGTTTTTATTCATCTCCACGCGACAACCTCTCAAGATTACTCTGACAGAAATGGATTAACGCCCTTAAACGAGTGAAGTAGGTATAACTAAATACTTTATATTTAAATATACTATTTAATTTCAAACTTTGTAGATTTATGTTACAATAATAATTAATCATAAATAATAATAAATAATGTATAGTTCTGCATTACCATCCATACTATAGGTACAAATCACTGCCATTGATGAATATTTTTTTTGAACGCCCTGATATTCTTTTGAGGTCTGGTAATACTGTTCTACCCTTCTCTGATGTAATTCGCTTTCTGTCTTAATACAAGACTTGTGATAACGTGAACACAAAAAAATCTCAGGTTTTTCAAGGCATCAAAAGTGTTAACCAATGAACAGATTTACAGATTTAGTAAATTCATTTCTCCTCACACAATATTATGACAGAGATGACATGTTTTCTAATATAAACAAGAAATAATGTAATTATCAACTATGCAGTTTGAAAAAATGCTGTTATTTCTTACTGATTTTTTTTGGATAGATTTTCCATTTTGGAAATATTTTCTGCATTTCTAGAAATGGGGAAGAAGCCGAGAAGTTTAAGAATACTAGGCGTAAGAAAGTAAAGGATGTAGAGAAGAGCTATCCAGTACTAGAACAACATGATTTAGAGTTCGAGGAATTACAAAAACAAGGACCAGAAAAACAGAATTAAGCTTTTAAATATGAGAAAAAGCCTAAAAATAATGCCGATGTAAAATGCAGTATATGGGAAGTTGGTTAAATGGGAAAAAAGTTTCAAATGATTGTTGTTTATCAGTTGATGGGTACTAAAATGATCCATATAAGATATTTGAGTACAACTGAAGAAAATCCAAGTATTAAAAATTTATAACAATTCCAAATTTTGCAATAGGTATTTCCATTTTTTCAACATTTTCGAAATTTTTCGAAAATTTTGAGAAAATGTTGAAAATGTTGAAAATTTTGAAAATTTTAAATATTTAAAAAAATGTCCAAATTTTCAAAAATTTCCAAAATTTCGAATATTTTGATAATTTTAAAAAATTTTTATAATTTTGAAAATTTTCAAAATTTTGAAAATTTTCAAAATTTTCTCAAAAAGAAGATAATAAAGAAAAGTACCAAGAAAAAACTAGACGATATTTTCCCGGAATAATCGAATATATCGAGATAAGAAGATGGCACACTTTTGTCGACTGTAGTAATGGCCTTCTTCGATTATTTAAATATTTACCCATTTTTAGTATTTGAATTCATATAGGTGTAATAGAGTATGCGCTTCGCAAGTATTGCTGGTGGCCCCATCGAAGCGACAAGAATGTGGAACTCCGATATTTCATAAACAGTAAAAAAATTATATTAATTAAATCGAATATGTTTATTAACGTGAAAAGCGGCTTGTCTCAACCTACCAGGTACATTAAACCTCTAAACAGTTAAAGTTTTTCTACCCACCGTACCTATCTAGAAAATTTCCAAATCCCCGTGAGATTTAAAATTAATTTCGTAGACAATTCCATTAAACAACTTTATAGGATTTTCAGGGGTTCGGGTGCCTTCTAGATATTATTTAAAATCGATGCTACCCTAGCGGTTAAGTGAAGTTCCACCAACAACTTTTCAACGTACTGTGAGCGGAGTGTTGCGGTATACATCCATCATTAGTTTAAACGATTTTATATAAATTTATACGGCCGGGCTGGCGTTGAAATTCATTGTTAGAGTATGTTCGTGACTACTATATACACTTTCTGAACCAGAGAATTTTAGGTATTTCAAACTTCAAATGTCAATAGTACGATAGATTGTGCAAAGTGTGTAATAGTGTAGATTTTTAATGAATTCTGGTTTGTACCCCTTACCTTGCCCCATTTTTTTTACGATAAAGAGACCCTTGAAATGTATGGTTATATATGGAACAAAAACTGTGCGAGATTAATATAACATAAATTATAATTAAACCACGACTCACGCACGTCATAAATAATTCATATTCGTATAAAAAGTAGTATAAGGAAAAAGTCTTTGAAGTTCGTATAAAAAGCATCGGATAGTTACGGATCCACTTCGAACAGCATTTATTACTACTTTAATCTCCTTTAGACACTTTTTAGACTCTTTTAGATACTTTTAGAAAGAGACACTGGACTTATATTATGTTACAGCCAATAAAAATTGGGTCTTGCCGATTGTCCGCATTCACAATTCGATATTATTCTCATTTTCAACAAGTTCGGTTCTTCAAAGTCGAAATTTGTGATTTTAGAATTAAAGATTGTTTTTAAACACCGAGTTTCTGATTTACGAATCGTAGGTGGCGCTGTCGTACGGATTTGTGAATTTGAATAAAATTCGTGTGCGCTTCAACGATTTTTTCACGAAATCGACCCAGCATCCCAAATTGTCCAAAATCAGATGAACTGAGCAGCTTGTGTGAGAAGAGTAAGTTGAAGAGGGAATAATAATCACATTCAGTCTATCGGACACGCAAAACAACAGGTTCTAGCATTACCAGTGTTGTTTTCCAGAAAATAGTTTTCAGGAGCCGAATATCACAGTTCTAACATTACTAGATATTCGAAGTAGTTCAAGGAGCAGAATATCAGGTTCTAATATTACCAGATATTCGCCAGATTATTAGTTTTAATAAGAAACCAAGGAATTTTGCAGAAGAAGCAACAAGAATTTCAACGTAGAATTAAGAAGACAGACGTAGAATTAAGGAAACAAACAATAAAACATCAGTTTAGCAAATAAATCATTTATTGCTAATAATATAATTGAACATTACAAACATTCTAAATTACCGAATAACATCGTCATGTTAATTTAAGTAAAAGTGAAGTTTTGTTCATGGAAACATCGAAAACCATCGCATTACCTACTACAAAACTTCAAGACCAACATCTCAACCAACACCACCAACATTTGAACCGGATTGGTCATACCGCAATGCTCATACCGCAATTAATTTTTGCTGAAAATTAACCTCTTAAAAACACCCGCAACTTCTTTGACATTATCAAAAGTGCTGATTTGTAATTTTATACAGGGTAGGTCGAAATTATGGCAACGCGGGTGACCTATTCTAATGGGACATCTTATATTTATACTGTATATTTTTAAATATTTATTATCCGAGCTATTTGAAATTGATAGCTGAGAACTGAAAATATATAGGAAGTCTCATTAGAATGGGCCAATTTCAGTCCACTTTAGTTCCTGATATTTCTCCATCGTGGAGACCTCTCCCACCTTACGTGCTATTGGTCACTCCTTTTTCTGCATTCTGTTGCGTCCTGTCACAAAAGTCGTTGCTTATTTCGGATAGAGAATTGCTGCATCAGGTTTCTGATATAGAACTATTATCAGATAAATCTGTGGAGTATATGCGTGGCATTCGTGACTATACACTTTGATAATTAAAAGAGCAACCTACTTGACCAACCTTGTTTAATATATCTCAATAATTGGACTTAATTTTAATATTTAAATTGTACAGCATACATCAATTAATATATGTAGAAACATAATTCTTATGAAACTTATACTTAAAAGAAAATAGGTTCTAGATCACTAAAACCTATTTTCCTTTACAGACAAAACTGCGGTATAATCGAAGGATCATTTTTTCGCCCCGTGGATTATAAATAAATATTATAAGGACTCATGAACATTAGAATTTCCAAGTTTCTTCCTTATGAATATATAAGTGCCTGCGCCTTTTTTAAATAAAACTGATTTAGAATTTTAAATTCCCCTGAAATCCCAAGGATGTTAGCACGTGTTGTTGATTTCGCAAAACTTATTTTTTAATAAAACAATACTATACAATACACGTCAATAAAACGCAAAAGATATATTAAGTGTGATGGCTTTAATAAAGTTTCGCTTTGAAATTTGCTTATGGAAGATGAGGTTTTGAGTGAAAGGAATAATTTATTATTCATTACAGAAAAAGTTATTTGAATAAATCAATCTGGAACTAATTTAATGTGCTTTGGAAAGCACGTGTTTCAGTCCCCCCTTCCTAGTTGCCACAGTTAAGAAATTACAAACCCCGTTGCGTTTTAGATATTTTTTGAAAGCAATAACATCGTGAGTAAAGAAAAGTAGCTGGTGTGTTATCCAGAACATGATGAAAATTAAAAAGTTCCATAAAACTTTCTGTAGCATATTTAATATGGCTTCCTTTTGAAAAGTTATAAAAAACCAAACAGGTAAGTATTACCAGTAGGTATATAATAATTAAAAGTACAAAAAGTAGATAGACTATGGAAATAAAAGACATGACTTTTAATTATCAAATTAGTTTATTAACAATAATTGTAGTAGTTCTAAATCGTTTTGTGTTGTTTCGTAAGATTTGGAGTCATATTCATATTCTCATGTGGTCTTCAAACAAATATTTCAAAATAGTTAAACAGACAGTCTATAGTTTCTTAAAAACAAATAAAATTAGGTTATGTCGAGTTACAACAGTTAAGGAAATAGCAGCCAAAAATATTGATTTACCAAACAAAACGTTTTCCCTGTCTATAAAAGTTTGAAGTGAACTAAATTAGTAGACTCATCATATTTGATACTGGTAATGAAAATTGATTCGTTAAGGGTGCAGAAAATCTATTTTCATTAAGAACAAGGCAAGCGGGTGCCACGATGAATTGAATGCGCAGAAGTAATATTTTTGTTTCACATTCCTCACGTCTAAATTTCCAGTTTCCTAAATCTTCTGTATAACGTACTCCTTTTGAAACTAGACAGTATTGGTTTTTCTGAAGCATTGATTACATTATTCACCTCCTACTTATGCGATAGACACTTTATGGTCAGATATTAAAACTTCAATTCCATATAATTTTCTCCAACTTCGGGAATTCCACAAGGTTCCAATCTGGGCCCCATATTATTTCTTTTCTTTATTAATGATCTTCCTGAAGTCATTACTTGTAAGCATTTGTTATTTCCCGATGATTTCAAACTCTACTCTGAAATTATGTATTCTATAGACTCCATCCATCTTCAAGAATGCATTAACAGAATGTCCTCAAGGTGTGAAACAAATCCTCTTAAACTTAATATAGCTAAATGCAAGGTAATGATTTATACTCGCAAAACTACATCTTATACTCACAACTACTTCATTGGAAATAATATCATCAGCCGAGTTGATATATTCAAAGATCTGGGTATTTATTTTGACAGCAAACGCACTTTTCGAACATATAAACCATACGGTTTTTAGTGCCTTTAACACTTTCTGACCTCTGTTTTATGCGCTGGTGTGGTCGAAATTAGAATACGGGTCGATTATATGGTATCCAATTCGTTCTTTGTCAACATTTAGAATCGATCCAAAGAAGGTTCTTAAAGTGTTTGATCTTTTTGCAAGATGGATCTTATCCTCCTGGAGATCTGAATCAGAATAATTTACTTACGAGATTTAAATTAATTTGACTCTTTAGAAACTAGACGCAATATCATGCTAGTTAGATTCTTATTTAATATCTTGAATGGCAAGCTTGATTGCCCCGATCGTTTAAATAAAATAAACTTTCTGACACCTCTGATTCTCATGTATTTTCAAACATGAAAACTGCGATCACCAATTTTGTTATTCATTGCACGAGTTGATAAATAATTTAAGAAATTACCCGCCGTAATTTATTCGTATAACCACACGTTAGTATTTTAAAGTAATTGCGTCCTCCGTTATACGCATGTGATTTAGTGTAGCAAGGTGATGTTTGTCAAAAATAAAAGTTAAATTTAATATACGTCATATATCAGGCCATATACGCTACCAGTGAAAAATCGTTGCGGATAGCCTCGCGCTGAACTACTGGTATATGAAGTAATGTTTTGAACAAAATCCCGCCCCACGGGAATATATTTTAGAGAGTTTCTATATTAATCCCGCGACATAACAGCTAAGGAATATAACATCAACTCAAGGGAACTGAGAAGTCCCATTAAGAGCTGTTATAGTGTTATAGTATAAGAACAGGATATCATTAAAAAGAATACCAACTTTGCAAACTTGTAAAATGTTAATATTGCAGAACAATCATTAGAAATAATGGGTAAATGATGGCAGCCTCTTGCTGACATTAAACTTCATTAAAGTTCCACTTTGGCATTACATTGTGCAACAAAACAAAATCAAATGGGTAGCGGAAGGCACTTCCTGCTTTGTCGAAGTGAACACGTACAATGGTGCGTATAGATATTTTCCCTTCGTCTTTGTATTCCCTCGGATCTCTAATTGAGCAGGAAGAATTTCCAGAATAGTATTCAAGTTATAAAGATGATAAATGATATGATAAGTGATATGTTATATCACTCGTTGTGACAATAACTTTTGAAAAACTTTATACTAACAGAAATGGATAGTTGTAACTATCATGACGAAAAATAAATATTTAAATAACTTGAATTTGGACTTTTGTTTGGACTACTGTTTGGATACAGATATTACACTGAGAGAAGTGCAAATAGACGTATTTATATGCTCGGCAGAGCTGTTCAGCAGGCAGTTACAATTACAGTGTTTTAAGAATTGCAATTAGAATAATGCCAATTAAGCTAAATAAACTGAAATGTATGCAAAAGCATTGATATGATATCAGGGGAAACTGTTATCTTTGCTATATTGGCAAAAGGATGACATGCATAACAGAAGTATACTGCTATATACTAGGCTTGAATATTCTAGAACAACTACCTCCTTATAGAAAAATTTGACGTTATGCCACAACTTTTAGAAGTCATATAAAATAATTAAATGGTTTTAAAATAGTAAAATACAGTAAAATAAATGGTAATATTTAAGCACAAAAATGGACCGCCTAGCCGCGAGACTTGACCGGTAATATTTCGATCTTCGAAGTTAACCATCTGCCATGGGCGCGTGGCCCAGATAAATGGTAATGAGAACAGAGTAATAAATCTCGGTAACTCAGAACCATGCTATCATACATAAAAATTGTGAAGAGACTCTGCCACCAAGTCTCCCGTAATAAATAGAATTGTTTGAAGAAAAGTGAAAAGGAGAAACGCACAATATACATATAAGCACAAAATGAAAGTCTGTTTGTCAATATAGTTCGATGTGATATTCTGTTCGGGATGGATTGACGGTTGTCTTCTTGGAAGAATGTTTGGGAAACTGACGAATGTTCGTCTCGGTCTTGGTGGTGGATGAGATACACTTGATGGAGCGATGATAGCTAATCTTCTTCTTCTGCATTTACATTCTTTCTGCATTTATTTATAACGAATTTTAGTTTTTTTGGTGTCTGTGTCCCGTTGTCGCGGTTTATTTTAAATATTTGAAATAGGGTACTATTATTCAAACTATTTGCTATATAATGGACCGGAATTTATTTACGTTACATATTCAACAGAACAACGTTATCCCACTAAAAATAAGAGTAAACTGCGCATTTTTCTTAATTCAATATCATCCTTAAGCGGCATGAATTTTGAAAATTCACAAATAATAATTCACACCTATGGAGCTAACTGTGATAAATGAGCATTTAATATTATTTTTTCAATTACTACAATTCATTTTAGGTTCCTAATTCCTCTACCAAACATGTCCCATATCCCAAACAAGATTTAACTCATTTCCACACCATAACTTTGTCTCCTTGAAAGCTAACCCGAAGACTAAATAACGTTCTGTATTAAAAATTTCTGATTCAGTGTCATGAATGCCCCCAATTATTTTGAAGCAATGAAATATTTCTATACATCTACTGTTATTCCCTCATTGAGTTAAAAAAGAAACATGTCTTTTTGAAGGCGACGTTTCTACTAATTATGTGTATACCCTGATTCCTCCGTTTAATCGTGTTCCTTTGTAAATTGTTCCTTTAATAAAACAAAATCGAAGCAATTATAACGTTTCATTCACGTGATAGATATGTAGAATATAACGCGATTTCTCGAAGCTGACTAAAACACGTTTACTGGCAAGCCACACACAATAATTTGAGATGAAATAAAAGACAATTAGTGTGTATTTATCTCACATGCAGACCTAAAAATGGCCTAAAGTGATGCAATTACTAAGTTTTCGCCTCGAAATTGTTCCTGCCTACGTATATTCCATTCTACTACACCAACTTCACGCAAACTAAAATTAGTGTTAATTATTATGGTCATACAAGCCTCTGCTACAATTTACACGATAACGGGGAAAATAATGATTCACTTTATATATAATTATATATAATTATATACCATCATAATATTCAGATTCGATGCCAGTTTGAAAGTAATTACGAATTTCTAGGAGCATCAGCATGTGTTGATGCAATAAACGACTGACGTCTCATAGAGTACAATAAAATTTCGGCCATGTTAAGCACTAACGCATGTCTTACTTACGTTTGTCTGAAAGCAATATATTATTCTAAAAGTCACATTTGTAACCACTGGGGTTTTCACATAACCACATAACATAACCTCACATAAGATTAACATTCAAGCTAAGATTCACAAACTAACTTTGTCGGATAATACTGAATTTCGTTGATCAAGAGATTAATTCAAATAACTTCAAACTACATATATACATTTACACCAATCAAGCTATAAATTTAGACACTGAACCAGATGCGTCGCGCAAATATTAAACATATATGAGACACAGCCAATTACTAGGATTAAGTAGACCTGACTCTAATAGAACAATTTTGACTAACTTCCGCTTACTAAACTAATTGATTTTTGAACCCGAATTTACTGTATGAAAATCTGCCGGAATAAGATTGTTGCTCTAGCCCTCGTTGGGCGGGACAAATCCTACGGGATTTACTTTACCCCTAACGACATCTGGTTGCAAAATATGAACTAAAGATTTTACATGATACGGATAAATAATAACAATATTTGTGGGGTGGCCCGTTGTACACATATGAAGAGTAAGATCGGAACATCTCGGAGGCCAAGTGACTGGACCACCCCGTCCAATCCATTTGTTAGGAAATAAGTTATCCAAAAAATTGCGAATATTTCCATGATAATGTGGTGGAGCCCCATGTGGTTTATACAAGATGGGGCAAGATTTACATACGTCTTCGAGTAAATCAAGTAGATTATTTGTTAAAAATAATAAATACCTTTCTCAATTCAGATTTCCTTTGAAGAAATAAAGACCAATTATGTATTGACCAATAATACCTGCCCATACATTGACAGAAACACGATGCTGCTTTTCTACCGATATTTTAAAATGTGGGTTTTCATTGTCGTAATGGTGATAATTTCTGCGATGTGTTAGAGAAAGTACACTCATCAGTAAATAATACATATCTGGAAAATAATTGATCTTCGTGTATTTTAGTCAGCACTCAGTTACAAAAATTAATACGGTTTTGATAATCCTGTTCACTAAGTTTTTGTCCATATTCAGGAGATAGTCATGGAACTTATGTTTATGTAATATTTTAACTACCGAAGTCTGAGAGATATCCAAGACGACGCTAACTTGTCTAGTATTCATATTGCAATTTTCAATATATCAAATTGCATAGCCTCACCAATAATTGTTCCTTGCCTTGTGTTTTTATAATTAGCATTAGTAAGTCCAAAACGCTCTTTAAGTTTTTCAAAACATTTTACTTTTTTTTCTTCGCTCAGGATGATATCGCGCACCATATACTCTGGACGCCAATAAACAATTTCTATGACATTCTCCTAATAAATAAGTCATATCAACTAATTCTTGAATACGAGGTAATATTAATGGGATAACAAAGACGTGTAGTAATACAAGCCACTAGATGCGATCTTCAAAACTACTGAGAAACTGACAGTTTTGTTTGTTGCTTAAATTTGTCAAAGCCTTCTTTGTACCAATTAGACTCTACTCGTGTGTTGTTCAAGATCCTTGAGTACCAATCTCAAATATATTAATGCATATTTTTTTATTAAAGTTAATTCTTTGAGTACAAGGCTAATTTTATATGTAATTTTTAAGAAAAATTCGGGTAAATCTGTTCGCTGGAAAGAAAATTGAAAACATCTCACAAACTGCTAACTTTAGCCCCTGCAATGGCTATACCAGAAGAAAGATAATTTAATTTTACATAACTGGGCATCAAAAAATACAGTGTTCCATTTGAAAAAAAAGTTTTCGCAGTTTAAATAAAGCTAAATGTGGCATGGAAAATGTTACACTTGGTATATTATTTTCGATTATATTTTAATTGCAGAACTTAGACCACTCTAAGTTCTTACGCTGTGGCAAAAATTAAATTTAGATATACCATGTGAAAAAAGTTATAAAGATCCTTCCAGACCTTTCCATATGTCACTTTTTTCTTAAAATGGTAAATATCTCCGAAACCTGAGGGTTTAGCCTAGGGTGCGAAACATGTTTTTGACTCAAAAGTTTGCGCTCTTTCCGAATTTAAAAAAATATATAGTGTGTTCCATTTAAAATAAGAAGGTTAGTTGCTGTCCAGGAGATATGGAACACCTGTTTATTCATTCTTCAACTATATTTCAACATTCTTCAACTATATTTCAAATAGTAAATAATAACATGATCATAGATGGCTTCTTCCAAGTATTGTCAACGACAATTATACTTGAATAATATCGGGTTATTTACCATTTATTCTCATCAGAAGATGAAATATTGCAAATTGGTGACTCTTGGTTGTGAATATGTTATAGTTATATCAACAGAACTATTACATATATATATGTATACATTGCCAGTTAACCTTTGAATTGAAATAACAAACGTTTCGATTCACTAGATGTATCTCGAAACTTATATTCGGTTTGATATATCACAACAAGAGTTACGTCTGCCCTCGAAACCGATGTCCCGGGGGAAAGTAAATACATTTGGAGTATTGCCACTTTAGAAGAGTAAATAGAAGTTGTTGCTATGCTATCAAATTTAAATAGAAACTTAATCGACTATAAAGCCCTTCAACTAAAAGGCCAGAGCCTAGGGAATGGAATTCCTGTCAACGTAATGTGTTGGAGGTTCTTGAACCCTAGATAATTGCAGTAACTTGATAAGTTTATCCCTCTATACGCGTCATTAAGTGAAATGTCCTTTCTTATTATGTAAGTTATGACAGGATATAATGATAGTGATATCTGTCAAACGGAGGTACTTAATCTTGCTAGGACCAAGTTCAGGCCTTGTTACATGTGGTAATATATTAATTATACATACAGCGTGGACCAACTAAAACTTGACTGGAACGCTCGAAGAAGCCAATACAATAAATAATTGTTTAATAAATAAATATATAATAAATAATTGTTTTAAATTTTTTTCACTATCTTTATCATTAATATGAAACTTGAAATTGTTATAGAATGTTTTTCTCTTTACCGGTGATAAGAAATAAAGAAAAGTGAGGAAATTTATAAAAATTTAATTTTCAGTTTCTCACTTGAAAAACAAACGGACTTCATGTCTGTTTATAAAACACAACTGTTTTTACGAGATCTTATTTAACTTGCTATGTATGTATGTATCTATGTATGTCTGTTCGCGTCAAATCTTGCACCTGAATTTTAAAGTAGTTATCCTCAACGAGACGACAGAAGTGGACATGATCCTGCTTTGATTGAGCAAAAGAAAATTGGAGGAATATCTGAGGAATTACGAACTAGTAATAGACGTTTTTTAAAAATTCTTATTTACTGGATTGAGAGGAGAGGTTCCATAGAGTGACCTTCACGATCACCAGATCTTTCTCCTTTAGACCTTTTTCTGTAGCGTTACTTGACTAGCAGAATATATGCCACACTATCTGTTTTGCAGTAGGAAAAACATCGCTTACTTTCATTCGTCACTGTACATGTACATTTCAAAGTTGCACACCACTGTTTAGACATTTTACGGGCTTTCCAAAGGTATAGTCTAGTAAAAACTGTACTCAAATTTTAGGGGTTCCTGACCACACTGCACGGCGGTTGAGCGAAGCTTGGATAAAGAGTTTTTCCCTCCAAAACAAAATCGAATTATCCGAGCGTTTCTGTATATTTACGCTATTGTTACCCAAAACACAGTCAAGTTCTCGTTGGCTCTATCACAAACGAAATATCCTTGTGTAGGTATCTTCTACTTTGATAGTTTTACTTTTTATAAAATGCAATAAAAGTGCTGTCTTTCAATGTGAATTAAAGTCAAACATCGCCATCGATATAAAATATTTAACTTTAATTCATTCCTAGCTTCAGAGAAGATGCATTAAGCCTTCTGCTAATTAGTCTAAATTCCTGCGACTGCAACAGAATGATTAATGAATGGCGTACTTAAAAGATTACTTTTTAAATTAAATGTACTGAATTCCAAGCGAAAGCCAGTAACGTTTGAACAAAAGGCTATATAAATGGCAGAGCTATCAGAATGAAATATGTTTCCTCAGCAAGAAAAACAATATGAACGCACACAGATACACAAACATACGTTTTGACATACATATTCGAATATATTGACAACAAATATTCCGAAGAATTCTATTCTTGGGCAAAAAGTAGAAACAACAATTCCATATTCTCTGGAAGTCCCACAGGGGTCGATATTAGGGGCCGCGTTATTTTCACTTAACGTAAATGACCTGGATCGTATAATATCCAATGATATAACATGATGATATGACGTTTCTACCTAAAATCATCGGATACGTCAATTTTTATTTCGAAGTTTACTTATTTTGATGTAATATACAATAAAATGGCGCTTTAAGTGTTCCAGATGTGACGTCATCGATAATTTTTTTAAACGGCAACAATATATTTTCCGGCAGACTCTTGAAAACGAGCTTTTTATAAGTTCGGTAATATAGCACACTTTATATATATTTTGAGAAACACAGGTTTAAACGAATTAATAAAAATTTAATCATGACAACTCTACGAGTACACAAAAATACTGCTACATGGAAAATAACAATCGGAAGACGCAAGGAAGAAACAACTTCTAATAAATCAGGTTCTAAATTACAAGTGCAATGTGAAAATGTTTAGAAAGAATGTATAATTTTTTGTATCCATTCGATATATTTTAATATTGATAAAACGCACTTTTTACGAATTTGCTCACTTTTTACGAACCTATAGTACAAAATTAATACACAAAATATACAATAAAACGACGAACCTCTCACACCTCTCGAACCACCTAAGTAGATGTGGAACATTTGATTTCATATATAAAAAGCCTCAAAGACCTAGAAGTTCTAAGATAATCTACAACATTGAGATTAATAAATATTTAAATAATCTGGTATATCTGAAAGATCAAAGTGACTTAGATCTAGAGAAGGTCTAGAAGCTCTTGTGAATTTAAATTGTTCAGAATATCAGTAAGTTTGTAGATAGGGTTCAATTTAATAAACGTGGACGAAGAACATATGGAAGATCTAGTTCTCACGATATAAATTAACTTGGAAGATTTGAAAGGTAGAGGACTGGAGAAAGGATCAACCTAAAATATTCACAAATTTGGATTAAACAATTTTGGAACATCTTAAATTGTTGAGTTCTAGTACATATCATTTGCAGGATTTGCAGGAAAATTTAGAGGATGTAGACCATGTCAGATATTTTGAAAATATTAAGGATCTGTGAGATCCTTAGGTTCTAGATGATCTAGAGGTCCTAGAATATTTAGATTCCACCGAGCCACTTCTATTTCACAACTTTATTGGCAAAAATAGGAATATCGGACCAAGAACTGATTAAAATAACATATCAGAGAATTAAAATATTACGAACAGAGAAAGAGAACTGCTGAACGAAAATCGAGTTTATATACTGATGTCTGTGTCTTTTGACGAGGAAGATGAAATTTCTGACTCTGAAATCAAGAGTGCTCTTAAAATAATGAAAAGGGAACAGAAAGGTATTGTCAAACTATCGAGGTTTAAGTGTAACCAATTCTGTCTCAAGACTATGTAGAAAAGTGATTAAGGAAGAATTGAATGTCAAATCGAGGATGTAGAAGAGCAAAACGGTTTTTGGGCAGGACGATCTTGCATTGATTATATTTTCGTAAGTAATATCATAAGGGTATCTAATTTTTCCGAAAAAAATCGAAAAAACACGTTGCTAGGTAATATTTTAACAAGGAGAATGAATGCTGGTGGTAACATAATGCGTTTGGTAACAAAACGAATGCGTTTTGTTAAAATATTACTTAGCAACGTGTTTCTTCGATTTTTTCAAAAGAAAAATTAGATGCCCGAATGGAACAACACTACTTCATGAGTAACAGATTATTCTGGTGACAGGTGACAGGTGCTGTCATACAGTTGTTCCATCTAAAACCCATTTGTAATTCAAAATTGCGCGTTTGTGATTGGTGGAAATTAAGACGAAGGAAATAGTCTATATAAAACAACTTCTAGAAAAAAGAATGGAAAGGAATCTGGAAACCCATTTAGTGTTTATAGGCCTCAAGAAGGCGTATGATAGTGTACCTTTAAATATATTGTGGCATTATACACGACTATTTATGGAGCTGAAGTATGTGAAACCACGGAACAAATGAGGAAAAAGTTACGAGCGATGGAAATGGGATACTGGAGACGATGTTGCAGGCTTACGTTGCAGGATAGAGTTCGAAATTAGGAAATACGTGAAAGAATTAATATAGGAATCAGTGTAACAGACACAATTGATGCAAAAAGGCTAAGATGGTTTGGACACGTATGTAGAATGGAAGATAAAAGATGGGCGAAGAGACTACTAGAATGGACCCCTCGTGAAAGAAGAAAAAGAGGAACGCCATAACACAAAGAAATCTAGAGGAGGGTGATTGGAATAACCGTAAACTCTGGAAACTAGGATGGGATAGACGGCCTTAAATGTTGTATTTGGATCGAAATTATAATAAAAAAAATAGGAGTAGTAGTAATTCCAAAAAACCTTATCTACAATTAAGTCAACATCATGAGAATATAATAAATCAAATGAGAAATGGCACAAAAAGCACTGTATGAGTGATGTTGAAATGTCAAGCTCTTCGACAACCTGTAATATTGACGATTCCAGCGCAAATAAGAAGACCGTAGTATATAATAACTATTTTTATTTGACTATTATGTATTTAAATTCGTGTTCTATTAACAATTTGCTCAAAAAATAATCTTATGAATTCATAATTCAAAATAGTAGAGATTATGCATATCAAACTTCCTGCACAATTACAAGTCATGTCGATTTGACAGAATATTTAAACTGTGATACTCTTTATAATTGTATAATAAGGTTTAATATATCAATGTTTTGACTAGATTTGCATTACAGCTTGATTACAATTAACCATACTTTACTGGCTTATTATATCTGGTTCATGGGTTTACTTTCTTAGGAAGTAATATGTAACGAGTCCCGTTATGATATAGGTACAGAAATTATCCAAGAAACGATACTAGATGCATTTTAAATTGGCGTCCGAGGATGTGCAGTAAATTCAGCACGGAGACTGATTAATTTACGAACCTAATTAGCCGCCGTTGCAAAGCCGTAGGCAGTAATTAACCGTCTATTTAAATGCTTCGTTTAAAGAGTTTTTTTATTGTTTGCTGCGGCTTTGTTTTTTCTTAAAATTTAATTATGGGAAAGCACGTAGCCTAAAAATGCGCTAACATTTTTTTCAGTTTATGAGGGATTCCACAGGCGCAATCTTTTAGGTACATGATGATTTCTGATATAATGTGATGAGTCGGTCGTTTCAAGGCGGTAATCTGAAATAGCTGCTCGTAGTTTCCATAGAGATGGCAACTAGAAGTTCCAAGATAACTGCATCTAACTTACCCATGCGACTCATCCCATGATGTAACGAATATCAGGCACTTAACACATAATATAATGCATAGAAACTAGTTACTTTTTGAGAAGTTTCCTTCGGTAATGTGATTTTATTTGTTCCAGGTATGTTCTGTGCGAGGTCCACCTGCTCCCAGTGTAAAAAGGTAATTTAATGTTACCTCTAAAGTTTACTATAGAAACTTGCTTCTCTTATCTGTAGATGTATTTTTATAACAAGGTATAATACGAGACGTATAAATTATGAGACGCCAAATATCCATGGAGCCTCGTGGAAGGCGGAGGAGAAAATAATATCTTTACTAATTGTTAAAGTTTAGTTTTATCTCTTTTTTTGTAAGTTCGGAATCCGTTAAGCTATCATAATGCGAAAAGTTCTGGTCTCTTTCGCAGTATTTCTTTTATTTATATTAGAATAACTACTGGTAGTTAAACTAATGCAATATAATGACAATTCCATATCCGATTGATGATCATTATATTAAACTTATTATTGCATAACCATCTATGATGTAAAATTGACATTTATTCTCACCAATTTTGTTTATATTACAAATTAGATATGATTACCCTTCTCCAAAATGAAGAATAACAAAAGTAGGGCTCGATTTTTATGTAATTAAAAAACACAAAGATATTTTTTTTATTTCAACTAGCAATAAAACGATTTTGTGCAACTGTCAAAAAAAACTTGACATTTCTGCATCTCTATTGATGCGTAAATGTTTACTATTTTTCACCTTGAAAAAAAGTCTTTTGTTCACTTCCAACTTTCACTGCCAAAATAATTCACAAAATAAACATGAAATATTACTTTTTGAAGGATTTATTTTTATCAGAGTCAATTATTAATTGATTATTCATCATAAAACAATTTCATTTATTGGAATAATAATTGATAGTAAAGAATTTGAACAATTACTTCCAACATAAAATCCCGAAGATGTTCCACGTTGCTGCTGATCAGAAACGTTAGATATTTCTTGAAGAGTTGATTCCAAAATTTTATCAGATATTTTAATTTGTTTGGAAGAAGATGGACAATTCAATATTTTGTTAGAAATTTTGTTTTTCAAAGTATCTTCTATATATGCTTCTGCTACGGAGGCAGATTTTCAGCCACCGCGACGTTTTATGGATGTAATGTTGCCCCCTTCATTGGCCAGAAGAGTTAGAGAGCTTCTCCTGAAACAGTGACCAGTGTAGCTCTTATAAATATCTCTTCCAAGCCATTTTGCAATCAAGCTGGGAATTTCTCCTATTTTATTTATCCCCACATGTTGGTTAATACATTTTCCTCTCGAATATTTAAAAAATAATCTGTTACTTTTTGTATGAGGCGGCCGTAGTGCTCTATACTTGCGGTATATCTCAATATAATCAGAATTTGAAACAGTAAACGTTCTTGCGCAGTAGGTCTTCGTATCAGGAATTTTAACAATCAATATAGATCCAGCATCTTCAATGGCATTAATAGTTATATGTAATAATTCTTCACGGCGACAAGCACCGCTGATACCCAAAATTAGGACAACCTACAAATAAAAAATATTGAAATTACTACTAATCTTACAAAATTAGGATTATATCTGTACCTTATAAAGTAAATTTGTTTCGTTATCAGCGTCTTGAATAAATTTATTGATATCATCCCTTGATAAAACTTTAGGTTTCTTTCCTCGGTATCCGACGCTTTTGTTCTTAATGAGCGGGACCAATTTTGAAAACTTCCTTATATCAATATTTTCTTTAATATTTAATGTACTTTTCAATATTGAGTAGACACTCCATAACGTAGTAGGTTTTATAATTTTTGATTTTTCCTCAAAATAGCATATAAGCACATTTTCAGAAACCTTTTTTTAAATGTTTCTTGTCGCACCATTCACCAAATTGGTCATATGTTTTCTCATATACTAACTTGGATTTGGCCGGTAACATATTAGATACTATTGCATTTGCTTTCTCAGATATATCTGATGACGTATCACTACCACTATCATAATCAACATCCATCTTCTTGAAAATAACTTGAAATTGAAGCAACTACGAGCAAACACAGTCAAACACGCGGCGTGCCAACAAACCGTTTCTATAGTAACGACACAGAAAGACCACTGGATGCTGTGAAATTGTATTGGAAGTATTGATAACATTAAGGATAACCTGTATGGAAAAGAGAAGTATTATTTAGTTATTTTGGATTTATTTTTTTCAGATAATACAAATTTTTGAATACGATTTTACCGAAAACATTGAATAATATTTTCAAGACAACAGTCGTTTAAAAGCGATGACTTATCGGGACAAAAAAACAAGTCAAGATGTATTGGAAGTATTTATTTTTAATTCAGACGATGTAAATTCACATTAACACATTAACGTTGTTTGTATTTCGTGTATAAAATTCGTGTTTTCATGGCATATTCTAGAGAATTTTTGGTCTCGACCTTCGGTTTCGGCAAAAAATTAAAACTCTTATGTACCATTAAATAATCTCATTTTACGCACTTAATACAAAAATAACTATTGATTACTGAATCTTGACGTTTCCGTCCCTTTTTAACCAACTTCAAAGAAATCTCAATTCTTCTGTATATATTTTTTTGTATGTTTGTTATTTCAGAACTCCGTCATTTATAAATCTGTTTTAAACATTCTTTTTTTGGTGGAAAGAGGGTATTTTTAAGTGGGTCTACTTATAGTTTTATTGGCAATGGACCTTGGATTCCGAAGATATATCGGGGAACTCACCAGATATACCAGAAAAAATGGCGAATGCACCGGTCACAATCCCAATTTAAAGATATTTAAATTAATTATAAAATATGTTCTATTGGATCAAATTGTGACGCTGAAAACCATTCTCGAAACAACTTAATCAACATAAAATTAAATATTAAAACTACTTTCCAACTACAGAAAATATTAAATTACATAAACAGGAGTTTTAGTGCGTATTTGCTTTGTAGCGCCTTTGCTATTTATCAGAGAAAAATGTGTGTTATCCCAGGTTGTTGGTATCCTTTTTTGGCGTTTTCTAAAAATATCGGTGAATTTACAGGGTGTTCCATATCTCCTGGACAGCAACTAACTGTCTTATTTTAAATGGAACACCCCATATATTTTTTGAAATTCGGAAAGAGCGCAAACTTTTGAGTCAAAAACATGTGTCGCACCCCAGGCTAAACCCTCAGGTTTCGGAGATATTTACCATTTGAAGAAAAAAGTGACATATGGAAAGGTCTGGAAGGAGCTTTATAACTTTTTTCACATGTTATATCTAAATTTAATTTTTGGCACAGCGTAAGAACATAGAGTGGTCTAAGTTCTGCAATTAAAATATAATCAAAAATAATATTACCAATTGATTAATAATATAACCAATTGTTACATTTTCCATGCCACATTTGGCTAATTTAAAACTGCGAAAACTTTTTTTCTTCAAACGGAACACCCGGTATTTTTTGTTGCCCAGTAATGTAAAATTAAATTATCTTTCTTTTGGTATAGCCATTGCAAGGGCTACATGCCCTTGTATTCTGATATTATTAACTCTGTCCTGATATTATTAGCATTATACCGTGGCATTTCTAAATAATTTAAACAATAACATTAAGCGATTCTGAATGATAAATTATACTATTAATATACTACCTACATACACTTCAATCATTAATAACGATTCATTCTGTGACCTTAATATGCCACACTTCCAGGACAATAAATTTCGAAGCGAGCATTTGTTCAACCTTCGATCGTTTGATTGATATTTGTCGTAGAGGAATTTTAATGTCGAAAATGTTCAAACATTTTTCCCCGATAATAATAAATCATTTTCTTTATTTTTCGAACAAATGCCTTCATTGGTCTGAACCGTTGATTACAATTTCGTAAATCCGAATTGTATGTCTTCACGTATAATGATGCTATTGAGATTTGAAAGCATCACTCTCAGATACACGGTTTCAGGTTTGCGGAGTTTTTTTAAATGTCCCTCGATGAATATTCACGCGTTCATTCTCTAGAAACAATGATCCGTCCATAAAATTTATGCCGCTGGAGTTATATAACGGTGACTGAGCGCTCATTTAGGTAACTTTGTAGCTTCAATTTTCATAAATATTGTCCTCGATTCTCTCAGTATGATTTATTTCCAACATTGAGGTGGGCTGCCATTCATATTTTAATACATTAATTCAAATATGTTTTAATTAAAAATTGGGAAGCTCCATTAACTTGAGGAATAGTCCATCTTCAATCGATGTTCCATTCGGATGCCCTCTTCAATTTGGGCGTGGGGCATTAGCGTTTCGTATTAGCGTCGTGCTATTACGAAGCCTAGCCGTTCTATATTAGCCTAGTGAGAGGTTTTGGTTTGCCATTTTTCTTTGCTTAATTTTTCGTCCGTTTATTTAATTTTTCTACGTTCATGCAAAAAACAAAACTTTATTGAACTATATTTAATGCAACATCTGATTCTTTATTACACTAGTGCAAGCAAATTTTTATTGCACTCATCTGTCATTCTACTACAGTGTTTTGACATAAAGATCATGACATGTTATCTAATTTCATGGCATATTGTATGCAACTCGTACAGGATATTTCTTGGCCTTACTCATCTGACAACATAAAACTTCAGCTAGATAATAAGTCTATTCTATGGAAAAACAATAAGGACCAAAATAGCAAATTTAATTCCCAACACGTTGGTCGTTGAGATAGTGCAATAATTAAATTTCACCCCTTCTTTCGGATCTTCATGGAAAATATCGATCTAAAATTTAATTACAAGCAACTCTGGCCATTACCATTTTTCGTCTGAAACTGAAAATAAATTAGTTATTCAATAAAAAAATATTCTTGATCTAGGGAAAATTTGCACAAACAACTCCGCATCCTACGATGTGCCCATATCTGATATACGAGTCCAAGGACAATTCCTAGGGGGTAAAGGCCTCAGTCCTCTAGGCTCCTGGCCCCATTTAGAATAGTTGACGCATGAGAATATTTAAACTAGATATTGGGAGAACTTTTCGATATGCCCTGTATACAATTTGGAACGGGAAGGTATAATCGGGAAGATTCTAGAAACCTTGACGAGTATATAAGGGACAGCCGATTTTATAAAGTTTACTGTCAAAATAATTAGGGCACATTTAAATAAATAATAATACCTTACACTGTTATCCATTTTAATTTATCGAAAATAGAATTTCTATTTCAACACACTGTAACTTTCCGGTCCTACGTATGAAAAATTGTTCACGTTTTCTTATGTAAAGTCATCCCCTGTATGTTATAGGAGTTGTTCGTGGACACCCTGTATACTGAAACGAATCTTTTATCCGCACCTGGACTACATTTATTGAGGATGTGCATATTTTATGAACTTTTATTGCTATCTTTCGTTTCCAACTAGACTATAGATTAAGTTTCCCTCGTCACAGCCATACCCAAAATTTTGATCGATTCCAACGTTTTCAAAGCAGGCATTATCTTAATCGCGTTCTCGTGATCTTATTACGTTCGCATGGTCTTTCACAGTTAAGCATTGCCATTTGATTTTAAAAGGTATCCTCTAAACAGATGTACGCTATCTGGGTATATAATCGCCTTGAGGTAGCAACTCAGCTGAAGGGATGAGAGTCTTTTATTCTGATAAGACGCTGATAGAAGTCGTTCGCCCCTTCATTCCTCGTCGATGGTTTTTTATGGGCCGGATGTCTGTTTGCATCGGTCAAAGTGCCATATTACCCAAATTAACTAATTCTTATTCTGTTTATGTGATAATGTAATGTGTAAAATAAATTAATACGAAGTAGCCTACCGACTATGTCTCTATTCATGGGTGGTTTACCCACGAGCTGGTGATCCCACAAAATCACCAGCACAGTAGATATACCCCAGTCAAAATAAACATTTGTGTTTTCAAATCACAGATGTCTGAGTTTACTGCAGTTTTCACAAAATTGGTAATAATTTCCTTTTCTCGACTGACGATGGCGACCTTATAAATCCATCTAATTTGGGAGCTAGGGGAGCAATTCGATACAGCAATGTTCTTCAACTTTGAGTACAGTGATATTTTCCGTAAGATACCTGGTTTGTAATATATGAGAAAATCTGAAAAACACCGGAAATTTTAAGGTTTTTTTGCGTTTTCGATCTGAGCCGGACTTTCAAATTCGTGTTCAGCACCCCAAAAAACATATAATTCCATTGAGAAACCTTCTACCGGACTCATGCTACCGAAAAACTATTATTATTTGATCAGGCTATTGAAATGTCTTCGTTTCGACACCAAAATAGAAACACCAATATTGCTGCTTATATTCGATGCACTATGATGTATACATACCGCGTAGGAGTGCATATTAGTCATCGTGCATCGCCATATCTCAGGAATGATGACCCTTAGGAATATGTAGTTTCTCGTATGTATGTACATACCCTTATTTTAATCAGTTAACTAGCCATATTCAGCCGTCAAAATTACAAAGAATGTCTGCACTGAACAGTACCCTGTCTCACGGTCTATTGTATTTTAAGACATATTCAAACACTGCATATTTAGCGGAAAGGGAACCCAGAATAAAGTCTGTTACAAAAAAATATACTAATGAAATATTCTCTATTTTTCATTAAAATAAATTACAAATATAAATTACAGCCCCGCCATCGTTTAAAAGAGGACGAAATAATATGGGTATTCTTATGTACTTAGAAATGATAAGAGTTGAAACACCCACAAAATTAACTTTTCTTTATGAATATGTGGTATAGAAGGTAAAGTATATAATACCTAACGTACTTATAGTTAATTTGTTTTTGTAGGTCTTTTAACAATTATTCCGTGTTGATGTGGTGACATTGTTGATTTAATTCCCTTGTAGATATATGTAGTAGTATGATAATAATTCCATGAATTGGGTCCGCATCTTCTAATTTCTTTGCTATATTTATTTATTTTTAGAGGGTTTATCTTCTGATGGTAGCAATAAAACGACTATATATTACTCAACGTTTCGGTCTTTTTTGGGGCCTCTTATTCTATTATTCTATTATTTATTATATTATTCTAGTATTGGTTATGTTAATATTATGTACATGTATATTTATAGTAAGTAGGTATGTATGTACGTATATAAGAGAGATTATATATAGAGAGAATGTTTTTTGTTAACTTATTTAATATTTTTATATTAACAAATTGTAGATTGTAGAAAAATGTTCTGTATCTTTATTGTTATTAACATTAGTATTTTCGTAGTTAAATTGATGACCTGTTTCATTAGAATGTTTTTTTAGACCTGTAATATTAGCTGAATATTTGTGACCTTTTAGACGTTCTTCAAGAAGTTGCATTGTTTGACCAATGTAGACTTCATCACACCTTCAATGTAGACTTCATCACATTATTACATGCAATTTCGTATATACAGTGTGTAGTTTTTTCAAGTGGATTTTTGTCTTTTAATGTTGTGGAAAGTTTAAGTTGTTTGCATTTTTGTGTGCTGTGTGAATATCATATGTTTTTAAAATGTTCGAAATATTTTCTGATAGTTGTGGTATATATTGTAAGGCAATATATGTTTTACGAGTATTAGTTACAGTTGCATTGATTAGTGGTGGTGGAGAATTGTAGTATTTGTGAATTCTGTTTTGAAAATTTTGTTGATTAGAAAAAAAGGATAGTTATTATTTATTAAAACATTTTTTGTGATGTTATTGATCTGTCTGCAATACCAATTATTACAGTTTTCTTATGGTTGTAAGGATTTTTTGAGTTGAAATTGGTATATCTACCAGGCCATGTTGTTTTTGTATTCTAAGTCTAACAAATTTATTGTATTTTCTGATACGTTTTCAATTGTAAATTGTATTTTTGGATGGTCACTATTAAATTTATTTAGGATAGAATTTTTATGTTTAGTTGGAAATACAGTTATGCAATCATCAATTTAACGTTTGAATTGTGAAACGGAATCATGGTATTTTCTAAATCTTCTAGTACTAATTCTGCGATTGTAGGTACTGGATATTGGTGAACCCATTACACAGTCATATGTTTTTTTGTAATATGTATTATTGCATTGAAAAAATGTGCAATTTAATGTGAGTTCTAAAGCATATAAGAACTCTTCTATTGGTAAAGAAGTATATTTTTTTATTTCGTTCCAACGTTTATTTGTTATATTTTTTACCAGGTCTATTGGTATATTGGTATATAGTGAAATTATATCTAAAGAGAAAAGTTTTTCTTGGTTATAAAATTTTATTGTATCAATAAATGTTTTGAATGTCCAAGACTCTTTTATATAATGGTTTGTTTTTCTAACAACGTTGTTTAGAATATTTGATAAAAATGTTGCTAAATTATAAAATGAACTTTGAACATATGAAATAATAAGTCTTAATGGAATATTTAAATTATGTAATTTTGCTGTAATTAACTTAGAAGTTGTGCAACTTCTAAGAGGTTCGTTTCCGTATATATGCCCAAATACCTATGCAACTGATAAGTGACTCTTCCCTATTATTCATCTATCTGCTTATTTCTCTATGTAATGAATTGCTACAAACCCAAGATATCTTCTCGCAAAACAAATATGAATAGCAAAGAACTTAAAAGTTATGTTATAAATACGGTATAAATCACAAAATTAACTCAAGATAGTTTCTAACCATTTATTCAGCAATCAAATAAAGATTACATTTTGTGTAAAAAAAATCGGAAAATAATACGCGATGGCGTTGAGGATATAAGAAAAACAGAATAATTTGTCAACGTCACTTAGTCTTCAATACTGGTATTTAAATCTGGCATATCATTAATAGGTATGTCCCTTCAAAACTGCTTTCTATTTTCAGGCATTAGTGGAAGTAATTTGATAAGAATTCCATTATTTTATTTGTCTATTCCTCGATATGCAACTGTTGAGGGTAGGATTCGAATATCTTCTTTGTAGGCTTTATTTGTTGAAAAATTAATTATGAGAGGCCCAATGGGACTATAAAAATCATTCCGATATGTTAAGTTGTAGTCTCCTCTTTTCGCGATAACCTGAACAATGGCATTTAGGTAAGGGCATGGATTCTGCATCCTACGTTTACATTGTGATCAATAATCACGCCAATCGTAAAAATCCCTTGGCTCCATGCTCTTTATATTTACTTTTCTCAGGTTGCATTAGCTGACTGCTTCTGGAAAATCTGATGTCATACAGTTTCCCCTTTATCTTCATTGCCAGTTCCACCTGATAGTGGAAGCTATCCGCGGACATAAAGGTATGCCCAGGTTCAAAGAAATTCAGCTCTATTGTATTTGATGATACTTCAACAATGAATATAAGGAAAGAAACCAATGTCCAGTTTTTATTTTGGGCTGAACAATTGTCAAGCCATAGAACAATATGTTCAACATCGCGATACTTAAGAAAAGAAGCATAGAACGCACTGATGATGTTCTCTTTTGAACGGCCAGCAATTCCCTCGTGCCAGATAACTGCCAGTGGTTTCATCCCTTGTTGTCCTTTTCCTCCCAGAGGCACAAAGCTTTCGTTAAAAGCAACTATCCTCTTGGTAAAGCAAACTGACAAGACAAACGGAAACTGACAAACTGACCTCGTAAAGTAAAAACGTTGTATTTTCTTCTTGTACGTATCTTCTATCGTGTGGAGGCATTCACGTATCAAGCAGGGTTCAAGGTCACAGCTATGGGTGCTGTAAGCGAGAGCTAGGCTATGATAGGCACATTGGCGTGGTACAGGACCTGGACAGATACAGGACGTGATATATACGATTAACATGATTATTATAAGTTACAGATTACACCTATATTCCACAACAGTGACATAAATTTTTAACTAACACGTTTTTTACATAGGTAAATATTACACAGAAACGTATTCTCCACTTCAATCGCCGAGCACTTAACGTAGGTATAACAAGTGGTTGCCACACAATAAAAACAAAGGTAATTTTATGAATGGACACGAAAAACGAAATACATATAGTGATTCCTGCTTCAGTAATTATTAATTATCAAAAATATGCAAAACACATAGAACATTGGACAAACATATTCAACAACTGTTAGAATACCATTCGATAGCCAAATTATACAGGCTACTGTGACGTCAGCTATTTAATATCATCGTATATAAGTACCCCTAAATTTATTGCCTTTATTGAAATTCCATTACGTTCATTACATCTGCCACCTGCTTTGTGTTAACTGGGATAAAAATATCGCATCCCTTCCACGTTTTAAGTAGAACCGATTCATGCTATGTTTCCTTAAAAGCACTTCCGAAAACCCGTGCGATCTAAACGTAACTACGCCCCGATTGCTCCAGATGCAAATTATATCTATAGAAATTCAGTTATTAAAAAAAATGGCCGCTAATCACATTTCAGATACAAAAAGACTACTGTTACAAGGCGTTTTAGCTGGCGCGGCGTAGATGCCGTTTTCTGTTTTAAAACTTTACGAGAAACTCGAAGGAGAATTTACCGGGAGTGTCTGCAATCCTTTGATGGGATAATAATTTTCAAGAGCCTTTTGCTCCTGTAAGCGATGCGGAGGCGAGGTAACACCCTTAAAACATCTTTTTGGAGGGCCTGGTGTAGAAAGGCATCTACTGCGGTGCATCTTCGACGTCGCATGAATAACGAACTTAAATTATTCGTAAGGCTTTGAGAAAGAAAATTGCATTTCAATGTATTCCTAGGCAATATAATACAAAAATCTCATGCTTTACTAATATGAAAAATTTTAGCTCTACAGGATATTGCACGTATACAATTCTTATTCAATGTTTATTTGGTCGCAACTGGTTACAATTAATTACCGGAAACGAGAATATATTCGCGAGCATCTACTGGAATCGAAAGTAGTTATAATTAATTAATACTAATGCTAGCGGAACAGCATCTTTTCTGAAACAGTAAAGACTTCTTTGCGATCTTAGTAGAATTTAAAAATTATAAGAACGGGAATATTAATATAAATTTGTTGGAAAATATCCCGAGAAGGGAAATATATCGCGGCATTAAAAGGATTACAGAAACTACGGAGTTTTCATAAAGTCAGCCATCCAGGCTGTCGGCGTTAAAATTAGCAGTAATATATATTAAAATTAAAACTGTGGCTGGTGGTTTTTAAATGTAGGTTGATTAATGCTGTTTGACCACCATAACATATGAAGTAGAATTCATGTCGCAATATTTCCTTAAAATCACTTATCATTCAAACAAAAACTGCCAATTGATTATTAAAATTGTACGCTATACATATAATAATATACAGGGTGAGTTTTATTGCGTATTTGCACTGTAGCGATATACTATTTATGCTATTTATCGGAGAAAAATGTGTTATCTGTTGTGAAATGGGATAGCTGAGATTTTTCATTATTAATTTACGTCAATCTTGGCATTGACCTTCTAATTTTAATTTTGACAGGAATTAATTGATTTTTTGCTTGTCATTGTAAGTAACATATTATTACTTTTTTATTTGTGAAAAACTAATTGTTGCATTTTAATTGTGTCTACTGTGTGCTACATCAAGCTTAGAGCAGCTGAAGGCGTGGAGAGTGGTTGGTGTTCCTAATCAGTTGCTTTCTACTTCACTGTTGACAACGGATCTGGAATCTGGAATTTATCCGGAGTGCGGATCAGAGATCCGCTGCACTTAGGCCCCATTGGGCCCCTTGTGCTTCCTCCGTGAGGGAAATGTCTCCCTAGGCCATCGACCAGCCCAATGTCGTACAAAAGGTGATGATGTTGCCCAGGGGCATTTCCCTCAAATTGGCCATAGAAGGCCAACGTTCCCCCAATATGGATTCTCTGGTCGATGACACGGCGGGACATTCGCAAAGTACATGCTCGATCGTTTCATCTTCTTGTTCACATCCTCTGCAGATGGGTGTGTCGCTTTGTCTCATGTTATAGAGGTGTTTCCTTACCCGGCAGTGTCCGGTTAGGATTCCTGTAACAAAATCGCAGTTTACCCCTGGACATTGCCAGATAGTTAATATCTCAAGAGATTTCTGGCCAGCTGACAGCTACTTGTTTCATCCCATAACGTCTAAATTTTTTTTGTGGGTGTTTTCCTTTATTAATTGGAGTTTCGCTGCAACTGGTAGTGTACTTGAAGGACCAGGCCCAAGGATACTCAGGCTGGCTGCCTTCTTGGCAAGTTTGTCAGCTTCTATATTGCCGTTGCATTGTGAGTGTCCTTTGACCCAGCACAGGCAGATGTTATTCATCTGACATGCTCTCACAAGTGCTTGGTGACATTCCCATGTTGATCCTTTAGTTATTTTATAATTTTTCAGGGCCAGTAGTGATTGTCTACTATCTGTGCAGATTCTTATTGTCTTGCCCGTTATTTCTCTGCGAGCAATCTCTTGTGCGGCTATGGTTATACCAGCGAGTTTTGTTTGTACTACCCTGGAATTTTTATCCATAGTCCAGTTGCATCGGAGTCACAGATTCCTGGAATATATACCACAGCCTGCTCCATCCTTTTTCTTTGATCCGTCCGTGAAGACAGAGTTTACACCTTCAACGCCGGCCTCGTCTTCACCAGTAGTATGTATGGTGTAAGGTTTATCACAGACAAGCCGAGGCGGAATACCATCTGCACATACCTGTAAAAGGGGTATCTTTCTGACAGCCTTAGTCCACAGGCGGCTTCTGGTTTGGCCACAGCTTGCGTTTGGTAGTATGCCAACGGATTTGAGGCGAGTCATGGTAGTCAGAGCTACTTCTTCTAGATGTAGGTCTAGCGGTGGAAGACATAACATTATCTCCATTGCTCTCGTTGGTGTTGTTCGCATGGCTCTGGTTATGCTCAGACAGGCAACTCTTTGTACCTGGCATAGCTTGAGTTTTGCTGTTATTTGTTGACTCTTGGGCCACCAGACAACAGCTCCATAGGCCAACATTGGTCTTATGATAGCAGTGTAAATCCACAGGACCACCCTGGGTTTCATTCCCCAGGTTTTCCCTACGGTCCTGCGACACTGCTCGTATGATATGTAGGCCTTATTTATTCTTCTTTCGAGGTGAAGATTCCAGTTTAAATTAGCATCGAAAGTTACTCCCAAGTATTTCACCTGTGGTGCAAAATTTAGTGCTGTGTTTAGGAGAACAGGTGCTCTCATTGGCTCCAGTTTTCTTTTCCTTGTAAAGAGTACCATTTCCGTCTTCCTGGGGTTGACGGATAAGGAAAACTCCTCACACCAATTTTCAATTATTCTTGGGGCCATCTGCATTCTCTGACAGAGGGCTCCTTCGAATTTTTCATTAAGCAGTATCGTTAGGTCATCTGCGTATGCAATTGTGTAGAATCCTTCCACGTTGAGGGAGTTTAGGAGGCTGTCAAGAACCAGATTCCATAGCAGCGGTGATAAAACACATCCCTGCGGACATTGATAACGGATCTTCGCGGCCCCCGGATCCACATGAGTTTGAGGGTTTTATACTCTCCGGCGAGCTAAATTAGGCCCAGTGACCTTAATCACTGGTGGCGCCTTGGTAGGTGAAAGAGGGTCACCAACTCTTTTTTTCTCTTCATTAAAATTAGTTAATTTTGTTTGGTCTCTCTGTGGGAACTGGGGCTAATAATTTTAGATCCCATATATACCTAGAGAAAACCAAAACATATCCCAGGTTATTGGTATCTTTTTTGGACGTTTTTTTTTAAATATCGGTTAATGTACAGAGTGTTCCATATCTCCCGGACAGCAACTAACTTTCTTATTTTAAATGAAAAACCCTATATAATTTTTGAAATTCGGAAAGAGCGCAAACTTTTTAGTCGAACCTCCTCTTTTAGTCAAAACTCTTTTAGTAAAACCCTGAAGTTTCGGAGATATTTACCATTTTAAGAGAAAAATGACAGATAAAAAGGCCTGGAAGGAGCTTCATAACTTTTTTCACATGGTATATATCTAAATTTAATTTTTGGGACACCGTAAGAACGTATAGTGGTCTAAGTTCTGCAATTAAAATATAATCGAAAATAATATACCAAGTGTGACATTTTCCATGCCACATTTAGCTAATTTAAAAGTACGAAAATTTTTTTTTTCAAATTGATCACCCTGTATTTTTTGATGCCCAGTGATGTAAAATTAAATTATTTTCCTTCCGGTATAGCTATTGCAAGGACAAACTGCTAATTTTACAGTTTGTGAGATACTTTCATTTCTTTCCAGCGAACAGATTTACCAGAATTTTGCTTAAGAATTACATATAAAATTAGCCTTGCACTCAAAGAATTAACTTTTCCAAAAAAATATGTATTAATATATTTGAGATAGGTACTCGAGGATCTCGAACAACACACGAGTAGAGTCTAATTGGTACAAAGAAGGCTTTGACAAATTTAAGCAACAAACAAAGCTACTTTCAGTTTCTCAGTGGTTTTGAAAATTGCTTTTAGTGGCTTGTATTACTACATGTGTTTGTTATCCCATTCAGGGCCCAACCTAAGGGGGGGTGTGGAGGAGTGTCACGCCCCTTCATTTAAATAATCAGTCGGCAAATCTCGACGATTCCTACAATCGACATCTTCCAAAAATATTTAATATTCAAAAATTACAATAAAAAATTATCTTAAAACTTTAGTGAAATTTAAAGCCATTCTAGACATACTTTTTTGACACTGTCGAATGAAAATTTGAGTGCCTTTATTGAAAAGGTTGCCCATTATTTGCTATTTTGAACCCTATCTAAAAAGGAATGAGCAACTTGCAAAGTATGTAAAGAAAACATGTCAAATGTCCTAATGTTAATGACGACGGAACTCTATGCCATGCTCTATGCCACGCTCTGGCCATGCAATCAGAGCTAGAAGTTTTAATTGACCACTGCTCAGAAATCTCAAATTTAGATGACGTCATGGAAAACGCGGAAAATTTAAAACGTATTCCTCCGTTTGCTTATAAGTTGCGGTGTTTAATATTTACCGCACCTGTGACTACAGCATCCGATGAAAGATCTTTTAGTAGACTGAGGTTGGTTAAATATTGTCTTTGGTCTATAATGGACGATGACCTATTAATATTACTATTAATATTAAGGTGCAAAAGAGAAAGAGACTTTACTGACAAGACAGATTTATCTAGTGTAGTGAAAAAATGAACGATCTTAAAATAACGACGTATTTCTGTCAAATATAATGTATGATTTCTTAATTTTTTGTTTAATCGTGTTTTGTATTAAACATATTGGTGTGTATACTGACATGATAGAAGCAATTTTTAATTCTTTAAGCACAAGGCTAATTTTATATGTAATTTTTAAGCAAAATTCTGGTGAATCTGTTCGCTGGAAAGAAAATTGCAAATATCTCACAAACTGCCAACTTTAGCCGGCGCAATGGCTACACCAGAAGAAAGATAGTTTAATTTTACAGAACTGGGCCTCAAAAAATACAGGGTGTTCCCTTTGAAAAAAAAGTTTACGCAGTTTTAAATTAGCTAAATGTGGCATGGAACATGAACACTTGGTATATTATTATCGATTATATTTTAATTGCGGAACTTAGACCACTATATGTTCTTACGCTGTGCTAAAAATTAAATCTAGATATACCATGTGAAAAAAGTTATAAAGGCTCCTTCCAGACCTTTCCATCTGTCACTTTTTTCTTAAAATGGTAAATATCTCCGAAACTTGAGGGTTTAGCTAAGGATGCGCCACATGTTTTTGACTCAAAAGTTTGCGCTCTTTCGGAATTTATAAAAATACACAGGATGTTCCATTTAAAATAAGAAAGTTAGTTGCTATCCAGGAGATATGGAACACCCTGTACATTCACCGATATTTTTAAAATAACGTCAAAAAAGGATACCAACAACCTATAACACACATTTTTCTCTGATAAATAGCAAAGGCGCTACAGAGCAAATACGCACTAAAAACTCACCCTGTATATAATAAATTGATTAAAATTTCGAAAAAATATTGAGAATCGGCCAGCCATATTTTAAATTCTATGAAATGTAAATCAGAACTTAATATCTATGAAACATTAAAGATATAAAGTGGCCTATAAGTCCCTAGTGAGATAAAGTAGTGAGCTAAAGTATACTTTAGGTCACTAGTGAGGTAAAGTCTTTTATTCACTAGAGAGAAATTTTAATATAAAAAAGTCCAAGCAATTTATTTTTTATGTCTTTATTATACGGAAAATTAAGAAAACAGAGACCAGACTAACATTTATTTATATTACCATATATTTTCATCATATCCAATTTTTCACAAAGACACAACTGTTCTCCTGTACACATTTTCTCTCTATACGAGTAACAACGTCTGTATCGCCTGACTCGTTTCGGTGTATCTTTTTAGCAATAAAAATCTTGTTTGAGACGGAATCTTCCAAATAACCCTCCGCCACGATGTAGATAATTTACACCCACCGTGACGTTTAAGAGTGTTAATGTCATCCCCATAGTCTGGGAAGTGTCAAACTTTGGGGGTGATTTTGACACCATTTCTATTTTTTTTTTAGAGAAACGCTGTTGACTGACAAATCAATATTAACTAAAACTAGTCATATTCTTTCCAATATATTCCTTAATAATTACAATTCCTTAATAATCACAAAAATAATCAGCAATGAAATTGACAGTCAAAATAATGATAGATCAAACAGAAAATTAATGAAATTTGACAATCGTGATATACATAATTGACAATCGTGATATACATAATATCACCGGCGACTCCGGCAGTTTTTAAAATTTGTATCCATTTTCATTGTACTTGATTATCATTTACTGAGTATAATGTATCAAGATAAGCCTTTACATAGGGTTTCAATATAGCCGCAAGTGCAGACGCACTAGTAAGCGAGCTGAATAAAAAACAAAAAAAAGACATTATGAACATTCTTGTTTATAAAAAACTGAACCAAGGTTGTTGCTCCTTGAAAGGTAAATAGATACACAGAAAATTTACACAAAAAAACAGTACGAGGTTAAATGGAATATGCGTTGCAAATCGTTTAGTGAAATATTAAATTCAAACGGGTACCGTGGCGGTCGGTTGTTTGGGAAAGCGCCGGGCGGAAGAAAATCTGAAGCCATTAAATCATTTCTAAGCGAATTGACCTACCTAATTATCCATAAAAAAACCATCAATTTTGGGAAACCCAATTTTTGTATCAAAATTGCCCATTATAAATTGTATCTGCAAAGGAGCCACTTCTTCGTAATATATTAATGGCTGTTAGCATGAAAGAAAGTATGAAAAAACGGCATTAATAAAGGCCGTTGCGTCACAGTAATTACTCACAGACTATTTACTTATATTCCAAAGCACAATGTGGATCTCAGAGGGAATCTCCTCCGCCACGAGAAACCTTTATTAAAGTAATCAATCATAGCCCTATGACATCATATACACCTTTTGAATTTAATTTATATGCTATTTTTAAAGCGTCATCTCGGGGATATGATAAAGTGCTTCCGCTAACCTTAGATCAACTTTAATTGACTTATGTACCTGGGGTTATGTCTATCAGAAAGCATTGTCGCGAAACTCCATCTGCTGTGGCGTCGGATAAATTTCAAAGATGTCAGAGATCACAGAATATCGCGACCGCACCTGTGAAAGTATGTCTCTCAATAAAAAAAATGCTTTTCAAGAAAGGATACTAATTTACTTTCCAAATAAAAAACCGTTCTGGTCTTTTATACAGAACAAAAAAGATCCAAGCGAGTTCCAGGTAAAATGTACAATGATTTAATATCTTATTTTGTAGATTATTTTGTTATTATTATTATTATTATTATTATTTTAATTCCTCATTTTTACTGTCTCTCAGAGACTCGTTGTGGTTAAACTATATATATCGATGGCCTAACTGCAATTTATCCCCGTATCTGAAAGAAGTCAATTTTACAGGGGAGACAAAAAACTATTTTATGCCAAAAGTAAAATACCTACTATCATAACTTTTTTTACTGACGAAAAGTAGTTAATGATCATTAGTAAATAAACATAATAGAAAAATTTAAATTTCGGAATAATTTGTATTTATTTTGTATAATTCATCAATAATTCAATAATTAATTAATACAAATTTAAGATACAGGTTTTATTATGTCTAGATGCACAATTTTATTAGGTAAGCGGATATTTGAGCAAGCTGCATTAATAAAAAGCATAAAATGATTAAAATATTTATTTCATTTAATAAAAAATTAAAATAAAAACTCAAACAAACAAATTAATATATTTCCTCAAATTAAAAAATGTTTTCTATTAATATAACCACTTAGATACTAAATCTATAAATCTTTTGGTAAATTAGCATAAAAAATATGGCAATCTGCAGGTAAAATTGATTAAATCTTGTAAATTATCGCTTTTTATACATAATCTCTGTTTGTGCAATTTAGTGTAGCTTGCTATTTCAAGACCTTTTGTATTAACAACACGCACCGGTAATGGTTTGAATTCATCATTAAAATTTATTTTAAAAAAAATGTTTTTTATCTGGATCGTACATCAATACTCTTAGATCAGTAACTGTTGGATCATTCTTCATCTTTCCAGGTCTAATACTCTTGTATGCGGCTTTGCAACTGGAATAATTTTTAAAAAAGTCATGAGTTAGCAAACGAACTCTAAAGGGAAACGGTTTTACACGTCCATCTTCAGTAACTCTTATGTAATCATGTGGGAGATAAATCTTTCGATTTTTAAGTTTCAATTATATCAAATAGTGCACACTGTCATGCTCCATTTGAGTGTGACCTTTTTCTAGGTATTTCTGTTGTATCATCTGTCCTCTTTTTATTGAAAGATTTAGGAGTGCATTAGAAAGTGTCGCATTTCTGTTCTGATAACAACATCCATCGGACCAAAATATAACAGGTAAATTTGTATCAACACAGTTTTCTTCTATATGACTTACAATTATGGACGTTAAAGTAGATGCACTTAAATCTCCCGGAGTTTCATCCCACCAGTAATTTGTAGCGTCATGGTTTTGTAAGTTATAAATAGTAAAATTGTGAATAGTCAGTTTCTTCTTATAATATATTGCACTTGCATTTACCACAGGACAGTTTTTAACAGCTTGGAGGTCTATAGTAAAAGTATAATTTTTGAGGTTAATAGCATCCTCTTTATCTTTAGTCTTATGTTCTCTAGCTAAATTATCTCTCTCTGTGTGAGACTCATAAACAAAGTCTTCAATGTTGTGAACCTCGTAAGCACTACAAGTATCACAAAGCTATACAAGCTTAAGATTAAATCACAAAAAATTTTGTCAAAAATCGCGTTTGACAACTTTTCTTGATTGTTAATATGGCAGTATTTTAGGTACTCATTATATAATTGACTCTGACTGAAACAGCGTACAGCCTATTCGTGTCCTTACGACAATAGTGTGAGGGCATTTTCGGTAGACTATTGAACCACTCAGTAAATGGTACCAATAGGTGCCACTTTTACGAGTTATGTTTACACCTAAAATATTGGAATGATACCAGATAATAAGTTAATCAAAAATTCGAGTATTTTAATTTTACCACTATACATGGTTTCCTTTTCTTGAAAATATATTTATAGGTAGTTTTTTCTTTTTTTTAAACGGGTTAGCTTCCGAAAACTAGTTCAGAAATTTCTAATCATTCGGTTGTTTAGTTACAAAGTTAAGATTGACTAATTAATCTAAAAATGATAATTATTACAGGTAGTTTAAAAGCTTAAATCGGATTAGGTATCTATTTTAAATTTTAGTTTTAAACAGGGATTATTAAAATTAAATTCCGTTGCATTAAATAGATCTTTAGAAAATATCACCTATCGATATAAAATTTGAATACAAATCTATAATTTATATAAACCCAATACCCCGTATCGTAAAAGTTGCTTTTTGCACTAATCTGGTGTGCTGCATACTTTTGAATTAAACAATTTAGTCTTATCTTAATAAGAATAAATTTCTACTAAAAATAACTAAAAACCTTTGAACGAAATACGAACACTCAAGGCCAGAAAAAACTCACACGTGATCTACACGTTAAGAAAACCCATAAGAAACTGACAGATACGGGTTATTTTTATGCGCTATCCAGAAACAAACAATACGGGGTATTCATTTGTACCGATTTTTAAATATTCCCTCAAAACTTTGAATTACGGCGTTTTGTCACAACGTTCTATGCAACACAATAAACATATTGAACCAAAAATCTCAAAATCGTAAAATTGTCACGACCCCGTACCTGCAGTTGCAGTGAGGCTATCGATATATGTTTTTAAAAGTATTTTGGTAAATAAGTCTTTCTGGAATTAACCTAATATACTACTTCTTGCACTGGATATAAATTTCAAAAGGCTCTTCTTCGCTCTTATATGAATGAGTCACATTTTCAAAATAACTTGCTACTCTGAGAACACTAGGTATTTTTTCACGCCGTTACGGTCACTGTTCATTAATTAACAATTTAGCTAGAAATTTGTTGTAGGTACATCATTCTGAATAAAAATATTGTCTAGAGGCATCCTCTAACACTTGTGGTTAGAACTCAGGTTTCAATAGTACAGGTTTTTTTGCGGGCTTAGTCAATTGCATTAATTAGAATATGATTTATAATAGAACAAACACTTAAAATAACAGGGACCTATATATAAAACTTAGGTCACACATATTACATGGTGCACTGAAAACCAAGTAACATGATACTCGAAATTGGTATAGTATGGTAACAATGACATATTTCATGAAAACAAATCACATCGGCAAAATGACAAATCACAGCAGCAAGGGATCACTTGAGTAAAATGAGTACATACTCAGCAAATGAAATATACAAGGTGACATATACAAGATATATACAAGATTTATTTTTCTACAACGCAAGTGCATATGTATGTGGCCTTAAAATGCATACGTATGTCGTATTTTATTTTGTTATATAAATTGACATTATTCTTGAGAATATCCAATAGCCCACAGTCCCCCCTATTATTTGTAAAATATTGGCGATTTCCATTCAATGTCCTTAACTAAATCATCTCCCATTCTAAAATGCATTCAAACGGTCTCCCACGTATATGCAAACATATGCAATTTCCTTCAGCCTAATCCACCAATAATTCTGCAGACTGTGGAAATATTTTCACTGGATAAACATCACGCTTAGTTTGGCATATCCTACAATTTAAATTTAAAGCCACTTCCACTAGTTTCAGCTACAGATGGTTAAACTTTCAGCCGTAAAATCCAATGGCGTTAGATTTAACTTGCCCAACGCATAGCACGTTCTAAGAGGCCATAAAATATGGTCATTTTAAAATTTAAATGGAATATACAGATGTCAATTTGAAAGGTTTCTCAATGCTAATACCTATATCAACCTATATCAACATTATTAAGTTCAGTGGCGGTGGGCTGGGCAACTTAATTAAATTTCGATATTTTTTTTGAGATAAATCAACTAAAAATACAACTTCTTTGTCATTTGAATTCTCATTGTGTCTTGCTTCGTTTACGACATAAAAAAAAGTCCAGAAAACTAATTTTTTTGCCCAGTATCTTTTAATCGATTTTTTCGTAGGCATCGAGGTATTCCAAATATTTTTTCACAAATTCTGTTTCATATAAATCCAGATACTCTCGAATTTTTTCACAAAAGTACCTATTGTTTTTTTTTTACATAAATTTTAATTATTTAGCATCTCAAACATATTTTCATAAGATTTTGTTTATTGTCAATAGTTGTTGCAATAATAACCATCCCTTTTAAAGGACAGTGGTAAGGTAGGGGGTTGAAATGAGTAGACAAAAGATAGGTATCCAATAGGTATCTAACATGAGTCGGACTTGCGCACGAAGGGTTCCGTACCATTATCTATAAAATCACACAAGCTTTTAATTAATTTCGTCCGACCGGCGACTCCGGCATTTATTAGCATACATTAGCATAGCATCCATTTGTTATAAGCGAGCCCCCTTAAATATTAATTTTATTCAGTTTTTAGTATTTGTTGTTATAGCGGCAACAGAAATACATCATCTGTGAAAATTTCAACTATCACGATTCATGAGATACAGCCTGGTGACAGACCACGTGTTTTGTTAACGTGTTTTGTCTGTACTGACAAAAACCCCAACCGTCCTTTCCATTAAACTGGGAAAGCGCCTTTAAGAAATTGCCGCACAAGTAGGACGTAATGGGGCGATGCTCTACCAAATTTTCTTCTAGGTTTCTGTTTCCGTCAATATCCACCTGATTTTCCAGCTCTTCAGCAATAAGAGGATGAGTGGTCGTTTTTAGCAGCCCGAGATACTTTGGTGTCAACATTAAAGCTGACATTAATAAATTATGATCCGACAACAGTTTTAAAAAAATAAGCAAATTTCACTGACATGTTTGTATAGTTAATAACAATAAATATTCTTAAAAGTAAACATATGCAATTTCATTTTAGTTACGGGAATATTTACATAATTTAGCAATACATATATTATACATGATGGTTTTGAGCCAATATTGAAAATCTGACTTATTGGCACAACTACTATGCAAATTTACCTTATATTTAGACGACGTAGTTTCGGAACTGAAACTTCTGATTTTTTAAAACCCACAGGAGACGTAGAGCAGTGTGTTATTTTTGTCTCATTAATATTCAACCGTAGCGAACTCGTCAAAGCGTTCAAACATCTACAAAGTGCAAAGTTCGATGTCTCTTGAGGGTATCGGAACAACCCACATTGAATCTTTGTAATCCAGGCACTCTAGGCAAGTGTTGACATAAATTCCTACCTGGATCAAAAATAGGATTCCTAGGTGTATAGGAAATGAAATTTAAATATTTTTTTTATTTCACAAACACCAATGGCATTTATTGTAATTACAATCTGATCTGAACTTGGTCAATGAGTAATATTTTTGTAACCTAATTTACTACTGCTACAAAACATATCTAAGAACTTACTCACTAGTGGTCCTTATATTTTTCTATTACTTAATTACACTAATATTAATGTGTCCACAGGCAATGTTCTCTGCTTTTGCACTAACACAAAATTATACTAGCTCGAAGGGTTTGATCGAAGGGGTTTGATCTCGAAGGGTTTTGGAATCGCTGGATTATATCTAGATTGCTCTTACTGGCACAACCCCACAGCTGGATGCCATATGTCCATACGGGCTTGAGAATTAGTTTGTACAAAAGTACTTTGTTATATATTGACAGTGTGTAATTTCGTCCAAGCGTCCAGTATACTTTTTAAATCTGATATCTAATTCTCTCCAGCGTAGCGTCCAGTGCTATACCGAAATATTTTACTGTATCAGCATATGGTACTTGGATATTGTTTATGCTAACAGGGATATGTCTATAGGGTTTATGCTAACATGGACAGATTTACTCTCATTTAGTTTGATTCTCGATTGCTTTGTTAACTGATATTTGCAGATTTATTGCCGCTTCTTGGTCATCTTTGCCTACAGCCATTATAGCAGTGTCATCATCAAAGGTGGCTATCGTGTCATACTCTAATTCAGGAATCTCACTGGTGTATAGTAGATAAAGGACTGCCCCTAATACACTTCCTGGTGGCACTCCTGCCTTGATTTCTTTAAGTTCAGAATAAGCGTATTCCTGTTTAATTCTAAAAGTTCTATCTGAAATATATATAAGGCTTAATTAATTGTTAGAACTGATTAGGCAGGAGCTTGCTTAGTTTATAGTGAAGTCCCCCATGCCATACTTTATCAGACGCCTGTGCTACATCAAGAAAGACGGTAGAACAAATATTGTTTTCCTCCAGCGACTTTTCAATTACATCTGTGATCCTAAGGACCTGATCCATAGTTGAATGACTCTCTCTGAATGCAAACTAATGGTCTGGTATTATGTTTTTGTCATCAATGACTGGTTTTAATCTCTTAAAAAATATTTTTTCGAAAAGGTTTGATATTACAGGGAGCAAGGAGATTGGCCTGTAGGACGAAGCTTCATTTGGTTGTTTTCCGGATTTCGCGATCGTTATCGTTTCTGCTACTTTCCATGTCTTCGGTGCATATTTTAATCTAAAAGATGCATTAATAAGATAGGTAAGTTTTACAAAAGCTTTACGTGGGAGATGTTTTAGAATTTCCACCGTAATTAGGTCAGATCCTGGGCCTTTTTTCTAGTTAATGTTATCTTTAATTTCTTTTGTTATTTCTTTCGGGGTAGCGGATCTGATTGCAACTTCTTCCTGGATAAGATTCTCCCAGTCGAGTGTGTTTTCTCCCTCAGTCGGCTGGAGACTCTTCAAGATATTCAGCGTACCTGTTGGCTTTTTGCATATTATTATTTATGCCCACGTACCATCTGTATTTTTAATGGGTGGGTTCTGCTGTATTGACCTCTTTAGCCTGGCTTGGCAGCTCTCCAAAGTGAATAGTCAGTTGATAGTTCACTTAGGTAGTCAGTATTAGACGTATCTTTGATTTTTTTTAATCTCTCTTTTGAGTTGTGTGGCATTATTTAATATGGTTTTATCGGCTGTTGATCTAGTTTGATTACATTATATAAATTTAAATATGAGTTTCTGTTTCTATCAACTCGCGCCTGAAAGGCTTCGCAAACTTGAAAAAAAAAACGGTTTTTTGGAAACTGTTGCTCCTATCGAGAAAAGTTAAATAAGGTCGTTGTAGATATTCAAAAAATATATCAAAATGAAAATTCTATAATAATTTTCTATATCATGTATTGTGTTTCCTTCAATCAACGGTTAACAGTAATTAATGTGACATTTACTAGTCAGTGGACGAGATGGCATGCCTTAAGAAAAATCCCTAACTGTCAGCATTGCTTACTTCAATCAAATATAAAAAATAAATGTTAAGCCGCAACACATCCTCCACACGACCTTCACTGAAATAAATGTGTTCCAGGCCTTGGGCATCATTTATCAGGCTTTCCTAAAATGATATATGCACTTTCTTCTCACCTTTACCAGAATATAAAGCAACTATTTTTCACATGTTAAATGCCATCTTGTTCCCTTTCTAAAGGAACTTTTTACTCTCCTGTAGTCCCTTTAGATAAATCTCAACCTATGGCGTCATTCAGTAGGGGAATTCGTGACCGCATTCATCCCCAACAAATAGCAGACGTGAGAAAATGACAGAATTACAATCGATGGGACCGTACAGACTTCTACAAAGGAATATAATATGTCTTTATCAATTATTAAAGTCTAATATGGTTAGTACTAGAAAAGTGCTTACGATTAAAGAGCAGATAATAATCACACGTTATTTGCTGTTTGTTCAACGGACAGAAAAATCAGAATTATTTATATCCGTGGCCCCAATTCAAGCTTTTTGACCTTAATGGTATATGGCCTGGAAATAATTAATGAGTGCCCGTTTTTTGGCCTATTAACAGCTATTCTCATGAAGTTCCGTTCCGAGGGTTGAGTATTTTTTCAGGCATCCAATGCGGGGCCAGTCTTTCAGGCACCATTATTTACTTTTTTTCCGCGCTATGGAAAGGGCGCTATGTATAGATATGCAGCATTCCTCAAAATATAGTTTAATTAAATCGTGCATTTTAGTACCGAAAATTTCCATTCAATGTAAGTCATTTTAAAATAACTTGAAAGAAGCCAACAAAGAAGTGTTAATTAAATTTAAAAAATTACCATCAGCGGATCGAATTACAAATGGAAGTAATTAATGAAGCTGCTGAATCAATAATAATCTAATATATAAAATTCTCGTGTCACGGTGTTTGTAATTAAACTCCTCCGAAATGGCTTGACCGATTTTCGTGAAATTTCGTGTGCATATCGGTTAGGTCTGCGAGTCGAACAACATCTATTTTTCATCCCCCTAAATGTTAGGGGTGGTCCACCCCTAAATTTTTTATTTTATTTTTTAGATAAATTTTTTTGTTTTTATTTTTTTATGATACAGCAATTACTTTTAATTTTCACCCTTATACGATCAACCCCTATTTTACCATCTCGATTTTTATTTTTTTTTATTCTAACCACAGATCCGCAATAGGGTTGCAAGATGACAATCGAATATAATAATTGTAGTACGATAAATTCTTATTCAGAGTTTATGATTTGAATTTCCTTTAATTATGATTTTTTTCTCGATTCAATTTGATCTCCCGCCCTCGCCGGTCGGTAACTGATCAACTATCAATCGATCAGTTATCCCCGCCAGGTGTCTACCGTTGTCCAGTGAGGACGAAGCCGGTCTCCTGTCTTACTCACCATACATTTTTCAGCCATTTGTGTATCAATCGTAGCAATGACTGTTATACGTATTATTTTAATTTGTCTGTGCAACTCTCATGTTAATTTTACTCTCATCGTAAATTTATCATTCATTTCCAGTGCAATAATTATTTATCCACAATTTATTAATAACTGATAGAGACAGTGTTAATTAACTCTCAGTTAATTAAGTGATCTCATGTAAATAAACACGTGTTGTAAGCTCCCGCCAACAACGGCCATTACCGTACCTGTATATATCGTACTTAACATTTTTTGGAAATAGTTTTAAATCAAAACGAAGACGTGTACGTGTTTAATAAATATACGTGTTTTATTATTGTGAAAGGTAAGTCAAATAATAAGCAAATGAGTACAATATTAAGTCACTGTTTTTCACCGATACACTGATACTTTCACTGACACTGACACTGACACTGACACCAATACTTTCTATCAGTTTAAGTATTTTAACTTCATTTATTTATATGTTCTATGTACAGTCAGCAATGCCAAAAAGACGCAAAGGGGCCAATTTGAGTCGTCGAACGATCAATTCTAGAGCCGTGCGAGATATAAGAGCACGAAGATCAGGCGAACAAATCCAAGAAAACAATGCAGATGTGCGTGTGAGCATGGCGCAGTTACGTGAATCACAATCGCAAGAGGCACGAGATGAACGAAATCAACAAAGACAACTAGAACGAAGAGAAACGCGCAGATACATAGTCGACAGACGTAGAGGAATTGACCAACAACGCCAACAAGTTCATCGAGCATTTACATCAGATTTATTTCTTCGACTAGCATTCCAGTACGAGCCTGATGTTGAATATTATGCTCATTCCAAAGTGGTTATTGGTACAAAGTGGTTATTGGAAAAGGAATGCCCGCATTGTCATGCACTTAAATTTAAAAATTAGCCACTTGGGATGTGTTGCTCATGAGGAAAAGTACAACTAATCGAAATTTCCGCTTAGTTGTACTAGGATCTCCGATCATTCTGCTTCGTAACTTGAACCCACCACGGCTGTGTAATGGCACATGATTAGTCATTAAAAAATTTATGAAAAACGTTATTGAAGCCATCATTTTGAACGGCAAGTTTCAAGGCGAAAATGTGTTGCTGCCACGAATCCCTATGATTCCAACAGATGTGCCAATTGAATTCAAACGCACTCAATTCCCAATTAGATCGGCATACGCTGTGACGATCAATAAGTCACAAGGCCAGACATTGTCTGTATGTGGCTTAGATTTGGAAACACCATGCTTTTCCCACGGACAACTATATGTGGCATGTTCTCGCGTGGGAAAACCATCCAATTTGTTTGTGTTGGCTAAAGACGAACTAACTAAGAATATTGTACACTCTATTGATCTGAGAGATTAATCTTTATTTTTTTTCAACTGCTATAATTGAGAGCAAAAATATAAATAATTATTTTTGATGTTTAGATAGCTATCAAGAATTGTAATTTAAAATATATTCGTTACTTTAATAAAGATTAATTTATTAACCTAAATAAAGCATACTTTCATTGTTTACAACGCCTTCGATTATAAGTACATCCCCGCACACTTATAGTAGATAGTTATTTTTATTGAACTAAAAAAATGATTCCTAGAAATAAGATACATGGCAAAATAATGTTTGCCGGGTCAGCTAGTAGAATACAAAATGAAAAAAATGGTTTAAACTGGATAAATGAAGATGGAATGAGCGCTTCGAGGAACTACAAGATAGAAGAAGAAGGAGCGAAAGACACGGAAATAGAGGGAGAATGGAAGGAGTATACAGAAGAGGAACTCCAAGTGGAAGTGGTGAAGCAATTAAAGAAGATAAAAGCTGCAAAACTGCATATAGTGTGATCGAAAGTGACAGGTTTTGTGGAAGTATATAAAAATGGATTAGCATATTTACAACAAGGTAATAAAAATCTAAATTTTCTCATTTTAAGGAATATTGTTCCAAAAGACTTAGTCCCATGTAATTAGATTTTAAGTTAAGTAGGTTTTTCGCAGGACAGTACCTAATAGGTTTTAAAATTTAATTTCATTATAACATTTTTTTTATAATAAACATAATCATATGTAAACAGTTTCTTCTTTCTTGTTCTGCAACTTTCAGGTGAATAATTTAAATACTAAACAATATAACTACCATAATTTTGAGCTTCATATAAATTTAACATCTAACAAAATTTACATATAATTTAGAATCAATAATCATTAATAGTTGACCATTATCAACAAAATCATTTAAAGCACTTTTATCAACAACAAATAAACCTAATTGGACCCTTTCTGAGGCAAGAGTGCTTATAGCTCTAAAGTGATTATTCATTAAAAATAAAAGTTTATGTTCATAGAACTGGCGTCCAAAATAAAATCAGTCCAGTCACATCGAGCATAAAAAAGATAGAGGAATAATGCCCGTTTCAAATGTATCTGAATGCCTGCATTCAGAAAATGATATTAGAGTGAGATAAAGAAGAAACACAAATTAGTAAACAAAGCGTACCTCGATTTCCGTGAAATAGACGCTGAGATCTCTTTTCAAACGGCTTTTTGCAAGCCTCGCACTTTTTCACCATTCGCCATTAAGGGATCTTAAACCAGTAAAAAAGTAAATTCGAACACTTCTCACAAATAACTACTATGACGCCACACAAATATAACCACAGAGCTACTTCAAAATACACGCAACGTTGCCAGGTCTCAAATATATAAATAAGTAACAACTATTTGGAACAGGTAATGAAAACAAGAATTAATCTCGCTTTTCCAGCTGAGATTAAGCGCAAACTAATATCAGTGTCTGTTATTAAACATAAGAATCGAATGACCAATGCGGATAGCCTAAACTTCAATTTCAACTTCATTTCTTAGAATAAATCTGTGTACCTTGTGAAAATTTTCTAATCCGGTTAAATTAACTGACCAATAACGTTGAGAGTACGCTGACACATGATGTAAATAAACATTCCAGTCGATGCATGTGCCTCTAAATTTTCAACATTATAGGTCTATTCCATTAATGGTCGAAGGGTGAGATGTTATGTAAGATTGCACAAGTTTCTAAACCATGGGAATCGTCCAATATATTTTTTCCAAAAATCCACCCGCCTAACATTTCAAAGAGAGATATATTTCAACCCCTCGTTGCTAAAAATTCCCTGTATATTTGGACGAAGATATAAACCATTTCATTTCGACTTTAACGTAATTAAGTCATAATGGCAACTAAAACCAATTATATCCTATATAGCCATATTATTTAACAAAGGCATCGCTCATTTAGAGACGATTCAATTATAGCGATGCCACATACCGCATGCTTCCACTGCACCTTATTTTATCTGCATGAAATATTAGTTCATTTAATTATACTTCAATTAAATTGCGCATACTGAGGATAAATCTAATTTTACATTCGTGACCACTACGTTTGCGTATAAACACGATGGTCTAATTCAATTCAGCGAGCTGTGCCGTTCAAATGTACACTTGGCTGATCAGTATGCATTTCAGTATAAGATTAATTAATCATATTACCTTCAAACGCAATAACTGTATTTACTTAAAGTGTGCGAAGATTAGAATATTTCGATTTTAAAGTCGTTTTTGATCCAAATCAAATAACAAATTAATAAATCCTTAAAATACAAAAAAAATAATTAATAAAAATAATATTAGACATAAATAATAATAGACATAAATAATAAACAAATCGTACAGTACTTTCCTGAAGTAATAAATAAATAAATTTTCAGCTAAAGCAGTAATTTTCAAGGACAATCGATTTTTGATTTAAATAATTAATCGCATTTTTCTACAAAAATTTAAATATACAAGGTGATTAAGATATATATTGAAACAAAAAGAGATTGTAGCGAGAGAGCGAACATATAATTTCGATATACATATAAGAACATACTATAAATAAACTTTCATTGCATATTATTACAATTACATTTTAAAACAAATATATATATATATATATATATATATATATATATATATATATATATATATATATATATATATATATATATATATATATATATATATATATATATATATATATATATATATATATATATATATATATATATATTTAATCATAAACTAAAACAATTTGATGTTCATCGGTAAGAATTTGACCAAAATTACCGTATAACCCAAGATTCAATCAAACATTGAGCATCTTATACTACATACAGCATATTCAAATTTGACAAAGTAATTATAAATTAAATGAAGCAAATTATAATATACTGGACATTATAAACCGAATAGAAATAAATCTGGAATATTTAATTAAAGTAATAATATGTTCAGTAAAAACATTAGAGAAATATATAAATTCAAAAAAACAATGTAATATAACAATAATATTAAGTATTTATAATAATTAAAATGTGATATTTAAAAACAAAGTGAAAGTGCATATAAGTCAAAACTTTTTAAGTGAAACAAATCAATAAACAGAACATCAAACAAGTAGGTAAATACCAAGTTTCCAAGGAAGTGAAAAATATGAAAAAACAATTTATTGAGTAGCAACGAGTGGGTTTTCAAGAAAGCATGGTGCAGATAAAATTTTTACAACTTCTCATAAAAATTTAAGAAATTATAAGAAAAAAAACCAAGGATACAACTACTCACCACATCGTCTACAAGAAATTTTCAATATGCGAGCAGAGGTCACAAGAGTTTCTTAATAACATTTATTAGCTATCACATAAGATAATCCTGAGAGATGGTGTAAGCAGTCTATAATTGCAAACCCCAGCAAGGAACCTAAAATAACATCGAAACAATATAAAAGGTACACCTTATATATATCTAATAAAATAAATATATATCTGATCAAAATATAAACAACAAGTACTTGATAACCTATAAACATATATATCCATGAATAACATGCATGCTAAGTTCACTTACCAGATTGAGATTTAATATATAGATATAAATTCATATATATATATATATATATATATATATATATATATATATATATATATATATATATATATATATATATATATATATATATATATATATATATATACATATATATATATATATATATATATATATATATATATATATATATATATATATATATATATATATATTATGATGTATTTTCGCTTATTTCAATTACGTATAAAACCTGTATATTCACAGAATCCTTTGTAGATTCTACAACTAGAATTGCACGTTTCCCTCTCGAATTAGATGCTGCTTCCAATTATTATTATCTAGGACGTGCAATCTGAGGCTGTTTCCGCATGAGCAGCGATCGACCTGCATTTAAAGATTTCCTCTTCTGGTTCGGTAACATCCTTATACTTGTTAGAGTGCATGCATTCTGCCGACGACGCCACGTCGCGTAAAATCAACGACCCCAGGGGGTTATGTAGGGTCAAGTGGTATAAAACACGCTGAATGTGCATCACGATCACGGCGTTCAATAAGCTTTGCGATAATTAGGTCACAATATAACACCCTCTAGCACTTAATGGGATACGTTGCAATTAGACCTTGATTAATTCCAAATTGCATGTATGTACCACTAATTTACGTATACTGTGGCAACATCTTCTTAATTAAATCGGGTATTATGTTTTAGGTCATAGCCTAATAATGTTTTCAGCTAATAGTCTGGAAGCAAATTGCGGAAAATTATTGGAAAATCAAAGTTTTCTAAGAAAGCGTAGAGCTGCCATGCCATCATTGGAAAATATTTTCAGGAAAATTTACACTTTTTCTTTAAATTTACACTTTTTCTCTAAATTTACACCTTTTATGTAAATTTACACTTTTTATGTCAAATTTACAATTTTTCTGTAACTTTACAGTTTTTCTGTAAAGTCACACTTTTTCTGTAAATTTACACTTTTTCTGTAAAATTACAATTTTTCTGTAAATTGTACTGTAAATTGTACAGGAAGGAGCATTAGCTCTCTGAGTATTGCTTACCTGTAATCCATTCAGTATGTAGTTTAGCCTATTTTGGCTAGGGTCGAAAAGGTCTTCTCTTGAAACCAGCTGCAACGCATATCAAAATTTCAGAAGAAATGGCATAGGGCCAAATTGCACTTAAATGTTTTATTTACAGCGCTACCTATAGTTCATTTGCTGTATGGTTCCCACTTGACATGTGACAACGTTGACAGATCTAATTTTTTTCTAATCTAATCTAATTTTACTACTAATTCTAATCTAATTTTACAATGCCAACCAACAGCTGTCAAAGATCAAATCAAGGAAACCATACAGCGAACCAACTACACCACAATAATTAAATATTAACCTGAACCTTTTTTGTATAGGAGGAACTTGATACGGTTGTTCTGGAATGGAATACGCATAGAAAAACGCGTTATAGAAATAGAATTATACCTTATGGACCATTCATGATGTATAACAGACCTCAAGATTTCATGTCCACCGATTACTTACATTCTGAAAGCACAGAGATAACAGAACTTTGGTTGGAGACAATACCCAAGCCTAGAATCACTTCAGATTATGACGTGTACCAGTTGGCTGCGATAATTATGGTGGAAGAGGGATGGGTCAAGAACAAACACGCAACAGCAGCCATAGAATTATATAAGAATTTGAGACAGAAATTTCTCGATGTTTTGCCAGTACTATAAAATGATACCTATATAAGTATGCATAAAAATAGTTGTATGTAAGATTAAATATATACATAAAAGTGACAAATATAGTTTATTTAACGGCAACTATGTAAAATAGAGTAAGTACTCTTAATACAAAAACGTTAACGAAATCAATTATTATCCTAGGAATAATACATAAACGAAAAATAAAATAAGTACCTACTAAGCGAAGTCGAATGTTTTAGCGTTACCCATAGCGAAATCCATATCTATTTTGAATTCTTCGTAACTGTTATGTACAACTGGCAGTTTTAATTGAAGAGAGCATGTATTTGCTATAGGAAATCGTGAATGCCCTCCATGCAAAAACATGATTTGTGGCCTTAAGGGAAATACTAGAGGCAGAGGACAATCAGATCCTTTTGCGAAGACTGAAAGTATGAAACTGATCCAAAAGTGTAACAATATTTGTCGGGTCACCTAAAACGTTCGTCTGTAACTACTAACTACTCGTAGGATAACAAACCAATGTTGCCACTAAGGTAGAAATTTACCGAAAAACTGTAAATTTACAGAAAAAGTGTATATTTTCCTGAAAATATTTTCCAATGCTGGCATGGCAGCTCTACGCTTTCATAGTGTTCTGAGTTTTGAATATTTATGAGTATCAAACATATAATTTTATAGGGTTTCGAAATTGAAATATTTATACGCTTCTTAATATTTTCCAGAGACATACGTTTTCTTTGATTTTTTTAAGTCAGACAACACTTTAGACCCCCATCAGTACAGCGTCCTGTTTTTGAAAATGATTACAACAGTGGTAAAAATGGTGTTAGCGGCTTCATTTTAACGAGTCTACCACACTTTAAAATTTGCAGAGTAAGGGCTGGGCGCTTTTCTAAACTCTCAGCTGTGACCTGTTTTTGTGTAAAAGTCGGTGTGAAGATTAAAATTTTCGACGGAAACGAGAGAAGACTGGTGGACGGGTGATCGATTTCTTCCATTATGTTAAGAAAGAAAGTTATATTAAACTATGATAAATGTTGTAATGACGAGGTGTCACACGATAATAGGCTGATAAAAACAATTGATTATGATCTTTCCTGCTTTCACGAGGAAGGTGATACGAACATTTTCACAACACTCAGCTGAATCGTAACTATCGTGTGCAAGTGAACTCTCAGACGTCCCTGTGATAATGTTTGCCGATTTTCGGTTTCGAAAAGCCGAAACAGAGATCATAATAAATTTGAGCACATCGTATGTTGAGAATATATTGTTCTATCTGATTTTTTTCCGAATTCATATTTTTGCACCAACAAACGCTGCGTATTGTTCTATCTGCTATTACTGCTATTATTGTTCTATCTGAATACATATAGAACATTTAGTTATATCCTAAAAGGCGTTAAATACAGTTTCTAATCTTCCATCTGTTCAATAAAATAATATTGTATCTCACCTAATAGGATAGGATCACCGAACCAATAGGATTACTGGAATTCGGCAGATAGAACAATATAATACTACCTATAATAAATTCAGATGTTTTTATTTGGAGGTTGCACGTGACTGTTTCTGTGTCCATTTTTTGTGTTTAAAGACCTACCAAATTTCAGCTCTTCGCGAGTTATTACAAGATCAAATGTATATTTTGACTGGGATATGAGAGCTAATATGTCGGGACCGTAACCGCCTTTTAACAAAGTCTGCCACTTAACGTAGTACTAATTATTGTGTCGTTTGATAGTACAAGGGGAGTATTTTCAAAGACGAAACCGCCCCCATCGAGCCTGCGGTAACTATTTTCATAAATCTCTCCTAATTCATCCACATTGTTCGATCTGCTTCGGAAATCTGTGCAAAATCCGAATTGATTTTGTAATTATAGCATTTCCCTCCGGATTTGGGTCACCGTAGCCGCGGCTTGTGGCAAATCGAAGTACCAAAATAAAACTAACAACTGGGCAATTATCCGACTGAGATTCAGTCGTTATGAGAGCGCGCAGCTGATTGTGGATTTCCGGCATCGAATCTGACTGTCGCCTGGCCCCTAATTAGTCCAGATTATTCAAGCATTGCCTTAAGGTGCATGGGCTACGATTCCCTGATGTCGCGCCGTATCTCCGTTTGTACGCAACAATTACCGTAAAAAAGGGTAAGGATAAATCGCTTCCGGTTAACCGATAATAATTTCTGTCTGAAGTGTCTTTCCCTACTCTTTGTTTTCGGTTTCGCGAAATCGTCTTCTCGAAGAATATCAGTATCATCTGCACAGCTAGACAATGTTACTGCACTAGAAAAATCAGAAATGAATTTATATAAACTAAAAACGTTGCCAGCCCCAAACACATACCTTGTGGAACTTCTCATTCTATTAATTAATTGATCTTCATATAGTATACAGTGTGTGCGTCAGTCAAACATGGGGTGATACATGTTTTTTTTATTGAAACTTGGAAAACAGATTTTTCGAATTTCATTTGGATACAATATCCACCCCCCAACCCCTCACCCCTTAGCAGGGAAGGGCGTGACTTCCTCCATATCGCTTATATAACTGATCATTTTGTATTTTACTCCTTTCCACACCACCGTTGAGGTAGAGTAGCGTTGAGGTAGTGTAGCGTTTTTTTAAAGTGGTTTTCCCAGTAGGCCTAATCCATTAGTGATGATCAAATCATCGTTTTGTTTTCTTAGACGGACCAGGTCTTTCAAGGTCTACATTTCGCCTTGTTTGCTTAGACGTGCCAGGCGTTTCAGGGTCTTCATTTGACCCTGTTTTCTTCGACGGCCCAGGTCTTTGAGAGTCTTCAATTGCACTGTCTTCGTCCGTGGTGATATCGGCCAGGTCAACCTCCAGGAGTCTAATGACTTCGAGTTCAGTTTCGTCTTCATTCTCGGAAACGTCCGATAAAATTTCTGCGCTGCTTTCGCATTAATCACCTGTGCAAAACGTATATAGTACAGAGCACTTTAGCGCTGTTTTTCAGCATCTGCAGGAGCGACCACACCCTTTTTTGCATTTGCAATAAATAAATTTTAAAAGTGATAGGGAAGCGGGTTCCTCGTTCATTGCGATTGGCATAAGTGCACTTTTATCGCGTTTCCAACCCCAATCGAGTGGACTTTTTACGTTTCTATACCAAAGATGCACCTGTTGGTGTTGCACACCAAAGTTCCCGAAATCTTAGCTCTGCTGGGGTTTTGAAAAAAAATGTTTTTATGCTAATGAAGTCATTAGAATAAGTAGGTCGACATCTTCTCCAACAATATACACTGTATCATATGAAGATGTTTAATTAATGGATGTGCTTACAATTAGTGTAATGAGAGTGCATGCATTTTATTGAAAAGCTCATTTTTTAACAGATTTAAACGAAAGCCTCCATTTCTAGAGGTTATATCACAAAATCTATGGAGGAAAAAAGTTTTATACAAAAAATGTAGTTAAATTTTATAACCTACTTGATAATAAACACAAATCATGGAGAATAAACGAACAAAAATAGTAACACAACTGCGTTTTATTTTTATTGAATTCACTTGATAATTTTTTACCAGTTGTGTCCGGTATTTTCAATACGCCTGCGATACCTGCGTAAGATGCAAGATCTGTGATTTTTTTTTAACCGAGTTTATATATGGATATAAAATACCACCCTCCTGTTACCGTCTATAGATTATGTCGTTTACATCGATATCGTTTACATCAAGATTCTCCCTTTGGCTTTATTTAACCAGCCAGCGGTTTCTGTAAATTTAATAAAACTGTTGCACCTGGGGCCAAACGGATGCGATATATCAACGTGAAAATATCTTAATTCACATACGCAAGGGAATTCCTCAAAACCCCTCGAGTTGCCAGAGCCTTTTCATTCACAAATTCACATATGCGGCACTCGTATAAAAGTAAGACACATCTCGCAGAGTGTCAAACTTGCCAGGTATGCTAAGGTCGTACTGATCACGCGTCAGTATATTTACAAACAGTTTAAAACGTTTTAAAAACAAGTATACTTAATTGTACATGAGCTTGAGGGAGTTTATTTTCCGTCTTTCCATTACAATTTGAATTATTATGCTCCATCATATCATCTGGAAGTAATATCCCCTTAAACAATCTACGGTAAGAATTATCCCATTACGTCTAATCTCATTAATCTATGTTCAACTTCAGAAACGCAAAGAAAGAACGATGCCATTACGTTTGGTTTATTAACGGCAGAAGGTTCTCTAATTGGCGTGGAATGAACTGGGATAGTAAGAAACTTAGTACACATCAGTTGAGGGGATGATTCCACTTCGTTTCTCCCAATAAGTATTAAGATAAAGTTTAGTGATATTGTTGGCTTAAATTGATACTATTAAGATCGGGATTTAACTGTGTAAAATTACTGAAATATATCCTTGATAGAGATGATAGAGGATATTTCTCCCGTGAAAAGGAAAAACCTAGCAAAGTACTTTACGACCCATATTTTTTTCATAATTTTTATCGCAAAATTGTTAGATTTATTTGAGATGGAAAATCCTAGTAAAATGCAAATTTTAACATATTTTGTTGGAAAAACTAGCAAACCGGTATTCCGATGGAAAAATTTACCAAATTTTTATTTAAGCCATTTTTCGTCCATTTTATGGAGGGAAAACAGCAAAGTTTCATATTAAGTTGTTGTTCTTCGAGATATGTATTAAGTGTTTTACTTTAAATTGGAATATTTTAGTATCCTACTTTACTACTTTTATACCCGAGAATAAAAATGCAATTTTTCTTATCAAAAAGTTAGTAAAGTGCTTTACTAGATAGTCACAACTTATTACCTTCAGTTTAGCCGGATACGCAATTATTTCTGAAACTCTGCTAGCTTTTTCCAACCTAAACCGGGTTGCCGCTCAAATTAAAATAACTTACTAGGTTTTTCCAACGCGATCGCACGTTGGTAATTCAGTTGATAGTAGGAAGTCGAGCAAGGACCTTGTTCATTTTTGATGTGTTCGGCTTCAGATTTTACTTAAAAAAGTGTTTAAAATGGCTGAAAGAAATAAACTTATGATGATTTTGGCAAGAAAAGAAAGTGATTTGTATTAACGAGGCAGACGAGAGAAGAAGTAGTCGAGATCCGATAGAAGAGTAGTAGTCGAGAGTAAGAGAGGCATGAGTCGGTTCGGATTTATTGTGCGAACATGCAAAAAGTTTTACTGTTGCCCAAATTGTCTCTAACATCGTCAGTACTTGTTAGCAAACTAGTGGTTTTTAATGAGACATTTGCATCTTTAACAAAAGAGGATGAAAACATTTGTGTCTTATGGTATGAAGCCATAGTTCGGCGGACGATATTGCATCGGCCTATATTGTGCAATTTTTCAAAGGGCATTAGAAATTATTAAAGAATGAGTTTTGGTTTGATAATTGTAGCACCCAAAACAGAAATTGGAAACTATTTTCTTCATTTGTCATTATTGTGAATTCCAACTGGGGACAAAGAGTATCACTATGATATATTTTGAGCCTGGGCACTCCTACATGAAGGCAGGTAGTGTTCATGATAATATAGGGAAGGCGTGGAAAAAAAGCAACATATATGACATGAACGAACTAACGAACGAATCCTTAAAGCTTCTAGAAAAAATAAAAGTCTTTTAATGAGACATGAAGATTTGTACTGTTTTGAAGACGGAGTAAAACAGAGAAAGAAAAACGACGACACATTTCCAAAGCTGATTATTTTGCAAGTGTTCATATTCCAGAAGGGATCAGAACAAATATTTAAAAAAAAAAGTCATAACGACCTAGAATTTTTAAATGCAGAGTTTTTAAAACCAAAATTTGACATTCATATGCCTGAAACCAAGTCTCAAGATAGAGGAATTAATTTGAAAAAATCCAAAAAATTATCTTGTTCGTTCCATGCCCAGCCAGAAAAAACTGTTTTGGGAAAAATTGCCATTTCCGAATCTGCAAGCGATTTATTGAATAATAGGGATTAAATTTAGTTTTTTGTACGTTCAGATGTTTTTGTATTGTTCAGTTGTTTTTGATATTTTGATAATATAATAGCAATTTTGTTTAAATTGTAAAATACTAAGCATTCTTTATTTCATCCCAAAAAACGTAAAACTGTACCTATTTTGGTAGGTTTTACCAATATTTATTAAGTAAAACTAACTATTAACAAATAGTAAGTACTGATACTAACTTTTTCCTTGGTAAAAATGAGATTTTTCACTCAGTTAGCTATTACGTTTTTATTAAGTTTTTCCTCGGTAAAATGAATAGTTATAATGCTTAAAAAAATAGTAAAGCACATAAAACTTACAAAACACAAGTTTTGGTTTAACACTCGGAGTAGTTTCGACAAACACCAAAACACTAACGATTAAAACTAATCTTAAACTACAAAATCTACCATATTTATACTATTTTCATGGTGACGTCATTAATGATATCACCGTGAAATTTACGCGTGACTAATCACGCTTCAATGATCGGTTGCTAAGCAACGCGTAAAGCGGGCTATACGGTATAGGTCCCTTGTCGCTATTCATACTACTTTTACATTTTACAATTTCTATGCTCTCAAATGCATCCAACTGTCTATTATTGGTCACATTTCTAACAAAAAAATATATAATGTCTGCGAAACGGCATACATTATACTTTATTTTTCATTTCCTTAAAATTGGTTAAAAATCACTTACTAGGTTTTTCCTTTTCACGGGAGATTTGGGGTACGTGGAAATTTAGGCCATTCATTTTTAAAGTCGTGTTTCTAAAATAAATAATATCGTTAAATAAATATTTTTAATGATCTCGTAAACCATAATACATTATGGATGAGACATGTCGGCAAAATGTAGCAAAAACATATATATAAAGTGATTAAACAATCTAAAATATCAATTTAAAATATAAAATTAATTACAAGATACAAAACATGAAAACATTCTATAGAATACTCGTTCCAAACAAAAAAAATTTGGGTGTATGCTTATGACCACACGATAGAAGTGAAAACTTCTAATTTTCGAATTTTAAAATGGATAATGAATTTGTTATTTATATCTTCAGTACTTCTACCGACTTGATGGAGTCCTCGCAGGACGAAAAAATAAACGACACATTTCTAGATCGATTTCGCTCAATAACCCCTATATTAGAGGTGTTGTTGTTTCGCTCCACTTTTTATTTTAAACATATTTGACATATCAAATATGTATTAAAATAAAATGATTTTTTTTTTAAATTTTTAAAATTAAGAAAATTTTAAAAATTATGAAAATTTTAAAAATTTGGAAAATTTTAAAAATTTGGAAAATGAAAATTTTTAAAATTTTGAAAATTTTTCATCAGCTGAAAGAATTGGTGAATGACCGTAAATATCAAATCGGATTTACGGGTATAAATTCATTGCAGGTATTCATTGAAGCAAAAATTTTCAAAATTTTTCAAAATTTTCGAAATTTTCAAAATTTTCAAAATTTTATAAATTTTCAAGATTTTCAAAATTTTCAAAATTTTCAACATTTTATAAATTTTAAAAATTACAAAAATTACAAAAACAAATAAGGAGAAATATGCTGCAATACTTCACATGGAAATTCAACGTAAAACGTAATCCGCTCGCATTTCAAATATACACATCTCTGAAACAACATTCAACATTTTCTGAATTTTGAAAATTTCGAAAATTTTCGCTCCACTTTTTATTTTAAACATATTTGACATATCAAAAAATATGTGTTAAAATAAAATGATCTTTTGAGAAAGTCCCATAATGAATCGAAACGTTAAGATTTTCTAATCAGTCGTTTTATTGTGACCATATTGTTAATTTTATTTGTCATCTACCAAAATTTACCTAGGTACCAATAAAATGGTACTAAATGGGTACTTTAGGAAATGGCACATATATCGGCGTGCATACATCCTTAATGCCGATATAAAATACACATTACAGCACGTGCCTGCTGAACTCCCATCAAAAACCAACAATGTAGCGCTAATACATGTCTGTATGACTTCAGCCGGATGCAGCACCAACTCTCCGGTAACAATAAGGAACTGCCTAATCATTATTCATTTTCCTGCGAAACAAGGTAGACGGCAGAGTCGTGTATACACCGAAGTTTATGAACGCCCCGCGCAGAATACAAAGTAAACCTAATCCAAACCCTCATTACTATTTAAATATATTTTGTCCCTTCAAGGTGCTAGTCTAAATGGCTAGATGGGGTCGAGCCTAGCTTATTGCCTGGAGCGCGGCTATTTTCCGACAACAAACGACAGCACATAAAGTACAGGACGTAACATATAACCGAGACATTATTTTATGGAGCATCAAATTTAATCTAAAATCTCGGCGGAAAATGTTTTCCTGGGACTTTTACATCGGTTTTAAAACCCCCAGCCTAACATTTCTTCTAGCTTCTAATCGGTATATTGTAATACATTTTTCAGTGTGGCTATTCGCTAGGAATTTAGGTACTATGACAGCAGAATTGTAACTAAAACTTGGTAACCTTATAATTATTTATTTCATAAGAAAACTATAGTATCTCACTGCTGAGTTAGAAGTAAGTATTAGCTTTCTTGCAAGTATCCTTTATATTGCAATTTGGGAAAGATCAAAAACTTCCGCCATTAAATATGCAAATAAATTACCGGTTATGGAAACGAAATGAATAATTTGCGGCGTAGTAGGTATTCAATCTGTTTGTTTCAGGTTCATATACTCTCGAAGAATTTCATATACCCTCGAATCTCGAGAGGCAATAAAAATGTTAGGATTCATCATAAGGGACTGCAAATCATTTATGAATATAGAATGCCTAAAATTATTACATTACTCTTATGTAAGATTAAAACTCATAATATGCAGGGTGTTCCATGGTGACGAGACATTTTAGACATATTTAATCGAATTTAATTTTGACTACTTCGAATTTAATTTTGACAATTTAGGCAATAGTGTTTTCGGGTAGGAACTCTTCTCAACTCACGGCGTCCACTTAACGCTTCCGGTTATACCGGAAGTTGACGGCATCTTCGTTATTTTAAATGGAACACCCTGTATATTGTATGTGTATTTTACAATAATAAAGCTGGAGCGATAAAATTTATAGGGGACATAACTAAGAGTCTAATGGCAGGGACTAATTGTCTAAATTGTCAAAATAACTTAATTTCATACAGGGTTGTATAAATTTAATGCCGAATTTAATCAATTTTGAACCATGTTAACTTATTTTTAAGAGAATACCGTGTGTATTTTTGCGCAACCTGATGAACAATCTTCTCTTTCGAATGTTCTCCATACCTATCTCCTCTGGTTTTTAAGGTATTTACTGTTTTTCGTCCTATCAAGAAATATAATTAATTTGCTCGAAGTGACCGTCATCTACTTGTAAACAGGTAGTATCCTTCTTGTTACGCCATCTGTAACAGCTCCGGATATTTGGCCAGCAGGTAAAGTTTCAAAGGCCCCTCTTATACGGGTAACTAGGTTTTCTTTGGAATAAACTGAGTACACTTTCTCTTTTATTTTACCCCAGATATAAAAATCTGGTGGTGACAAATCTGGATATCTTGGGAGCCAATCCCAGGGTCCTTGACCACCTGTCCACCTGTCTTGAAACATTTCATTTAATTGGCGGTATACTTAGCGGTATACTAAGAAGCTGATATCAGCAGCAAGTTGATCCAGGATCTACCCCTAGATCAAGAAATCTGTTACAACGGTTCTCAAAATATGGAGGTATCTTGGTATATTTAAGTTGTAGGTACTCATAAATACAGTATGACTTGAGGACCCGATTGTTTTTAACTAAGTAAAATACGTTGACACTAAACTTGGTTTGAAAATTTCTTTCGCGGATGACATGTGGATTTTCTGGTGCCCAAAAGTGTCGATGGTGTCTATTAAAAATACCTTCGTTGCTAATTTTTTCTCATCTGTCCAAATGGTTTCAAAAGAATCAAGGATTATGCTTTTTTCATTTTAAGTTTCTTTATTTTAATGTCGCAAAAGACCATCAGAAATACCATCCATTGAAATAGTACCAGAATTAATGACGATATCATAGTTAGATACAAAAATAGGGTCAATTAAGGTGCTGGAAGTATTGGTTATCCTTGTAGGCTCAATAATTAATTGAGCAAAATTATAAGCCTAAAAACAAGAGTCAAATAGATTACCAACATTAAATAAATTTACATTAAAATCACCAGTACAAATGAAAAGACATAAGACAGATAATATCTCATCAAAATTATTTATAAAATTATTAATGCTTGCTTAGTGGCCTGTAGAAGGTACCAACCAGCAGCTAAAGTTACCGAAGACATTGATATTTTAATAAATAGATATTCAATGATACGCAAATATTTATTTTTCTACGATTATATCATTGTTTCAGGTAATGTCTTCGTGATAGCAGCGATACTTCTCGAACGAAATTTGCAGAACGTGGCAAACTATCTCATCCTATCCCTGGCCGTCGCCGATCTTTTAGTGGCTTGTCTTGTGATGCCTCTGGGCGCTGTTTACGAAGTTAGTCAAGAATGGAAACTGGGGCCGGAGCTATGCGACATGTGGACTTCCAGCGATGTACTTTGCTGCACGGCGTCTATACTGCATCTCGTCGCGATAGCACTTGACAGGTAAGTGGTTTTGGAAATTAAGTGTCGTCTAGGTCATAATCGATGTCAGTCTATATTTAGCGCAGGCTAGCTAGAGTGAACTGAATGCTGCAGGAGTCGCGTTTGAAATATAAGAGTGAACGTTCATATAGCTTATAAAACCAAACGTTGATGCAAAGTTGAAAAAAGAGACAGTACATACCCGAGTAGAAACAAGCGAAATACAATTACTTTTTATAATTTACTTCCACCACAGCTTAAAATTGGGCAAAAAATAAGAAAACATGTTATATAATTTTAATTTTAAATTTCTTAGTTCAAAATAGGTTTGAAATATTTTCGTTTTCACACATATTTCAAATATAATATATCTGATTTTTCTGAGAAATATTGTTTACGTAATTTTTCGAATTTTCAAAATTGAAAATTTTGAAAATTTTTGGTTCAATGAATATCTGCAATGAATTTATACCCATAAATTTGGTTTCAGCTCTTTCAACAGTGTACTGGTTGAAAGTAAAGTAGTGTAGTGAAAGTAAAGTAAAGTACTCGTCGTAAGTAAAAAAACGATGAGTCACAAAAGCGTTGGATATTTTCTGTTTCGTAACATTATAATCACCGACCTGGAAAATAACATTCGCTTTACAGACAAAAAATTGTTTTTGGCATGGAACGTTTCTGGTTTAATAGCAAACGAAATTTTCCGCCACGAAGTCTATAAGGTTAACCAGTTAATATTGATAAATTGTCGAAATAATAAAAGCTGTAAAATTGGACGTAAAGCACGGCAGGAAAAGACAATGTCAAAGCTGAAATAATCACCAAAAGCAGCTATTTCATTAATCCATAAAAGCATTGTTCCTTGTACCTAATTAGGACATCTGCAACTGTTTTATTAACATCTAAAGTAAATTTACAAGGTAGGCGATTGCCGGGAAGTGGATGCCGTTCTCGGCAAATCTTTTCTGCCAGAACAGAAATTGAAATGAAGGCAGATGAAATGTGCCTTTTGTCTTCATTTATTTTAGTTACGACTCCACGTTTCGTAAATAATCCGCCGCCCCCCAATCCTCGAGTTTTCGCGATGAAATTGAATATAGCTATATAGCCAAGGCCTGACGTGATGGCATCGAATGCCGTCGATTTGAGATCAGAGATATATTTATGATGTTGCATCAGAAGCTTTACGTTTCGTGTATTATCATTGCGATCACGCCATACACATAATTCCGCAAGGATATAATTTAATCGTATTTCCACTTCGACTATTACCCATTTCACAGTGTTCCCTTGACCACGTCATTTAAAATTAACAACTTAAAATTCCTTTACACAACATTAAAAGGCAAAAATCCACTTGATAAAACTCCATACTGTATATATGAAATTCCATGTACACAATGTCATGAATTATGAAGTCTACATTGGTCATACAATACAAGTTCTTGAAGAACGTTTAAAAGAACCCTAAATTCGTCATCTCAGTAATAATCGTGATGCATAAGTGGCGAAGGGCCTGGGTGACGGATATTGAATGCCGAGTGTAAAAGAAATAGTTTTTAAATGCATTAAATCAATTGAAATAACCCTTACATCAGATAAACCCGTAGCTTTTAGACCAAGACAGTTTCAGATAATGAGTGTCATAATTAACTGCATTATTCTATTGGCAAAAAAAGAGAATGCGAAGAACAGTTATGGGTTGTCGTTATACATAACTGTAAAACAGTTATGTATAGGGCGTTGAATAAAATTAGAGTGCCAATAACTGAAAGTGGCTTATATATTGTCATTGTGGCTTATATATAAAAGTCACTTAATACCGTGGTTAAATTAACTTCCAAAACGCTTCCCTTTGGCATGCTACTGATGTTGCACTATTTTATTGAATTTAATTTACTTATAACTATTAATTTTCTACAATAATATAAATAGAAACTTACCGAGCTGTTCTTACTTCGAACGCTATAACTGAACTCCTTTCATTATTATTCGTTACCACGGATGTGCTACCAAATCAAACAGTTGAACTTCCTTAGATACTTCTGGCTTTATTGTTGTTACATAATCAGACCAATCAGATGAATGGCTATTATTATATTTATTTAGCGTTTAAACTCTATAATTTATAATATATATGGTTTAATTTTGAATTATAAGCTATATTCACTTATCACATTCACCTTTTAATATAAACATAGTTTATGTATGCTTGATGTTAGATACATTTTGTTGCGACTTGTCTATTGCAATTGTGCTAAATATAGAATTTTGCGCCGATAAATATAGATATCAACATATAGATATCAAGTAATTAGATACTGACCAATCAGATGCGTAGGCGGTTGGCGTTTCGTGTAGTATATGTGATCTGTAGCGATATATATATATATATATATATATATATATATATATATATATATATATATATATATATATATATATATATATATACGTTAAATTATAAATTAATACGTGTACTGAGATTCAATTTATAAAGTCCCAACTCTAGTATCAGATGCGAGCGCAAGCATCTCCACCCATCGCACAGACGAGGTACGAGGACTCATCTGATTGACCAGTATGTAAATTAAATAATATTAAAGTCATTTATCGGCGCAAAATTCTAAATTCAACTTAATCGGAATGGACAAGCCCTAACAAACCTTATGGTATGTCACACTAACATAAACTCGGTATATTTGGACGTAAAATTGTAAAAGCATCACATCAGAATAGGTGTTCAGGATTAATAATCCTGAAGCAAAACGTTTGAGGTACAGATAAGTATAGGTCACTGTATTGTGAAAATTGAAACTGAATTGTGGAAAGTGAATATGATGTATCAATTCTATGTTAGAATATTTAAGGTAAACTAAATAAATTAAATAATTAGCTGCAATATGATTGGTCACATTATGTGAGAATAACACAACATAACACTCGTTGTCAAGGAACATCGATTGTTTCAAATTGATACACTTCCGTAGGAACGAGTAACAATAAGGAGAGATGCAATAGCGTCCTTCTACAAGCGGCAGCTACGCTTATGTGTATCTAAAATTTATAAATTATAATAAGTTAAACAATAGTTAAATAAGAAAATTTGTGCTACAATATTCAGTTATCAACGGGTAAACAAGTGGAGAAGAAAATTAGCCACGATTTATAGTGTTCTGACTTGGTAATACGTTATTCCAAGCACGGTGTTCCCAGGGAAAAGTGTACGAGGCTAAAATAGTGTACGAAGAAGGAAAAGGAGGAGGGAATCGTTCAGAGAGAATAAAGTAAGCAGAGGATAAAAGTTTATCCAAATTTTCTTTGTTAAATCGATACCTACCTAAAAGCTACAGTCAAGTGTAGCGAATACCCATAGTAAAGGTGATTCCGACAGATGACGGCAATGTGAACGAGAGGATAAGCAGTTTTCCAATTAGTAGTACCAGGTCCTTCTGATAGACGATGATTCCGACAGATGGAATGAGTTTGGTGTAAATAAATAATAAACAAAGTGAAGTTCGGTTTTAATAATATTGTGGTGCTTCGATAACTGAAAGGATGATATACATATATATAAACGTAGCAAGGTAACAACATTTTAAAATAATTTTAGTAGTAAGAATCCATTGTTCGAGAGGCCTATTGCCCATGTAATTAGTTGTAAGATTGCGTAGTTTGGCGTAGGTCTTAATATTAAGCTCTTTCAAAATATTACTCCTCACAGAGTTTTATGATTTGCATGTATGCACTTAAGCATGCTGCTACTTTCTTTTCTAGATAATTTTGGTAACCACATACTTCATTTTGTAATACACAAACTTCCGTCTTATAGACATATTTATTTCACTGTGTTAAACTTCAATCTTATAGACATATTTACTTCTCTTTGTTAATAAAACAACCAAGTTTCTATACTACTGGATAGGGGTGGAACCTTTGATGTAACTGTAACACTCGGAGTAGTTTCCACAAACACCAAAACACTTTCACTTCGCTCGACGCGCGTTTCGCCAACCAAGTTGGCATCATCCGGAGACGATTAAAACTGTTTTAATCGTAAATAACAGTTTTAATCGTCTCCGGATGATGCCAACTTGGTTGGCGAAACGCGCGTCGAGCGAAGTGAAAGTGTTTTGGTGTTTGTGGAAACTACTCCGAGTGTTCAAGTTTCTATAGTTATGAGTTATCATTACTCTCATGTAAGAGTGGGAAAATAAGCTGATATCATTGAATAACGTTTAAACATGTCAGTCTCCATAAAATTTACCAAGAATCAATATTCCAAGTAACCTAGTTGAATCTCCCCTACTGGACTATAGAGGACTCAAGCTCAGCAGTTTTTATTTAACCAACTTTTATATTTAATATACATAAATGTTCAAAGAACTGGCGCCTACGGAAATTTAGCAGTAGTATCGAGATCGTGACAGCATAGCAGAGTTGTCAGGTGTTCATACTCTGTGCTTTCACTACATAACTTCAGTCACAAATCTTATAAAATTATTACAATTATCACCCAACAGTGAGGCTTATACACATATTACAAATTATTACAATTTGTGTCGAGAACATGTATATATATATATATATATATATATATATATATATATATATATATATATATATATATATATATATATATATATATATATATATGTGTGTGTGTGTGTGTGAGTGCGCGCGCGCGCGCGTGTGTGTGTGTGTGTGTGTGTGTGTGTGTATGTGAGGGTGTGTGAGGGTGGGTGAGGGTGTGTGGGTGAGGGTGTGTGTGTGTGTGTGTATTGCGAAAAGCGAGAATACAGCAAATAAAATCGTCCAAAATTCATGACCATAATCACAAATTAATTCCCAAGAATGTACAGTCGAAAACAATCAGGCTGTACGCCACAGATAAAGGCACGAGTGAACGTAGAATGCGTCCCAGGCTAAAGAAACACGGAACATGAACACTCTATCAGACACGTGACTGTAAAGTGAACGGTGATTGGCTGCAATCTATTTTCAGTGATAACTCAAAATTAAGACGAAAATTAAAAAGTGCATATAAATAGCTTCGAGATATAAACTAGTAATTTATCAAACATATAGTTATAATACAGTAAAACTAAATTCAGTAACATACAGATATTTGAGAGCCAAATTTAAACTCATAATGTAAAGAGCAACCAGACGTTCCGATAAAGTAATTAAAGATTTCTCATCTCTGAGTAACTTAAATGGTATTTATTTGAGTTACAACCAAATTGAACGAGTTATCCGTTATGTATATTACCGATGCAATTACAGGTCACTGCATTTTATTGTCGAGCTTCATGCCGTAACTGACACAAAAATTATATAGCTCAAACTTCACTACCTTTATCGACAGGCTCCGGGTCTAAGCAGGAATGTAGCTGAAAACGATTTTATTTGCACATAAAATTTCTAATTAAATGCCGCTCGGAAATTATCATGCAACTTCAAAAGCCTTCTATTTTATGGCAGCTTTATGCATTATTCATGTTTGATATTCTCCCGCGAATTGCAACTATTGTATCGGACACATACGTGAAAAATTCTTTATTAGAAACCTCCATAATTATATCTGATTTTTTTATTTTGCCATGTCTACATTGAAAATTCGTCGAAGAAAATGATTCCTGATAACACTTTTAGCAACAGTATTGCTTACCCAAATTCAACCGCGCGCTGCGCTTTATCATTGAACATAGATCAGCACCAGAAACTGCCAAAAATAAAGCAGACAATCGCCGAAATGGATTTATTATTTCTATAGGAGACAAACTTTTGTCACAGTAAATGTTTTTGATTTATTAGATGTGTAAGATTCCGATTTCCGTTTTAATAGTACAATCAACTATATATTTACTTAGTTTACTAATGTTTAAGTTTTTTCTGATTAATTATATATATGGTAAAAGTGTGTAATGTAAAAAACATTTTAAAAAAATTTGTTAAGTATTGTAACAATCAAATGTCGACCGGATTACCTTTGGTAATCGAAATTATTCAATTTGATCTTGAATAATTAACATAAATCTTAGCAAGCTGGAAGAGGTAGTTTAAAGTCGACTAGACCCTCCTCTGTTATTGTAAACTTCCCGGCATCTGTTTGGCACATTTAAGACTAGGTTATTGATGTAATTTTCTGGCACGTTTTCCCATTCCTCCTCAATGGCTTGAGTCAGATCCTCTAGAGTTTCAGGTGAATTGGTCTTGAAACTACCAATAACTTTAAGTAAGACCAAAGGTTCTCTATCAGTTTTAGTTCGGGTGATTTTGTAGGCCAATCATTCTATGAACTTAGTTTTCTTCCAAAATCTGGTTAACAGTATGGGCGCGATGAGTTCGGGCATTGTCGTCGATTAACACAAATTCTTCTCCATAATCATTCGCATAGGGACTAACTATTGAAACCAAAACATTGTCCCTATAGCATTGAGCTGTGACTGCTACACCAAAAAACCTCCTACACCAAAAGCTTCCTGAGATACCATATTTTTTTGGCAAATCTAGAATTAGGTTCTCGCCACGCTAAAATTATGCCAACAGAAAAAATCAGGTTAAATCTGCTCTCATGGCTATCTGCTCTGTGAAAAGACAGTTTTTCCACTCTTCTCTCCAATGCAAGCGATTGCGAACCACGCTAATCGAGCTGTACGATGAAGGGCAAGCAGACGTATGCATTTTGCTCGACGCCTGGCTCTAGAAAAATTGTATATTTAAAGTATTAGGATTACAAAGTGGCATAAAAACAAAAAGTCCCTACACTTTCAATTTCAAGTGTGGCATAATAACTAACCAGTGGCGGCTATTCAGGTGAAGTAGGTGAAGTGCCTCTTCACCAAAAATTTAGCCTAAAATCTTTCCTTGTGCACCTAGCAGATTTATTTAATCATTCGTTGTAAAATATATTGCCTATTTCGATAATTCTATTGCTATTACAAACGTAATATGTCACATATCACACGCGACTGTATCGCTCCGGCGCGTTCGTTTCCTTGTGAATCTTGTAGATCTCGGCCGGCTGAAGTGAATACTTTAAGATCTCTTTGCATTCAAGTCTGCACCTATATAGTGCATTGCCATGGTAACGGTGACGTCACGGCCCATGCTTGTCTCTACTGTCCGGCTTCGATGAAGATATCGATCGGATTTAGTCTGTTCTCTTCACTTGCAGTCATTGCACTTGTTATCGCACTTTGCGCTGTTTGTGTTTACATATTGTGGCAGGTGGTCTCGAGATTCGGCATTTATATATTGTGTGACACGTGTTTATTGAATATTCAATGACTGTTGACACTTAGTAATAATAGTATTTAGCTTTAGCATAGTATAATAATTAAATAATTGTTTGTTAAGCGTGTTTTGTGTGTGTGCTGACAAAGTGAGTCTGAAAGTGACAATTGAAAAATTGAATAAAAACAAAAAACTTAAGAACTGGAATACCTATAGATAAACAAAAAACAATAACAATGAATCCAATTAGCGATATTGTTTGTATTTTATTGGAAACTCTATTCAATCGTTGGAAAGATTATCGAAATTCGAAATCGAAATACCGAAAATTATCCTTCCGCAATGATGTGATATTTTTTGTATACATGGATTTTCATTGAAATTCTGAACCGTCAGGAGAACGCGTGACCTTGAAAATGTCCCCCGGTTATTCTCAGCTCTTCACCTACTTATAAAATTATAAACAATTCCCGCACGGGCCAGATCACAAACGAAAACTCACAAAGCATTCATTTTTATAAGTACATTAAATCACCTCTTATAATGGCAGCTGAAGATTGAAAATATAAAAATGCCTATTAAACATGATACGACCCCAGGCCCGTAAAATCGGATAATTTGTTATCACGTTACGTCTGCGAAGTGTCACGGGTGGAGCAAATATTATGAACAGCCCATTCATAATAGATAGAATGTTCAGTACCCGATTTTGTACGGTTGATTATTACGTGCATCATTATTACGTATTCTTCTGCAATGGTAAAATACGAGGTAATATACGTGAAAATTCAATAGCATTCTGAAACTCATAATTCGAAAACCGTTCGATTTATAGAAAAAGAGTTGCCATCCAAAATTGTTAGTTTTATATATTTTTATTTGAAACTTTTTTTCCTACATGCAACGGTAAATAATATAGGTACAAAATATTTGTTACATACAAAACTCTGAATAAAATATACAAATAGGAAAAAAAACTTAAACTGTTTTATTTTAAATCATTAGTTGTACTAATAACTATAAAATAATTAGGACACAAACCTTGGACCTTAGTGAGATTCTGATATTTGGTAAGAAAAAATAAACTTAGCGCATAAAAAGCATATTTCAAATGCGCTTCATGTTTTTATTCCTTACCAAACGTCAGAGACTCAGGTCCAGGTTTCTGTCCTAATTATTTTGTACACTGTACGGGATTCGTTAAAAGTAACAAAATGACCCCAGTAAACTTAAACAACCCCAAGTAACAAGTTTGAGACAAATCAGATCATAAATTCGTAAGTCAGCCATTTTGGATTCGCCATGTTGATTTTATTAAGTTTGAGCCAAAAATGATATTGAGAGACCTTCAATACCGGAAAGTTTCAAGTTTGAGACAAATCGGTTCAGAAATAGGATAATCTGCCATTTTTTTTTATTGAGTCAAAAATTGTGTTTGCGTGACCTCTAACAACGCCAAGTATTAAGTTTGAGACTAATCGGTTCATAAATAGGATAGTTCGCCATTTTGGACCCGATATTTTGATTTTATTAAGTTTGTCAAAAATTGTTTTCAGTGACCTTAAACACCGCAAAGTTTCAAGTTTGAGAAAAATCGGTTTATAAATAGGAAACAAACGAACGAACGAACGAACGAACGAACGAATGAACAAACAAACAAACATACAAACAGACAGACAGACAGACAGACAGACAGACAGGCAGACAGGCAGACAGACAGGCAGGCAGGCAAGCAAGCAAGCAAGCAAGCAAACAAACAAACACACAAACAAATATACGAAGTCAAACTAAATAAAACCGTTTAATATACAGTTTTTGTTGCAGATACTGGGCAGTGACAAACATCGACTATATCCACCAGAGGACCTCGAAGCGGATAGGGATGATGATATTCATTATATGGCTGGTATCGTTCCTGGTGTGCATAGCCCCCCTTCTGGGCTGGAAGGACCCCAATTGGGAGTTAAGGATACGCGACAAGAAATGCCTGGTCAGCCAGGACCTGTACTACCAGATCTTCGCCACGGCGTCCTCGTTTTATCTCCCGCTACTGGTCATCCTGATACTTTATTGGCGAATTTTTCAGACCGCCCGGAAACGCATCAGGAGGAGGCAGATCATCGCGGCCGGCACACAGCAGGCCGCTAAGAATCCTGCTGCCGGGGGAATTGCAGGAGGGCTGGCAGCTGCTAGCGGTACAGGTATTTTTATATTCTCGTTTATAATTTATGCGCCGAGATTTTGCTGCCGCAGCCGACAGAGGTTGGCTTTATCTTAACAATCTAACAATATTTTCATTCTGATGCGCTTTATTGATCTGTGGTCTGATATAATATCTAGTATACCAGATGTCCGGACACTAGCGACATCCTAGCAACTTATGGTAGATATTCTATATTTGTTTGCGACTTGGCTGGGCACACGAGAAATTAAATGTATAAAGGTTCATTTGCAGATAAACAACAAAAACGGAAAAGGATACGAAATTAGGAAAAAGGTTCTCTTCAGGCCGGAAAATAACCCTTACATCAAGAAAATCGCAATTTTAAAAATAGATTTTTAAAAAAGGAACTAATAGACATTTGAACTAAAGAATTAATAATAACTAACCATCAAGGCTTTAAGACTTTTTATAGTTGACAAAGTGTGTTTTACAAAATATGCGATTGTTACTGGCTTTCGGTAATGACCTCAAGACAGTCCACATGGCATTTTAAATTTGCTGATGAAATTAACGCTCAATGTATACTCCACTCGCCAACAAAAATATACCATAGAGATAAACCTCATGTCATGGATCTTGAAGCATCAAGCTATCATAAAAAAGATCAATGAAATGGGGAAGTAATAATATATATAATATTTAATATATATATATATATATATATATATATATATATATATATATATATATATATATATATATATATATATATATATATATATATATATATATATATAATATATAATAATTTAATATATATAATATTAAAGAGTGAACTTTTACTCTTAAGGACTTAAGGTCACTTTTAAAATATTCGTTAATTTTGTCGAGAGGCGTATTATCATACAGGTTATTTCCACTATCTTTGGATACTATAATGATTATTACGTATCGTTTACTACTACTGGAACCGGAGAACGGGGTTCATCTTGACCTTGCTCTTCCTCGTATTGTGCGTATTGTTACGGTTTTGGTCTTTTATGTATAGTGTAATAATGTCTCAAAGCGGGATCCGAGAAATTAATTCTTCTGATCATTTGGTTGTAGTCCTCTTTGTCCATGTTAGTAATGCATCGAAAATCTGGACATGCTTTGAGCAGCAACTCCATTAGACCATGTGTAAGATAAATCGTTCATCCAATAAGTATAAGCAATCCTCTTCTATGGTTAAAGGCGGATTACCAATCAACCGTCCACCATATCTATCTTACCAAACAGTAAATTGGATTGAAAGCTTTGAGAAATGATCATTTAGGTATGATGTAATTTACGCTTTAAACCAAGAATACTAACTAGTTTTATTTTGGACTGTGATCAATAGCAGGGCAATTCAAGGTTGTGCAAGAAATATTAGAATCTTATAATATGAAATTTAGTAGCCGCGTATTTTCACGAAATTCATCATCTCAAAAATTTAAAATTTTCTACAAAGGTCAGATATTGATATTTTGGTCGGGTATGAGCTGGCACATCAGCCCTCCAAGGGACGCAAGGAAAACCTGTTTGGAGTAGGGGAATTCTTATAATTGGATTTCTTGTAAAACAATATTTAAGAAATATATAATACCTTGTATCCATCTAAAATAAATACTTTATCATAAATTTAGTCTGATACAGAAATTTAACCGTAGGAAAGGCAAACTATATGCTGCATTTTCTACGATTGCTGCAATATCCGCGTAAGAATTTGTTAAACATTATTTTTCAAGTGGTAATAAAAATGGAAATATGACTTCTCGTAGCTTTGTAATATGGAAATATATTTCTATGAATACATTGTGATATTTTTCCATCTCGTCTTGTACTTTATTGGAAATTGAGAATGAGAACAATGAACTGCCATTATCACCGTGAAAATACTGGAATATTATTACCTTATTACCTTATATCACTGATCCTTCTTTTATGGAAACAAGTAGAGCAACAATTATTTAAATTAATGAAAATAAAGAAGTAATCGGCGTATCGCGGCGTATCGTATCAAATACATATCGCTGGATACATACAGAGAATTATTCCTCAGCTTCAGCTGTTATAAATCAAGCCTGGTGTGGGTCTTACGATTATTTTCTGTCTTAAAAGTCGATACCGTTGCGAGAACAGTCTAGGAGACTAAATTTATGGGGGTTCTTGAATTATTGAAGTGTTTATATACCTTGAGATAGTATTCCGAGGAATAATACCCTTCCGGCTAAAGGGTTGTTTAGGATTAAGAATGCACCAGACCTCCAGATATCATTAATTTCAGTTCTATTTCTATTTATTATGTAAATGAATTCGGGTTATCTGCAGAAGGGAAAGGGATATTCCATTTGTCAACTGGACGCAGGATACTGAAACTTGCCCCTTAAGGCATGTTTTTATAAAGGCTACATTTTTAAGGGTTAAACAAAGGGTAGAATTTTATTTTATTTCTCCCTTAATCTTTGAAACTTTAGCCTTATAAACATATTCAGTAAGGGGCAAGTTCCAGTGTCTTGCATAGGCAACCGGCGTGTCTCGACACTGCTACGTAGGTTGCCATGTGATGCCACACCTTAGATGAAAAATAGAAAGATAGGTAACGTCAATACCCACAGCACAGTAATGCTTGTCCAGCAAATAAACAGAAATTTGTGGGAGGGGACGCCATTTTATTAGTGTTTGTAAACAAAATCCAGAAGCGGCGTGAATTTTGCGGAATGCTACTTTGATGAAAAAAAAATGTTTTGGATATTGATTTTCAAATTGTGTACATACATGGTCCGAGACCATGTAGGCATGATACTTAGCCTAACTGTTCATCTAAACGAGTCGGACAAGATTTTCATATGCCAAGCCTTGAACAGGCAGCGTTTTCACTCCCCCATCTCTTAAACGTGTCAATTTAACGATTCTATATTTTTTATGACCTACCATATAATTTTTATTTAGGTTGCACCACAATGACCGTAGAATCCAAAAATTAAACTTGTCCGACAAAATGGCCGCTTCTGTGAGTGCGCCCGACACGGGCGAACTTGGACGAATCACTTCATTTAATTATTGTGAATTGCAAGGAATGAGTGTCCGACAAAAATCATGCATCTTGTCGCCGTTCGACGCGGTGAACATGTCGATTTCCCGCTATTCACTTCATTTATTACCTACAACAAAAAATATTTTTTTGTAAAAATATTTTAGGAATATTTATACTGTAGTAGGCAACCCTACATACGGAAGCCATTATATTCAGCGGGTTGTAGGAATTTAGGGGCAATTATGTGTAAGAAAGCTTAGTTAGAAGAGCAGTGGCCCGGAAAACCAAACGTCCTGGGGTCAATTCCCGGCTGTGCTAAAACATTTTTCACTCTACTACAGTTTCAGAAGTGGGATTGAGAACTCTGTCTGACAGCACAGGCATTTGTGAGATTTACCGAGGTTGTCGGATCACGGCCGACAGCCGAGGACGGCCGTATTGTCGGGCTGGCCGAACTGTAGTAGGCAACCCTACATACGGCAGCAATTATATTCAGCAGGTTGTAGGAATTTAGGGGCAATTAGGTGTAGGAAACCCCGAATAGTAGAGTGAGAGTGTGCGGGTACAGTAGAGCTTAGTAGAGCAGTGGCCCGGAAAGCCAAAGGTCCTGGGTTCGATTCCCGGTTGTGCTAAAACATTTTTCACTCTATTACAATAGATAGAATAAAAACAAGCTGGCTGTAAGACCTCCGACCATGCCAACTGATGACGATTTAAAATTGAAATTATTTTTGTTACATTTTCCCAACACGCATTAAGAACTGAAATCAATTCGTTCAAGATAAAATAAAACGCATAATAGTCGTGTACAAATCATAGCATTCAACTTGCAGTTATTGGTCATAATTAACTCGGGCGAGTGCCACTCGACTTATTCGGCTCGCAACGTAAGCGTCATCTCTTTGCTCCTTTGTTACTAGTAGTGTAGCGCTAATTCTAATACTCACCTTATTGTCTCCAGGTGGAATAGCAGCAGCCGTCGTCACAGTGATCGGGCGGCCTCTGCCGACCATATCCGAGACTACGACCGCTTTCACGAACGTGTCCTCCAACAACTCCAGCCCCGAGAAGACCTCCTTCGCCAACGGCCTGGAAGCGGACCTGCCTACTACCACGGACTGTAGCGTAACCTACCAACCCCAAAGCTACCCAGTGAAGAGGAAAACCCGGGACGGAATGGACTCGAAGCGGGAACGGAAAGCGGCCAAAACTCTAGCCATAATAACCGGCGCTTTCGTGCTGTGTTGGTTGCCGTTCTTTATAATGGCTGTGCTGCTGCCTATCGACGCGAACTTGTTCGAGAAGTACTTAGTGTCGATTTGCTTGTGGCTGGGATACTTTAATTCTACGCTTAATCCTATTATTTACACCATTTTCAGTCCGGAATTCCGGCACGCCTTTAAGAAGATACTGTGCGGGCGGAACTATGCCAGGAGGAACAGGCACTTTGGCGTGAAGCACTTTCAATGATGGCGGCAGAGTGGTCGCTTACCTTCGGATAACGAACCCCCAGTAGCAGCGAGGTAAGTCAGAGGAGTTATTCGAACATTTCGGCATTGTTTACTGCGATACAGAGCTAGGGTCCGCTATATCGTGGTAAACAATGCGTATACGCATCCCGGCAGCGTATTGGCATTCTGTACAATTATTCAACGTAGCTATACGCTAATTCGTGGTATACTTTCAGATATAGATTCAGAGTACAACTATGTTTTATGCGATCCGAAATGCAGTATAAAATGGTATCAATAATGCGCGTTTGTCTAGGCCAAAATATTTTGTTTGTATTTGGTGAATATATTATAATCAATAAATTAGGTCGTGTCTTTTGTCATTGTTTCATTGTCACAAACGTGTATAAAATAAGTGTATAGTAATTGCTGGTATGTGGGTCATTAAGGTATAATGTCTCTTTGTTGCAGGTTAGCTGCCATAGTGGCCGCTCCCGCTGTGGCGTCGGGTTCGAGGAACGTCACTTTTAAGTGCGACTGATCCGAGGATAAGCGATCACGCAATGTGATTTCGCCAACACCAGACCTCGATAGTAGTAGTAGCAGCGATAACCCTAGACGAGTAATACTGGAATTGCAGCATATTCCATAGAGCGGGAATCCGGGTATATCTTTAAGAATAAGTGTTTTGAAAACTGCATATTGCCATTCGCAAGAAATATTTTCCATATTTTGCATTCTCGGAGAAATCCGAAATACAAGAACTTAGTAAGTAATAAAAAACAACGTTTAGGATGTTCACTGCCCTATCTTCTTCGCCTCCAGCAGCCTCCCTTCGGGAACAGAAAATTGCTCGGTAATATGACCTAGCGACATTCCATTATCCAAGTAATGCAACTGAGTCATCAAGTCATGTTCAAGTCATTGTTGATACACTGTCAATTGATGTCGTAGCCGAAGTTCTTTTTGGAGCTTATATTACCGCCAATATTTCTATTTTAATCATATTTTCATTGTTTATATACTGGGTGATATATTAAATATTTTGGTAATTTTATATGAATTCTTGACCATACGCTCACAGTCAAAATAATAGATCCATGCAATTTTTCGATGATTTCAATCGCAAGTAATTTTTTTATTTGTTTTCGGATTTAAATGAATTTCGAAGAATATTGTAGATAAATTAATGGAGAATCGCTCACATTTTAAAAATATACTAAAAAATAGATGTACGTTTATGTTATACAGGTTTAAACAGAAAGATGGGATTTGCCATGACTTTAAGACACTCTGTTGAGTGGCGAAACGGTAAATTGTTCTAAATTAATAGTTTTACTTATCAAGTCATCTATTCTTAACATTTTTGTTTTTGGTTCACTTCGATATCTTGATTTTAGTGGAAAATATGGATTTTTTAAAACAACTAAGTTGGCTATGAACGATGACAATGACAGTTTTGTTGAATCCCATACTTGAAAAAGTCATTTACGGTTTTAAAACTCTGACTGATGTTGTCAGAGCTAGTGCTTTAATTTAGGATGGACCGTCCATCCTCCATCCGTCCATCCACAGTAAGTATTGTGTCAAGAGTTTTAAACGTGACAAGATGTAAAATATAAAGGGCTGCAAATCGGTTTAATCAGCATGGCAACGAACCCAACTAGCATTTTTCTTTCTCATAATAGTTGCCAAAACGTTTCCGAAATTAAAATTTGGCGTATTTGGCACTAAAAACTCACCCTGTGTATGAATTTCGTTTTCGTTTGCCGATACCATATGCATCAATTTCATGAATGTCAGTCTAAATTATAATGAAACTCAAGTTAGAACGGAGCTTCTAGTTACTTTAGATGATTCGAGTTGCTGGCGCCCAAGGATTGCTATGGGTCAACTCATTAGTAATCCTAAAATATCATCGCACGAATGTTGGATCTTGGACCACTTAACATCTCGTGAGAATTCAGTGTAAGCAGGTAGGAGTAAAGAGCGATGGTACCGCTCGGCCCCCTCCTATCGAGGGCACATCTTTAGCAAAGAATATTGGCGCGAGTGTAAGCTTGTTGCTCGGAATCCATTGGAAAAAAAATAAATTAGCGAAAGAATTTTTTTGTAGAAAATTTCTTTATGAATATTTCTGTTACGTATATATTTTTTTGTGATGCCAAAAGAGTCTGAAGGGCACGCGGCAATATAAGGGGTAGTTTTTGGGTGGCGAACTTGAACTTGGTAACTATTGTGATTTTGAAAAATCTTCGTCTGGTGTGGATAATGTCTCTAATCGGCAATGCTTCATAATTTTTTATTCAATTCGACTATTTATAAGTCTAATATCGATCTCCTACGAACATATCAACACTTCGGTGATTTTGATTATTTGACCAGCTTCAAGCGGCATTATGCATATTTAAAACACTTATTCATCAATGACTGAAACTAACACTAACTGACCATTATACTAAGTTCACAAGTTAGAATCAAATCCCAAATTATGAAAAAAATGCTATTATTTCACCTAAATTTAAGTAAAATTATAAATAAATATTTTTTTATTGCAAATATATTAAACCCTAGTAATTATGAATTTTATGAATAGTTTATATAGTACGTATATGTGAAAAGTTTCTATTAAAACCAAATTATATTTTATAAACAAAAATATTGAAGTTATATTGAAATAAGGCTACCTTTAAATATATGTATATATTGTAATATAAAATGCAATTAAATATGCAACTATCCTAGCTTAATAAATACAATAAACAGTATGATAATTATTATAGCACATACTTAGGTAAATATAATATAAAATATGCAATAAAAGTTGTGTATTATAAAATTTTATTTCTGATGTTATAGAGTTATAGTTGAACTTGTGATGTACAATCATTGTAGGGAATATGCGAGGGTCACAATTTACTTTTAATCGAAGTCTGGCTCAGCCAGATAATTGCAGAGGCAGCTATTTGTCTCATAGTCCGGTAGCTAAGGCATTCAATAAGAATATATCTGATCTATCAATAGCGCGAAACTTTTTTGAATAGTAAAAAATAAGTAATTATTTTCTTATTCTTTCGCTCTAACTTTTTTCGTGGTAGTCGGATTGCAAAAATAGTCGAAGTCCTTACGAACTATATCATTAACGTGCACAATGTGCAAAGTATTAGAAAATGAAACATTAATCAACGACTAACGTGGTACTTCGAGAAACACAACCTATTGGCAACATATCAATGTGCCATGGCTTTGGTCGATAGAGATCAGCAAGCGATAACATCATGAATCCAGAATCCGAGATATACGAGGCCTTTGCCAAAAAGCAAAAAATGGCACACTATCACAAACAAAACTACTACAAAAAAGAATAATATCTCAGGGGTCACTGCTAAGTGCCGCACTATACTTGATAGCAACAAATCACATTATGACCAATATATCACTATACTATTTTCGGTTAATATACAAACTAGAGCAAAAGATAGAAAACCCGTACCAATTATTACAGAAGCGTTAAATCACATCACGATGCAATACAAAAGGATATTTAGTGTAAAATTGTATACCGCCACAATTTCTTGTAAATAGAACTATAATCTCCAGTCTAATCTCCTAAGCGGCTGATCATATCGGTCGCTCATATCCCTCTTCAACTCATATAAATCCCATTTCCCTTCTCGCTCACTGAGAAGACACCTGCATTCACGATCCGGCGCAGTGCTCAGTGGCGCACCATCATGCGCAACCAAGGTGAAGTGACTTCAAAAGATGCCTTATTGCAAAACTTTAAGTCAAAAAATTATTAAGTTTTGAATGTATTTAAAATATATTGAAAAAATTTTGCATGCTGCATGTACAACTTGGTGCTCAATTTAGCCAATAACAGTAGTTTGCATATTAAACGAAAGCACTATATTAGCTTATACGCACATGACCTTGTCATATACTGCAGGAACAAAAACATCGAAACCCTAACACGAGAAGCAATAAATAACATGGACCAAGTCTTCCGGTTTTGCATACTGTGCAATGCATACTGTTCACCAAGACTAATGAACCAATCGAACCATGGTGAACCCTTAAATGCAAACACGTAGATAAAATTCTCAAATTAAATCTCTTCTCAAAGATTCTTAAGCGTTATCTTCGATCAGAATATAAACTGAAAAGGTCGATTCAGCCACCAAAAGCAAAACTCTTTTTTATTCGTCTAAAATCATGCACTTTAAAATTTACTGCTATTTAATAGTGACTTATGCAACAAGTGCAAAAAGTTTGCATAGTTTTTTTTTCTCCGTCCATGCAAAATCCAAAAAAAAATATTTAGATGTTAAATTTTATGTTTAAGTTTGTCGTGATCACGAAACACTGTAGTAGAATGACAGATCAGTGCGATGAAAAATTTATTGCACTAATGTAATAAAGACCGGATTTTGCTCTAAATATAGTTCAATAAAGTGGTTTTTTGCATGAACGAATATGTTTATTTTGCAAAATCGATTTTTGTAACAAAAAATTGATTGGTTTGCACAATAGTGAAACCTTTCTTAGTCTTTTAACATGGATTTTGAATTATTGGTTTTTTGCATTTTACATTCGCGAAAAGTAATGTTGCGATCATTTAATTTACGTAAATTGATAGGTAATTTAATAACGAATGCATTATTATCTTGGACTGTTTTTGCAATTCGACTACTACCAAAAAAGTTATAAGGGAAAATGTAAGAAAAAAAATTATGTTTTTTACTACTTGTTTGGTAACAATTGAAGCACGCGCTTAGGATGAACAAAACTATTTTCCGAATAGTCGAATCATATCTCCAATCGATTTAGAAAGGTTCTGCGCGAAAATTTCATTATTCTTTATTATTCTCTTCTATTGTTCTTATTCTTGCCTACCGGAATATTATTTACCTACCAGTAAAAGCCGACTGTTTGTATGTACTGATCCGCCTGTGCTTTCGGATATATCAATTATTGTGGTAGTGTAATTAGTGGAACCTAAATAGTAAAAGTACATTCTGGCCTGCATTATTCGCAAATCTAACAACAATAATAAGTATTCTAGTTTTCCCTTCCCTCGAATCGAAAATGTGATGAGATAAATATTTTGTAGATGTGTACTGAACCGTGCTTCCTATATTAGTACGTGTGTCATTTGTGATATCCTTAATAATACCCTTGGAATATTCTAGAAGCGTTGTTAACATACTTAAGAGCCCAAGGTATGATAATGGCGATATATAATATTGAGATTTTTATTTTCATTTTGGCATTGTGTAACGTGTGCTAACTTTGAGAGCATTATATGTTGTAAATATTTAATAAAAAATATATGTTTACCTGCACTTTCATTTCATTCTCGAAATACCTACCTATTTCCGAAATAGTGTGGAGTGATTCATCACCAGCATATAGACGGAACAGGGAGATGGGGGGCGAAGGGAACGAAATTCCATAGGCGTATCATTTTGGAGGGGGCAGAATAAAAAAAATTAAATAAAATATTAATAATAAATAAGTTATTAACATTGTTTTAAAGTGTACTTGTGATGGTTCCTTTTTATTAACTTAAGAATATTCCCTCGTATACATTTTTGATTATTTTCAGTTCTCCTCCTGTCAAATTCGGTCGCTTATGATTTAGGTGTTTACGTTCAAAAACTAGCTTTTATGAATATTACTTAAAAATAATGTGTTATGACACCGCCCAACTTATCATATCAGTGTCAGTTTTTTATGCCATTCAGGCAACCAAGAAGACTGGAACAAGTCTTCTTGCAGGCAGTTTGGAAGTGCAGACTGTTTAGTCAGTTTTCAATTTGTTGAAAATTGTAGTCCGTATGGAACTAGGTGAAGCAATATTATGTCATACATCAAAAGTTTCAGAGGAGGGTATATATTACGAAATTCTTTGGGCCGTTCCTTATACATGCGTCAGGAGGAAGAAAACCACCCCTATTCACCCCCATTGCAAATAAATCCAATTTAATTCAATAAATACCTGGATTATGTCTAACTTATTGTAAACATCTTAAGATGAGCTTCTTTTGGTGTTTGATGCTTATACTTGACGTGTGTATACTAATAATTAGACTCTTTAAAATCTGTGAAACATTTATCATCCTTTTTGACACATATAAAACCTGGGTTTTCCCCTGGCTAAGTTCCCAGGTATGTGTGTGTTAATAAAGGATGCAAAACGTCTGTTTAGTCTCAAAAATCACCCAATGGCCCCGGATGCGCTTGTAGGGGGGTGTAAGAATACTAAAGGGGTAATAAAAGTCGAGTCGTATATCATTTTCGCAATTCTTGGGGACAATAATATCAATTCCACTAGTAATTTATTCCTATCTTCTTTTGTTATATAATTATGTCAACGGAATGAATACTTCTACATCACATATCTGCCATGTGATGTAAATGTATTGATTTTATTTTGTGTTATTTTAAGTGTTAACCTAATTTTTATTTTCAGTTTCGTGAATTGATTGTGTTTAGAAATGGGAGCGATTAAAAAATTGAATATCAAAAAGACTCTTAACAGCGTTAATTGTTGTTTGTGTAGTGTGAAAACTATTAGAGGACTAGTTAAAACTCTGGAATGTTTCAAAATACTTACAAAAAAGACGACTCATGACAAAAAAAAATTGAAAAGCCACAATTGGTGCCAACAACTAGTTCCCAAGAAAACAATGAGGATGTCTCAGATAATATATCCTCTGGGAACTACAGGAAGAAATTCCGGATATAGTTTTCTCTGCTCCTAAACAAAAAAACTTGATTGCAAAATGGCTTGGGAAAGACATTTATAAGAGCTACACAGGTCATTGTTTCAGGAGCTCTGTAAGTAACTCTTCTGGCCAATGCAGGGGGCAACATTACATCCATAAAACGCCACGGTGGCTGGAAATCTGCCTCCGTAGCAGAAGCATATATAGATAGTTTGAACAACAAAATTGAGAATTCTAACAAAATATTGAATTGTCCATATTCTTCCAAACAAATTAATATATCTGATAAAATTTTGGAATCAACTCTTCAAGAAATATCTAACGATTCTGATCAGCAGCAACATGGAACATCCTCGGAATTTTATGTTGGAAGTAATTGTTCAAACTTTACTATCAATTATTATTCCAATAAATGAAATTGTTTCATGATGAATAATTAATTAATAATTGACTCATTAAAAATAAATCCGTCAAAAAGTAATATTTCATGTTTATTTTGTGAATTAATTTGGCAGTGAAAAGTAAACATTTACGCATCAATAGAGATGCGGAAATGTCAAGTTTTTTTGACAGTTACACGAAAAGTAAATTTTATATAAAAAAACATGGCTATCTTATCGGATTTGCAGATGTAATTCAATACAGGAAGGAGTATTAGCTCCCTAAGTAGTTGTTACCTGTAAATCTATTCAGTATGTAGTTTAGCCTACTTTTGGCTAGGGTCGCTGCTCTAGGTGCCTGGATTTAGTACGCTGCTTGTCACAAAACATTACTTACTAATGTCTGATGAGTTGTAGCAACTGACCGCTAGAGTGGTCTAGTTATCCCTCGCTTGTACTCTACTGCTTGGTCTGCTTGACTGTTTTGATAGTTTTGGTCATTCATTAATTCCTCTACCTACGCTGTACTGATGAGAGCCAACAGCTCGAAACTAGTCTACACTTGGTGGAGGTATTGGTGAATGACCATGGCTATCTTATCGGATTTGCAGGTGTAATTCAATACAGGAAGGAGTATTAGCTCTCTGACTAGTTGTTACCTGTAAATCTATTCAGTAAAAAAACATGCTAAATAAAATGGTAAATGTTTTATTTGGTTATACCTCGGTATTGGGTATCGTGGAACCATAGTACCTACTAACTATCGATTCAGTGATATATTGGTGATTTCTTACGAACATTTACGAACAGGGACGGTACAACATTTTATCGTAAGTATTGTGAAAGAAATATTATTATTTGATAACTTCTAGTCACATTTTTGTTCTACGGCTTAAATTAAATAAATACCAATGCCAGTAATTAACAGATTTATTGATAGTAACAACACAGCATATTTATATAGTTAGTAATTAACGATAGCTAATGGTGCACCCTTATGTGATTACCATTCATGTTCAATCCCTTCAGATGGATGTCTTTCAAGTCACCACCTGATTTTTCCTTGGATCCCCCCATGTCTATGGCAATTGATAATCTATCAATTAGTTGTGAAATGGGAATGAAGGCATCTTTATTATCATCCCATATTTGTTTAATAATCTTCTCTGCTTCCATGTATCTGTCGGATATAAATTCGCTTTTCCAATTTTTAACATTTTCAATAAATTCGTTCACGTAAGATATTCCCGGGAGGTTCGATGTTTTTAAGAAGTCGATAGGCACATCTACTATATCTGTTAGTTGACCCTTGCCCCTTTTAAAGTACCCACGCAATGCTTCTATAATCGTTTTCACTTTGCCTTTGATCCAGATGGAGAATTTATAAATATAGATTCCAATTACTACATGTTTCCGGACCACAAATCTAATAACCGAATTTGCAGCACCTGGAATTTTTTGTGTGTAAATATTGCTGTTATAGGTTAAGTTGTAATCAAACAAAATAAGATATAATAGCGGATTTAATTGGCAAAAAGAGATAAATTGCCACAAATGTATGTAGAGGGCCATATTTGAACATACCATATCCCTGATTTTAATATCTATGTTTGGTTTACGTAGAAAATAAGGTGCTCTGGTTGATATAGATCAGATATGGGCAACTTTTTTGGAAGGGGCCGTAAAGAACAGTTTAATATGGATCTAAAGAATTAAAAAATCTTGGAGTCTCATTAATTATATTTGAAGACATTTTCACGATGGAAATATGTCATAAATATTTGCTATTGAGGTTGACGCGAACGGAAATCCTCACATCTGGATGTATATTGGGTACTTAATGAAGATAGTTCCTGTGCTCTAGGACAGTATGTTCAAATATAGACCGTAATGCATCTTTTTTTCCACTATCTTTTGTTCCGCTATTTTCGTAAAAAATGGTTCTAATTCGTCTATACTATAGGTAGATGATTATGGAGTAATATTCTTTAAACGTACTTTTAAGTTGTTTATATAGTCCTGATAATAATCCAGCCTTGAAAGAGTCTATCTTAATGATGGTCCTACCAGTGACCTCCGCAACATATTTTATGATATGAAATATGCCGATGAAAATATTTTTACTCAGAGTTATTGGAGATGTCACAATATCTTCAGCAAGGTGTACTATGCTGACAATAATTTTGTTAGGTAGTGATATTAATGTATCGATTAGATATGTATCATCTTCCTTCTCTGACATTTCAGTGGAAGACGAGGAACCTGTAAAAGGTATAAGGTATTCTTAAATGCTCTATATAAATATAAGCGTGTTTGATTAGGTGCAATAATAACCCCTTCAAGTGCATAAGCGAGTCCTGGCCTGCAAAGGGTGAGGGTAGTTCTAATGTTTTAAATGTTTCTTAGATCTAGTCCAAGATCGTGTGGGTAATCGTAATTTGAATGTATGATTAAAATTCTTTTCCGTCGACCGTGTATTTACGAGGTTAATTAATGTATACAAAATCGTTTATTAATGACCCCTATTAATGCGTGATTTTCTATTAATAAACAATTTTAGTGAAACATAAGCTACTTTCTGACAGTGGTGCAGACTTTTCAGCCATTAAACGACTGGGTGGTTGGAAATCCACTGCTGTTGCAGAAGGATATATTGAAAATTCAGTACAAAATAAAGTTAACATAGGTAGCTAAAAAAATCTTCTGTTAAACTCAAAACACCTCATACTAGTTCTACCAGCGCCGAAACAATCATCCAAGATAACGACATAAACTTAAATTTTAATTCAGAATATCATAAAATTGATCATTTATCTGTGCCTTCCTTCAATTTTAATAACTGCGCTGTTTCTAACGTACCTAAATATAATTTGTGAGATTTGTGATACTTTATAATAATTAATGAATAATTGAATTTGTAGGTTCTTAGTTTTCTTAAATGAAAATTTAAAATAGGATTTTCTCCACTTTATTCAAAGTACAGGCGACGGAAAAATATTGTAACTAACTCGTATATTAAAACGCGATTAATAATCTCCTTAATTAACGCTAACGTTAAAATATCTCGATTATTAATCGCTGTCATTAATACACTAGTTCGTTAAATAACTATAAATATATGATGCCATTTTATTATAAGACAGATGTAGGCAATTTTGACACAAATGTTGTGTTACCCCTAAACACCATGTTCACATTCCAGAAGAAGGTGATGACATGTCTATGTCACATATGCTACAATACAGAAAATGATGAGATTTCAGAGAATGAAGACAGCGACATTGAAAATGATAAATGTGAATTTGACGATGAAAAAATTTAAAACGAGGAGGAAGAGAAAGAATAAATAGACAGACTTTATGAGTTGTTTCAACAAACATGCAAGGATTGGTCAGACACATATTAAAGTGTCTTTTTTTATAGAATTTAAATTATTTATAATGTGTCCAATAACTAATGTTAAACCGTCCTCTAACTATATAACAAATACGTCCAATAACTGTACTTTTTGCATTAAAATTATAAATAAATTTCTACAAAACACAAGACATGACAAAGTTTTTTTGCAGTTACTAACTATTATCTTAATGTACACGAATTAAACTATGCTCTGAATGTTTTCTATTTTCATTTGATTCAGTTTACCCTAACTCATTCATTAAAAGATAAGTAGACACGCCACTGGATGGGCTTTGATCACACGAAGCGGTGTTGCCGAAAGGACACCGCCGCAGCAGCTGTCTTCCATTTTCTCTCTCGCACTCATTGCAATTTTTAGGACAATACCTAATAGATCGGCTCTTCAAGGGTATTATGAATGAACGGTTGGGTCTCCCCGTATTAATACGTCTATGGAGTATATATCCACCCGGATATATTGAGTGGGTCTCCCCGTATTAATATGTCCATAGAGTATATATCCACCCGGCAATGTTTGTCCAATGTCCATTGAACTTCCGATATATACTGTGGTTATACGAAGATAACATCCATGTATATACATTTTGTCATAATATGGACAGCAGTTATTTATCCATTCTGTACAATCTATGGACGTAAGAAGTTGGGAGTTTGTGTATCAATAGGACTATATCTGAACTTTAAACGTCTATGGATAGCAGGCCAGAATGATATATCTGGACCCTAACGGATAACATAATGGACAGCCAGAATATCCAGCGAGAATCCATAGGATGAATGCATGGATATAAAATTGATTACTTCTGGTTATCCAGAGCTACAATCAGATGGAAGTCCATTTTATGATAATATGGATATCCGTCATAGGCATTCCGTATAATCTATGGACGTTGACATCTGTATCTCCATAGGGCATTCATCAGAATCTAACTGGATTCGTGTCAAACAAAGCTAAGAGCAAAAGCCAAAAAAAAATCTACCAAAAAGTCATTTTTTTTGGAATGTATCAAAAAATTACGTTTTTCTGAAAGAACTCCAGAATGTCTACTTTCTCGGCGCAATTTCACATCCCAAAATATGCTATTCTAATATTTTAGTCCGTTGCTAAGCAAGACAATAATAAGATAATGCAATACCGCCATATAAACATGTTATGTAGTGTGTACTCGTGTCCGACCCTGTGAAGTCATATTCATCGTCCAAGCACCGCCTCTCGCGCGATGCCTCGTCTTACCCCACCGCAGAGCATTCACTTTTCAATTTGGTATACATGGCTCTTAATTGATGCCCAAATAAAGAACGGCTCATTTTTCATTTTGTTTTATCCTATCGATGTTGGATAGATGTTCAATCGAAGTTCAAATAGGTCCATGGCCCTTCGGATGGAAAATGAACAAGAAAGGCATAGCCATATTATAGTTTCTGCTATATATGGGTTGTATATGTAGGGGTAGCCAGTGGCTTCGAAATAAAATAAGTAGTATAGATATGTACCTATTACGAATAACATTATTAGTCTAATATAATTTTTACCTGCATAAGCTGCAACGGAGAAAAGAACTAGCAGTGCGTAAATCGTCGTCTTCAACATTGTTGTCTAGGCGAATAACTAAAAATTTCTGTAGTTTTGGTAGGTAAATATAATTATTTGCCCTATCACTTAAATGCTTTCATAACGATTTATCAGTTGCAATTACTTTTGAAACTACTAATTAATAATATAGTTACTTTTCCCAGCAGAAAGATAAGACTAATAATTATTCCATGTGCTTTATTACATAGATATGGTAAAATATGTATATGTATAATGCATACCCTCCATGTGTGGGGGCACAACAATTATTAGTCCAAATTACTCCAAAAAAAATTGAGGATACAACAACGGGTCCTATTTCCGCCTCTGACGGGGTTTCCGGGCGTGGACACCAAAGTGCCAATGTGTTTTACTTTCCAGCAGCTGAGGTGCATGGGGTCACCGGTCACATAAAATGTGATGGTTTTCCTCCTCGCCACACATCATTCTTCGAATAATTATGATGATCCCTTAGAAATCATAATGTTTTTTAAGCTGTCTGTTCTAACAGATTATTCGCCAGACCACAGAAGAGGGATCTTATAATATACAGAACTGAAGGTAACGCCGCGGCGGTCCCTTTCATGTTCGAGGAGCCATTATCAGTGACCTTGTACTACTTAGTACACTGAGGGAAACATATTCTAACATATTATTCTGTGCTACATGACACTGAAACCGACACGGGAAAAAAGCATTTTTAAAAAAGGCAAAATATTGTAAATGAAAGGGTAGTTTAATGCATTTTTTGTGTACCAAACTAGTAGGTAATATGTATATAAAGCCAATGTAAACATATAAGAAAGCAAACACAAACGAAAGTTAAACGAAAATATCGCCATACATCGTATCAGAAAAGTGAGGTTGACAACTATACTACTTGCTAAACGCATGCGCACTGAAGTTCGGTTTAAAGGTACCCGTACGCCTGAAAGCATGTCTGACCGTGCGTGTACACCAATGTAACATGTAGATCAATGTAACATGTCTCAGACAATCTTTGGTCTCAGATCTTAGATAGTCAGCCAGAGAATGAGAGTTGGTCTCTGGCAACAGCCCGATCGTTACGCAACCCACATAACACAGCGCAAAATCCCTAATTTGCGACAATTTCCGAACCCCCAAACCCGAACGGACAAAAATCCTAGCCGCAGGATTGTCAAATTGTCATGAACGTTTGTGATAAGCTCTGTCATCAAAAAATGATATCGACAAGTAAAATCGTTTATTCCGTCTACATGATTTTTCAAAATATATCAAAATGAAATTGGTTGAAAAATACCTCGATAAAGAGGGTGAGGGGTAAGTCAACTTTTTAAATTATAATTGTTGTTTTTTTGAGGTTAGAACACATGTAACACCTGCCAAATGCATGATTCTTAATAATAAACATTGTTGTAGTTCACATATTATTAGCTATATTTAGATTTTTATCCCTCATAACTGAGATATTTAAATAAATGTATGTAATCTCAACATGTGGATAACATAAATGTTGTGGCTAACAGATAATTTAATATTACAGCCATATAGTCCTCATCCCAGAAGAGCCTGAGGATATGTGGCATGCTTATAACCTCATATCAGAGGGTGATTCAGTGCGAAGCACAACGATTCGTAAAGTCCAAACTGAATCTTCCACAGGCTCTTCGTCTTCGAATCGTGTGAGGACAACTCTGACTATATCTGTAGAGAACATTGACTTTGATACTCAAGCTTGCATGCTGAGGCTGAAGGGCAGGAATATTGAGGAGAATCAATATGTCAAGGTAGGTTAATATAATCCATATTTAATCGTGCATATGGAACCTTTAGTATGCTTATACGCACAATAATAGATGCAGTATACCTATATGTGTAATCTGATTAAATAGAATAAGTTACGGTACGTGACTTACAAAATGTGTTTTATTAGATGGGCGCATACCATACCTTGGATCTGGAGCTTAACCGCAAATTTTCACTCAGAAAACACGAGTGGGATTCAGTATCTTTGGAACGCATCGATATGGCTTGCGATCCAATAAAAAGTGCCGATGTGGCTGCGGTTATAATGCAAGAGGGCTTAGCGCACGTCTGCTTGATTACATCAAGCATGACGCTTGTACGTGCTAAAATAGATGTAACCATTCCACGGAAGAGGAAAGGCTTTGTGCAGCAACACGAAAAGGTATGGTTTATTGATCACCCAGATAGCACAAAATTATTCGTATAATATTCCCTCAATAAACATTTGGAATGTTGAATTATTCCCAGAATAATCTATATAGCTATTACTAGAATATTCCTAGAATCAGAAAAGTACACTCCTTAAAAAATTCCTAGAATATTCTGTTATATTCTAGAATAATGAAAGAATATTCAGAGGATATTAAAAACAATCCTATAGATACATTCCTGAAATATTCCCAGATATGCAATAGAATATTCTTGAATAACCAAAGAATAATATTAGGTATTTCATATAAATATTCTCTATAACAAAATATACAGGTAGTTTTGGTGATATGAATAGTTAGTATAATTTAATGAGTGTTTAATTTAATAAATGTAGCGTATAATTTATAATTAATTAATAAGTGTATAATTTAATATGCGTCAACCCATTTTGAGTCAACTCGTCAATAAAAGTTAGAGTCTACGAGTTAACTCATCAGTTTGTATTTTGGTCACTTTTGCTTTGAAATATTTATGGAAAATTTTAATTTTATAGCTTTGTTAAATTACAATGTCAATCCATAGCATGGAAACTCTTACCTCAAGGTGAGTTCAAAATAGACTGGTTTGTTATTGAAATGACTATATAGGTATTTATTTATTTTAAGATTGTAAAATTTTTATTTTGCTCAAGAAATTAATATTGATTAATTTTACAAAGGTTACGAAAGTATGAAGTAATTATTATTAATTTGAAATTAATGTTGGAAGAAAGGAGATTGAATTTAATTTTAACTAACACAAATATTTATTATTTAAATCTGTGATTGGTGGATAGTAGTTTGACAATAATATATGAAAATGAAATCAACTTATTCTACCTGAGATACCCTGAGATCATACCTTAAAAACTACAAAGGACATGGAATATTTAAATACTGGGCGAACAGAGAAATATTTAAAATTAAGCAGTCAGAACAAATATGATGTTAAACACTAAACTTATAACTACTTAAAATGTTTTTGGGGATATATATAAGAGGTTGAACTACATTTTGTAACTGTTGCTTAACTTAAACACAACATTTATATATTAATTAACTGTCTTTGGGGATATTTAGACAAGGTAGCATGCAGAGTGTGTGGTGACCATGTTGAGCTACATTATACAACTGTTGTGCATTATTATATGTCGTGAAGGAAGTTCAGTATCTCAAACAAAACGATACTTCCTTAGTTACATACCCTATTTGTGAAACAACACTTCCTCTCCACCCAATGACATATCATTATTTATTAATTTTAAAATTATACTACAGATATTATTTAAAACTTATCACAACATATAGTCTTATTACATTTATATTCACTTATATGTGTCATTCGCCCTTACTTCCATTTTGAACTAGGTCGGTGATCATATGACAAGTGACTTTCTGGAGGCTATAATGTTGTAATATTTTAGATGTTTTTATTTACAATATTTATAAATTAGGCATAGTTTAATATGTTTCTATGTTAGACAATTCATGATGTGACATGTCGGCCCTATTTATATAATCTTTTTAATTTTCTGATGATTTTTGTAGATTATATTAGTTAGAACTCCCAGTGTTTATCCTCATGTTATGTTAACCTATACATCCGTGGTCTTTCCTGTGATTGTGAGAAGTCGTCTTGAAGACCCCTAGACGCAGCGTGTCCCTGTTAGAAAACCCAATTTAAAAAAAAAGAAATTAAATAAAAAACAGCTTTTGAGATTGCCTTGATTATTTGTGATTAAATAACCAAATGGTAAAAAATCTGAAGCTAATCGAACGAGTTTTCGGAAGCCAAACCCCTTTCAAAAAAAAAATAATTAATCCAAGAATGTTATGTGCTATCTGGGAATCTATCAGTGCTTAGGTAAAATGTTAAGGGAATGTGTTTCAGGGTCTGACAAAGTTCTATGACACCGTAATGCAAGCGATCTTAAGACATGTAGACTTTGACATAGTTAAATGTGTATTGATAGCCTCCCCGGGATTCGTCAGAGACCAGTTTTTCGAATACATGTTACAAACTGCTATAAAAACGGATAACAAAGTCTTGCTGGAAAATAAGTCCAAGTTTATGTTGGTTCATGCATCCTCAGGTTTTAAGCACTCACTAAAAGGTAAGTAGAGACTGTAGATATGGAAAAATTGTGTTCAACGTTATTGTATTATCTGTTTCATAGAGGTGCTACAGGATCCTGCGGTTATAAACAAAATATCGGACACGAAGGCAGCTGGAGAGGTGAAAGCTCTGGAAACTTTCTATACCATGTTGCAGTGCGAGTCGGCACGAGCCTTTTACGGGAAAAAACACATAGAAAAAGCCAATGAAGCACAGGCTATTGAAACATTATTAATTTCTGATAATTTGTTTAGGTAGGCGGTTTTTATACTTATTATTATTGTACCTATTTAATATTGTTTTTTTGCAGATGTCAAGATGTGAGTCTCCGGAAAGAATATGTCAAATTGGTGGAAACAGTAAAGGAGTATGGTGGGGAAGTCAAGATATTCTCCAGCTTGCACATTTCCGGAGAACGTATGTATTTTTTCTTATCTAAAATCCCACGTAGTATAGCGTGAAAAATTCGATAGTCCGCCATTTTGATTTTTTAAGTTCGTGTAAAAAATTGTATCAAGTTACCTTAACACGGCAAAATTCCAAGTTTGAGTGAAAAATTGTATTGGGTGACCTTAAACACCGCAACGTTTCAAGTTTGAGACATATCGGTTTGTAAATGGGATAGGCCGCCATTTTGATTTTTTTAAGTTTTAATCAAAAACGGTAATGAGATCTTAAACACCGAAAAAATTCAAGTTTCAGACAAATCGGTTCATAAATAGGATAGTCCGCCATTTTGATTTTTATGAAGTTTGAGTGAAAAATTGTGTTGAGTGACCTTAAACACCGCAAAATTTCAAGTTTGAGACAAATCGGTTCGTAAATAGGGTAGTCCGCCATTTTGATTTTTATGAAGTTTCAGGCAAAAATTGTATTGAGTGATCTTAAACACTGCAAAGTTTCAAGTTTGACACAAATTGGTTGATAAATAGCATAGTCCGCCATTTTGGATCCGCCATCTGGTTTTTTAAAGTTTGAGTCAAAAATTGTATTCAGTGACCTTAAACACTGCAAAGTTTCAAGTTTCAGACAAATCGGTTCATAAATAGAGTAGTCCGCCATTTTGGATCCGCCATATTGATTTTTTTAAGTTTGAGCAAAAATTGTATTGAATGACCTTAAACACCGCAAAGAGTAAAGTTTGAGACAAATTGGTTGATAAATAGGATAGTCCGCCATTTTGATTTTATTAGGTTTGAGGTAAAAATTTTTCGGTATTAAGTCAAAATAAGGTGAAAATATATATATTTTTAATCAAAAAAATGACGTGTGTTTAGGACATAAAAAGTAAGTTTTCACCATATTTCTTAAAAAAAAATTTTCTTGTAAAAGCAAAATAAAAAACCAAAAACTTGAATTTTTCACATAAATTTTGAGGTTATGTGAAAAAAATGCAAATACAAAAGTTGTAAATCTTTTTATTACCTACAACTTTGCCATTTAACTTTTTTCCATGGGACTTGTAGTTTTGCCGGAAATCGAAATATACCGTTTTTTACCCTTAAAAACTCCCACTTCCCGACCTCAGATCGCCCGTAAATTATTTTTCTTTTCATTTTTATTATATTCTCTTCCTTTTCCAATGGGTTTCATCCTATTATTTTTTTTGGTTTCCAAAATTATCAACCTGGTCTACTTACTGTAGCCACTTTTTTGACCTGATTCGATTGTTTTTTTTGCAGAATTAGAGCAATTGACTGGAATAGCTGCAATATTACGATTTCCAATGCCAGAACTGGAGGACGAAGAGAGCGATGAGGATTAGCCAATTATCGTTCTTAATTTTAAGTCTGATGACTTAAATCGCAATTGTGGAAGTGTTTTTTTATGAAATAAGTTATTTACTGAATCGATATCCAGATTCTTAACTACATTGTTATTTTAATGTAATAAGTGGAAGGTGAATTTTTAGAAGATATTGTTATTATATTTTTATTTCCTAGCATTATCGCGTATTTATACAATTGTACATTTACACAAATCAACGTTCCCAGCTAATTTATTTATTGTAGTTACAAATAAAACCAATTACTTGTATCATCTTTGTAATAAACTCAAGTTACATATACACAGGATTGCTTATTTAGAATTTTTTTACTTATATCAAGCTAGCGCTTTTGCTTGTTTCTTCTTGGCTTTTTTTTCCTGTACTTGTTTCTCGTCGTGTAGCCGCCTCTTCTTCCTCAGCAACCAGATCTCCTTGGCCCTACCTTTCTTGCCCTCCATCATGCTTTTGTACAGGTTCTTGTGTTTCCTCTTTATCATTTTCTCTCTAAGGCGATATTCTTGCCTCTCTTGCCGGTTCTTCTCCCACGGGACCTCCTTGAATACCTCTCCGGTGCTCACTGACAATTTCGGTTTCTGAAATATACAATGACATTACTTGGCTCAATTTTTATTTCGCCACATTTACCTTCTTTGATACGCTTGCCTCTTCGTTTGCATCTGCTTCTTCCTCCTCGTCTTCCTCTACATCTTCCTCACTTTCCTCCGCTTCCCCTTCCTTTTCTTCGTCACTTTCCTCGTCTTCCATCTTTGCGTCTTTTTTGTGTTGTTCCTCTAGTATAGACGGATCATAAAGCGCCCTTTCCTCCGGTGGAATATACTGCTGATCCCGTTCTTTGTTAATAAATGGCGACAAATGCGGCGGTAGCACCTCGCCCATAAAATATTTATTGACTGGCAGTAGGTCCCTCGCATTAACGCTGTCAAATACCCACTGCGGTTGAATGTAATACCTTGAAAAAAATACTAGGAATAATTTAATTCTATGTAAGGTAAGGTGGGGTAAGTGCGACTATGCCATAATTATTAAATTACAAAAGCTTAACAGGTATCGCCCTCTAATGGGTCTTGAGATAAATCCTTAATACACAAATTAGTCCCTAGTAGAGATCTGTAATTTAATTATTTGAGATGTCACCACATAAGACATAACCGCTTATGGAAAATTCTAGGTTGCTAAGTTGGCGTAGTTTATAATAATCTTCAATAATCTGAAGCATTTTAAACAATCATATTGTCCTCATAGGTTTTTTTGGTAACATATACGTGGTTCTTCAAGTGGTAAGTGTTGTTTTCATTAATTACATTGTTTTTTTTTACAAATTGCCATGTTGCTTTTGCCCCAAGTAAAATTTGAGCTGGGGTAAGTGCAACTGTAACTCAGTTGTAACTTAGGAAAAGAAGTACTTATTTATTATTTTGGACATAGACTTCAGTCTTATTTTCGTTTTTATTTTAAATTAACGGATGAGTGTATAAAAACTTTATTTTCAATTTTCTTCCTACCACAACTAGAATATAAAATATAGGTATTAAGTACATATTTTATATTTTACTTTTAGTTGTGGTAGAACGAAAATTGAAAATAAAAAGTTTCTATTCACTCATCTGTTCATTTAAAATAAAATTTTATCCAGTTCAAATTTTACAGTTTCACGACAAATCTGGAGATAGGACTTTGTAGAACTACAGCCAGAAACGCACTTACCCCATTATATGAGGCAAGTGCGACCTATAGTCCTAAAAAAATTATTCGGTTTTTTCTAAACGGATTATTACAAATTTGCTCGACTCACACTATTACACTCCCAATACTTCATAGATTAATGTATTACAGTTGGAGATATATAAATAACAAAAATTTTCATGGCTTTACATTTCTATTATGAAGTTTCTGGGGCAGTTATCCCACCTCACCTTACCTATATTTCAAACAAGAAGATCTAGTCTTCTTGATTTCAAATTCCTTATAAGTTCTGCCATTTTGAAGGAAATGTCAAATCCAGCATTTGAGGTTAGCCAAGTCGAGGTTGACATTTAATAACTTATTATCAATATAAAGTAAAATAATATTTACATAACATTTAGAACGCCATTGATTAAATTGGGGTTATTCCATAAATGTTTTTTTCGAGGTTGCGGACATTAGCATATAGCAACTTTAATTTTTTCTCTTAATATTTCCTGTTAGAGAGATGATAGAAAGTTGCGGTTTGCGCTGACTTTTTGAAAATTTTATGGTCTATTTACCTATGTAAACAGAGATATAGCCAGCTATTTAAAATTTCTATGCAAACGCGCAATAACTGTTACGATGTCAAACAGCGCCTTCTAGCTACCACGGCAAAATCTATTGTAACAAAGTATTATATTGCATATTTTAAGGAATAACATCCCTTTTAAACGAGCCCCAGTTTGTTTAATTCCGTTAACCCAAACCAGAGATCCTTATTTAAAGAAAAGCAATTTGAACCTTCCCCCACACTTTATTTTATGAGATAGAGAAAAATACGATATACCAAAAAAAATTACAAATTTTCCAGTGATTACAATAACATTATTTAAAATACCTGTTCACGTGCATATTTTTGAGAATAATCCCGTTTCCTGATTGGCCATAACAATTGCGCCCTCTAGCGGCCATTTTACGAATTTACCGGTCAGCGATTTCTCTTGGCCGATTTATTCATTCATACTTTTTTCCAAAAATTATACGATAAGTAGTTTCTAGGACGGAGTACAGTGCCCCAAGACATCCGAAACTTTTTGGGGGGAAGTGGGGGTTAAATTTGATAAATAGAAGTTAAAAATTTTCACTATCGACAGATTACCATCGATTTTGCGACTATAAAAGTCTAATAAAACTTTTCTATACCCCCTTTCGTATGGGGGCGAGTTGTTGCCGCGTTTTCAATGAAACGGGGAAGTGGGGCAGAGGTATCCGGACGAGCTGGGGGGGGTTAGGTTTTCGAAGAAGGGCGGTTTGAGTTGCCGCACTTTCCCTCGGGTCGGCCGTGGGGGGGAGTAGGGCAAATATTAAAAAATAATTCAGGATCGAAATTTTACGGCATCGTGACCGAAGGGACGAATCGGTCGGGAAAAAAAATATTTGTTCCTGCGGCGCGGCATACTTGATTTTTCCGGTGCAAAATTATCTTGGGAGTGGGTGGGGTCGTAGGGGGAAAAGCGACATATGGGCGTTTGTGGGGCATCCCAAGAAACGAGACAAAAATTGTCCGCGGATAAGAAAGCAGATATTTTGACGCGAGATGTTTTGATTGAAAATTAGGATGCTTTTTCGATATTAAGGCAAAAAAAGGCGAAAAAATAAATATTTTAAATCAAAAAAATTACAGTGTGTTTGGGACATAAAAAGGTAAGTAAAAGAAGAAACCAAAAATTTGGTTATTTGCATTTTTCATATAAATTTTGAGGTTATGTGTAAAAAGAAAAAATAGGTACAAAAGTTGTAGATCTTTTTATTGCCTACAGCTTTGCCATTTAACTTTTTCCATAGGACTTGTAGTTTTGCCGGAAATCGAGATAAACCGTTTATACCCTTAAAAACTCACCCCCTTCCACACAGATCTCAGATCGCCCGTAAATTATTTTTCCTTTAATTTTTTTATATTCTCTTCTTTTTCCAATGGCTTTCATCCTACTATTATTTTTTTTCAGTTTTTACCATTTTCAAAGGTTCAGCCCTGGTCTAAATCCATAAAGTTTACTTTTATTTTTTATTATGTCAAAAATAATATACATTTTCACAAAAATTTATATTTGCCTTTATTTTTATATTTCTTTTACATGTTCCATATATTAATTAATAATTTATGAACTGAATGTGATTCAAAAATCATTTAGGCATCCGCTAAATTAGACCTAAAGTAGGAAAAGATCAAGCTCAGGCAGGACTAGGCAAGACCGAGCAGGTCTGGGCAGGACCAAGCAGGATCAAAAGTACTGCCTAAATCAACAGTAGGTGTGGTGTACAAAATTAAGCCAGTGAAATACCCCTTAAGCAAAAACTATATGCCCCACTATGACTTTCTGTTAATATATATTTGGTATGTACTCTTAGTTAATATCTATCAGCATTTCTGCCATACGCAACCTATTTGTAATGATTATTGCACACTTGAATTAATATTGCACGGAAATGATTACTGCATTCAATATTTACTTGAGTGACTAAAAAGAGATAAAATGCAAGTAATCGAGAAAAACAACTGCAATTACTTCCATATTGCACTAATCGAAAGGATCTAAAATGTGGCTCCATTTCTATATAAAAAAATATCTGGCAAGTGTAAAGTCAAGATTTACATGTTTTAAGGTACGTAAAAAATCAGCAGCCAATTACTCAAGTCACGTTACTTAGAGTTGCTATTCAGAACCATGAACTTTTTAAAAACCGAAAACGACTTCAAAATGAGTTGTAAAATAAATGCATTCCATAATAAACACCTACCTTGATATAAACTGCTTATCCATCGTCGGTCTATCCACTACGTGATGAGTAATAGACTCGTCGTCTTCATCAAAAGTGGAGCCTACAAACAACGTTTTATCCCAAGAAACTTCTCCACCAAAACACCTGATAATGAATACCAAAGGCTCCCTGGGCACCTCTCTGTTTAAGTAGAACTTCAAACCTTTAAACAGCGTCTTCAATTTCCTGATTTTTTCCGCTTCCTGTTTAGCTTCTTCTATTTTATCGGCGTCCTCAGTCTCCGCGGGGAAGCTATCAATATCTAAATCATCATCGATAGATTCATTTGACGTTTTCGATAAGGGAAAGTTCAAAGCGGCCACACGCTCAGCCACAAAAACGTCCTCATCAACTAATAACTTCTCGCTCTCCGCTTGGGTTACAGCGGAAAATTTAGGAGGGTAGTACAAGTTTAAGCTGTGATATAACCTGAAGTTAACGAAACCTAGCATAACGGTGTAGAATTCTACAAACGTGGACATTATTTTGAAGTCGACATCGGCTTTACTTTGCGGAGTGAAGGAAAAATGGTGAGGCACTATCCATGTTATCGTCTGACCTTTAATCTCTGCCTGGAAATAATATCCTTTTATTGAAATAAATACTTTCCGTAGCGCTTTTGCTTCTATAAGTGCATGCAGAAATTCCAATGTAAGTCTTCTGCACAAAGCCGACTGGTCCCGGGGTACATGGCTTATCGATGGAAACGTACTGAATAAGAAACATAATGTCAAACTATCGTCCAAGTCCCTCAAAGCATCGATAAATGTAGGGTAGCGTTCTTTAACAATGTGGTCCAATTTAAGCGTTGGATGTTTATTTAGATATATGGTTAACTTCTCAAAATCTCTTATTGCCCTAGCTCGGCCCACTTTTTTATTAAATATTTTGTAGTCACGTAACTTCCATATGATCGGCTCATGCAGTAAAAACTGAATATCTTTCACGTGGTATAAGGTTTTAATGCCGGTCTGTCCCTTTTGGGCCCTTTTCCTGTTGCGTGGCTCCCTGGGATATATGCCTTTTATGATGCACAGTCGTCTGAAGTCTTTCAGGGAAAGCTGCAATTTCTTTAAGGCCGCTTTTCTCGACATAAACTGTGCACCCTCCCCTGTCGTGTACTGAAAATAAATTATTATTACCAATTGCTCGATTTTCTATGCGATCAGTGCTAAGAAATTACCTTCTTCTTGCGCTTGGACACCATTTTACGCGGATAATTAACGCTGTTTTGTGAAAATTACTGAAAACACGTGTTTATAGGTTACGTTTTGCGACTAAAAGGCAAATTTGACATTCCCTCATTCCCAGCAAACTAGTGACCTTGGTGAAGCATGTAGGCAACCATGTATACAAGAAGTGTGTTGTTTTTTATCTAGCTTCTGGTTTTGTCGATTTCATTTGTAAAAGTCCTACCAAGGATGGCTTTTTGCGGCTCGCTGCCCAACTTGAATCTAATAGGCGTTTCCTGTCCTGGTGACTTCCTGTACCCTTCTTCCGATGCTCTTATTGCCTGACATCTAGAATTAGCGACGACGCGACGTATGCTATTATACGTTTTCTTTATTTCAACATTATTTTCCTTTTATAATTAATAAGATATTATTACCCATTAAACCATAACGAATTCTTTCTAGCTTATAATTTAGCAATCAAATTAGTTCCTCCACTTACCAAATAAGTGATCTATTTCAATAGCTATAATATTAATTGCAGACTGATATCTGGCATTATCACCGATATATCTGCTTTGGATGATTGATTAAAATGTATATATCATAAGTGGATACTATATAAACACGAGTGACATAAAGTGTAACAGTTCTAGTTGAGAAAGTTCGCCAATATGTTGTTTTTCGCATTGTTGGGTGTTATTTTTGTGGCTGCCAGCGAAGGGTGAGTACCCAAGTTATATTCCTAAGTAATTTTCGGGAAGCACATCTCGGTATGCCCTTGCATATTTAAAAAAATAGAATGCAACAAGTTATAAGCTTATACATAGTTCATATTGTAACTATAGGTAATGATATCTCATTTATATGTATATACATATCGACGCGACGGTGCTGCATTTACCTACATGCTAAACCTTATCAATACCTTAGCCTACCTAATTATTTTAAAATTGTCGATAAGTACTATCGTACAGCAAAAATAGTTTCAACTTACATAGTACCTACCATACTTTGGGATGTTTTTTCTAAGTTGATACCTTTTGAGTATCTACTTAAATCAATATAGCATGACCCGGTGTGCTTTAGAGATTTTGTCCACGGAAATCTTATTTACAACATCTGTTTCTACACAAATTAATTGTTAAATTGCCCAACTTTATGCAGAAAACATATCTTTCCATTGCTTCTATTTTTTTATTGCTTAATTGTTACAGATTTTGTGTAACAATACACAGCAAGTGTGTTTCTCTAAATAAATATCGTGTTTTATATCTATTAGGTAGATTATACAATAGAAAGCCTATGGTCGATATCTATTATTTATTATTTAGCAAATATTCAACGTATTTAATTTTTTTTAACATTTATTTCGACTCTTTGTCATACATGCAATAAGTTACATGCTCAATCTTCGGAACCAGGTACGATTTTTTAATTTGCAATTTATCTTACACATATCTACACTTTGGTTTTCTAGTTTTTAAAATCATTCGCGGAATTCTTTTCCTTTTAGTGGTCAAGTGATTTTTATTATTGCTAATATCTGAAAATGTATCATCGAGTAAGCCATGGCTAAATTGTAACAAATGAATATAATATAAGTAGTATATATATATATATATATATATATATATATATATATATATATATATATATATATATATATATATATATATATATATATATATATACACTCCCCGGCACAAAATTCCGTCACCCTAAAATTTTGCCCAATTTTGATGTTTTATAACTTTTTTTATTTTTCATCTGATTTTCATAAATTTTTTACCAGTCTGTAGATCAGTTCATTGTGTGTCTTTTTAATTATTGTAATAAGTCATATTTTTCGTCCAGGCAATATTATACAGGGGTAAATCAAAGTGTTGTTTTTTGTCGTAAACTCAAAACACCCTGTGGAAAAATTGAGGCGAATAATTTTGTTTACAAACTGTTTGCTGCCATCTTAGACGTATTGCAAACATTTTGTTTTTTGATTCATCCCATTATCTCATTTCTTCTGCGAGCAGCAAAATTTTAAATGAAACGCTGATTTCAAGCTTATTTTTATTAACAAAAACATCCACTAGGTATATCACAAAATTAATTAACAAAGACAAATTTTAATAACGTGTATGTCCTCCTCTCGCAGCAATGACAGCTTGCATTCTTCGTGGCATCGAATTAATAAGATTACTTATTCTGTCTTGAGGAATAGCCTGATATTCTTCTGTCAGCGCCAGCCGTAAGTCTTGGTTGTCGTAAGTCAAGGTTAGTGGTTGCACAGGACGGCGACGGAGTGCTCTTTTAAGAACATTCCAAAGATGTTCGATTGGGTTGAGATCCGGGCTACATGCGGGCCAGTCCAATCTTGGAAGTCCAACCTCATCCAGATATTCGCTCACTACCCGTGCAACGTGAGGTCTAGCATTATCATGCATTACTGTAAATTGGTTCCCAATGAAAGGAGCAAATGGAACAACAATTTCTTGGAGGATTTCCTCAATGTAACGGTGGGCGGTTAGTGCTCCATTTTCAACAAATACAAGGTCAGTACGTGCATCGGTAGAAATACTCGCCCAAACCATGACTGAACCACCGTAATATTGCAGTCGCTTAGATATGGTGCAGTCTGCATATCTTTCATTTCTACGTCTGTATACCCGTTCACGACCATCCGGCGACCTTAAACAAACCCTGGATTCATCTGTGAATAGTACGTTTCCCCACTGTTCTACAGTCCAGTCAGCATGCGCTCTTGCAAATCTCAGTCGGTGTTGTCGATGCCGAGGAAGCAATTTTGGACATACTGCTGGCCTTCGTGAATGCAATCCTGCTTCTAACAATCTTCTACATATCGTTCTTTCACTTACACTTACTCGACGTACCATTTGCATGTCATTTTTTAGATACACAGCAGTAGCTCCTCGATCTCTTAAAGAACTCATAATGACAAAGTGATCATCAGCTTGAGTAGTCATTCTCATTCTGCCAGAGCCTTGCCGCCTAATAAAGTTTCCCGTCTGTAGATACCTATTCCAAACATCACAAACTGTAGACCGCGCAATTCCCAGAGTACGGGAGACATAACTCTTATTGCGGCCATCCTCTATTAAGGCAACAATTCTACCTACGTCTGCTGTAGTTACCATGATGACAACACACTAAATTAACTGTACTGTCAAATATTCTGTCACAATAACCGCGTATTTAGCCAACGTCGATGTTTTTTAATTAAAAATGATAAAATTAACAGCGTTTCATTTAAAATTTTGCTGCTCGCAGAAGAAATGAGATAATGGGATGAATCAAAAAACAAAATGTTTACAATACGTCTAAGATGGCAGCAAACAGTTTGTAAACAAAATTATTCGCCTCAATTTTTCCACAGGGTGTTTTGAGTTTACGACAAAAAACAACACTTTTTTCACAACACTCCAGATTTTGATCTAGTTCGTCTATAATTAAAGGTAAAAAAAAGCTGTCGATTGGTAAAAAAAATCCCCCACGCCCTTCCCTCATACCGGAAACACCGTTTGAAAAAACAGGCAAATCGTTTTTTGCGCGCTAGGCGTTTGTTTGCAACAAAAAAATATTCGCTATTGCCCTCGTAAAGCGTATGAAGAAACGAAGAAAAAGCCGTCTGATTTTTTAAGATCGGTCAATACCCAGAGAAGTTATGGACATTTAAAAAAAAATCGTTTTATCCCCCTCTCCCCCTTCTCCCCCCTCTCCCCAATATTCCACTACCTCCAGCCTGCGGCTACATAATTCCTTCATAATTGCTCTTCCACAAAAAATATTGATCCTCCAACTCCACTCTCCACTCCCTCCCGATGAAAAATAAATTTGATATTTCCTATTTTCGCAACTACGTGGAAATGGGATATTTAGTTCATCTTTAAATGAGCGTGTGTGTTTTGTCGTACTCTTCATTTTTTATAACAACTTTTTTTGTAAAGTCAACAGCCGCTTATATATGCAGTAAAAACAATGTTTACATGCTTTTAATTGATCGATTAAAGCTGGCAATTAAACGAGTTATTGTTTCTTACCCTCTGGCCTATATACGTCTTCGTACTTTTGTCGTATATTGAGGATATTAATAAATGGGGTATTCTTTTTAGACTCTGGGTACTATTTTTTCGATAGCAGAATCTGCAGATTCTCTCTTATTTACCTCAGGAGACGAGAGTTCGATGGTAGCCTACACTTTTAAATTTCCTCCAAACAGCTCTTGCTATTGATGTTTTAAAATAGAAACTATTTTTTGTGACATGTTTAAGAACTGAAAAACAACTCGTTCAAGATTTTAAAAAAACGTACAATGGTTGTGAAAAATTTGCAGTATTCAACTTGCAAATAATGGCCATTATTAACCTACACAAAAATGAATATCTTACGCGAAATAAGACCTTGTAGACGTGTCACACGTATATAGTATCTTAAAAAAGTAGTTACCTTGATATAAATATATTAGAATTGAGGATTTGAAAGTTGCGATTATGTAAAGTAATTATGATCAGAATTAACCGTCATAGGTAACAAATTGCACGTAATTGCATGCGAATAGGCAGGTAGGTACCTATTTATTTTCAATTTAATTTGTGGCAAGATATAGCCGTTGCTAAATGGTCAGATAGATGCGATTTTTACAATAACTGCATTTATTTCGCAAGCACGTTTAAAAAACTAGGCAATTCTACACGTCCCTCTGTTATTTTTTAATAAACGAAAATAGTTAATTAGTTCTGAAATGTTTGTAGAAAAACAATCAACCAGTGTTAACAAATTCTGTTAAAAGTCGGTTTTTAGATCTACTTGCGTTAAACGCTCAGAAACCGCTAGGGGATATTCTTTAGGAATTTATAAGTAGCTTGTGAAATACGGTCTTGCGATTATTTTGCATGTAATTATTTTGTCAGTAGCGTAACGAATGATTTTCCTGATTGCTGGAAATAGCAGCTTCCGTTCCTTGGCCGTAAATCTCTCTAATCTATACGATGTTTCCGAGGAAAAATATGAAAATCATTCATTAGTTGTGGCAGTATCTTCACCTGTAGTCCAGTGGCCAGTGGCAGCTCGACGTATGTAGCAACTGAGGCCGAGTCTCTCTGTAATATTAGGCCCACACTGTATACCTATGAGTTGTTTTAAATGTTACGATCCCACATTGTAAACTACGCTTATAATAATATAACTGCATAATGCAGACTGCAAAGTCAGGAATAGATAACACCGACATTATAAGCGTTAATGCCTTTGTTAAACACTTTTTGCTCGAACCTGTTACTGTTAGTTTGTCTGTCTCCGGAAATAAAGTTTTCGTTCTTTTAAAAAAAATTGTTTCGCTCGGCCCGAATCGAAACTGGCGCAGTCGTCCGGATGGTATAAATTAATCAATCGCTGATTATTATGAATTCCAATTCTTAAATTAGCGAAGATCCTACACCAGAATAAAATTTCCAGTTCAGTGACCACAGAGTAGCTGAATGAGAAGACCGACAGTGACACGTGGGAAAAGTCACATTAATTACCAATTACAATCGTTGTAATTACTGGGCAATCAGGCGAGGTAATTAAGAAAAGCCGAGCATCGAGATCACGTCACGCGAGGAGGGGAATCAACCCAGGATATCTGGTATCGCCTAGTCTCTTCACCGATACCCTAGATGTAAGTTAGATTTAAGAAGCAAGAAGCCAACAGTTCAAGAAAGAACAAAGAAAGAAGACTCCACTCAAGAAAGAAAACCCGGAAAACACCAGTGTTAGGCTGTGGAGAAATTATAGTTTCGTAGAGAATTTCCATTCCCTTTCCGAAGCAAAGAAAACGTCGTGTGGCTTTGCACTTGTAACTTAACATTACATAAGCCCTTGAAGAACCAAGATCGTGCACTCAGTGTTCATAGACCACGAGTAGCCCTAATTATTGTGTAGAAAAGTTTGGCCCAAGCTAGAAAACATCTGTAAAATGAAAACATCCTTACTCATATTAATACTGTGCAGGTTCATCCAACTATGAATAAACCAACCCACATACCACAAATTTACCGGCAACCCTCGACTATTACCATTAAGACTAGCTACAACTTACATTACGAACGACAATTGGCCTTTTGTTCAAATATTCAATATAGAACCTATCGTTAATGAATTTAATAATATTCAAAATAAATTTGATACTTTAAAATTATTACTAGAAAATAATCATAGTTATGATAGAGTATTTTAATTCATATAATATTATTCAAAATTTAGAACTTAAAATGTTAGTACAGCTTAACCAATTAAATCCCATATTAAATAGACAGAAAAGAGGCATAATTAACGGCTTATCTATTATTAAATGTATAACAGGAAATCTAGATCAGGAAGATACAGAAAAATACGATACGCAAATTAAGCAATTTCAGACAAATCAAAATAACGTTAAAATTATTTTAGAAAACCAAGTATCCTTGACGAATTCTTCTATAAACTATTTGATTGAACTTGCTCATAATATTTCACAGAACCACTCAATTTTAAAATCACGTGTATTAGAAATTAAAGATTTTATTAAAAATATGGAATTGCATCAACAGGTTAGTTATAAATATTTTCAAACAAACATGTTGTTAATTCAGATGACAAACATATCAAACAATTTATACTGTACTTGATAAAATAGAAATAGCCATTTCTTTTGCTAAACTTAATACTCTGCATAATTCAATTATAAAGCCAAATGAATTATTATCTGAACTTAAAATTATGAAAACTTACCTAATTGATGTAAAATTACCTTCTGAACCGAAATTAGAAAATATACTTGCTTTTGAAAATATTATATATATATTAAAAGTTATTCAAAAGACAATAAAATAATCTTTATACTACAGATTCCATTACTCGAACCTAGTACGTATCAATATTATCAACTATATCCATTTCCAATCGAAAATAAAAATTCTTTTCAAATGAGGTTACCAAAAAATAATTATCTAGCTATAAGTGAATAATATCATTTCGTTCTTTCTAATGATAAATGTAAGGAAATATCAACAAAAGAGTTTACGTGTAAATATGTGAATCCTATAAAAATTAATGATAATTCACCTTGTGAAGTTAACCTATTAACATTTAAAAAAAATATTAGTAATTGCTACCGGTTACCAGTAAATTTAGATGAATATCAAATTCAAAAAATTATAAACGAAAAATTAATTGTAATTGCACGTCAACCTTTAGTTGCTATACAACAATGCAAAATTATTAAAGATAATATTTCACTCCTTGGAAGCTATGTAAACGATTTAGATACAATTTGCACTGTTAACATAAAAAACCATATCTTAAGAACATATAAAAATCCAAAGGTAAACTTTAAAATTATAGATCTACCTAAACTTACTATTAATTTAAATTCAAGTAATAAGGTACCTGATTATAATTTAGGAACTTTTAATCTTAACTTAATTAATACACATCAACTACTTAAAACTCAACAAGACTTGGAATATCAATGAAATGAAATAAATAAATATGGACTGTAATGTTGTACTTAATTTTAGTGCTTGTTATTCTATACCTGATTTATAGCAAATATATTTCAAAGTTCTTACCAAGTCAAATTTAAATGAAAATAATTCAGATATAATCTGTTGAAAGATCAGAGAATAATTTTTCAGTTAACATGGGAGGAGTTACGATCCCACATTGTAAGCTACGCTTATAAAGGGTCCGCCAATAAGCGCGCTCGATCTTTAAAATGAAATAAAGCAAGTTGTGTGAGAGGTATAAATGAAATTTATTTTTTGTTTGAAAGAGTATTCGAAGGCATTATGTATGGAAAATAATATCGGTCAAATGTCCACCTCGGCTTCGCTGGGTGGCGCGCATACGAGAAGTCCAATTTTCAATGACTCTGGCGCACAAATCGGGCTGTATTTCATCGATGGCGTGGCGTATGTTGACTTTGAGGGCATCAGTGTTTTGTGGTTGGTTTGCGTAGACCTGTGATTTAAGAAAACCCCACAAGAAATAGTCTAGTGGGGTTAAATCGCACGATCTCGGTGGCCAGTTGATGTCGCCTCCGCGCGAGATAACCATTCCTCCGAAGCGCTCGTGCAGAAGATCCATTGTGGCGCGCGCTGTGTGGCTCGTAGCGCCGTCCTGCTGAAACCACATATCCTCGACATCCATATTGTCGATTTCATGCCAGAAAAAGTTCGTTATCATGGATCTGTATTGTTCGCCGTTTACCGTGATGGACACACCATCGTCGTTCTCGAAGAAATACGGCCCGATGATGCCTCCGGCCCAAAATCCACACCAAACAGTTACCTTTGCTGGGTGCATTGCGACCTGGTGGACCTCCTGTGGATTGTTCTCGGCCCGATAACAGCAATTCTGCTTGTTGACATTCCCATTTAACCAAAAATGTGCCTCATCGCTGAAGATGATTTTGCGACCAAAATCGGGGTCGACTTCCAACTGCTCTAAAGCCCAATCAGCGAAGATACGGCGCTGTCTATGGTCGTTTATTTTGAGCTCTTGTGTCAGCTGGATCTTGTACGGATGCATGCCCAAATCCAGATGCAAGATTCGGCGAAGTGATGTTTCCGAAAGGCGGAGTTCCTGTGCGCGACGTGAAATTGACTGTCGCGGATTTTCACGCACACTATCGCGCACAGCGGCGACATTCTGGGCAGATCGGACGTTTCGACGACGCGTCGGTGTTGGCTGATTGTTCACCGAACCGGTTGCCTCGAATTTGTTAATCAAACGACGGATAGTCGACTCAGCAGGACGATCAATTGCACCGTAAAATTGGCGGAGCGCGCGGAACGTTGCTCGAACCGATGAATGATTTTCGTAATAAGTTTTAACGATTTGCACATGTTGCTCACGGCTGAATTGGTTCATGGTGATTTGTGAAGATACACTGAATAATAACAACTACGTTTGGCAACTCTACCACAAACAACATGGCCGCCATGAGCTGTCAAAGATCGAGCGTCCCTATTGGCGGACCCTTTAGTAATATAACTGCATAGTGCAAACTGCAAAGTCAGGAATAGATAACACCGACATTACAAATAAGCTTTCATGCCTTTGTTAAACACTTTTTGCTCGAACCTGTTACTGTTAGTTTGTCTGTCTCCGGAAATAGTTTTTGTTCTTTTTTAAAAAATTGTTTCGCTCGACCCGAATCGAAACTTGTATTAACAAATAATTCATAAGAATACCAGACACAAACTATTATAAAATAGGTAATTAAAAAGAACTAAAAAACTAGACAAATCTTATAATAATAAATTATAAATGAGACATATACCCATACCTAATAACCTAATAATTTTAAAGGAACATCATTTTTCTGTTACTACTATTTATAAAGCAGCCTACAATTTCTTCCATATGGTAATTTTTATTCAAAATTACGTACTAGACGTTCTTGCCTCAAGTTTTGCAAGTAATGTTAGTACATTTCGTTAAATACTCAAATCTTAATACTAACTTTGTCCTGTAATTGGGTGTTACCTGTTGGGCGAATAAAGCAAATATTATTACTAGAAATGGTTAAATACATCGTAAATACACTAATCTAAATATTCCAGAGCTAACTTCACCAGCCCCATCGTGCAGCAGATAACTCCTCCAGTGGATCACGCAGAGGGGCCCTCATGGGACGGGAGAAAAAACATCCTTTACTACGTCGACATTCATACTGGTGGAGTGCTAGCCTACCACTACGACACCAGGAAACTAACCAAGATCACGCTAGATGGAGAAGTCACACCTGTGGTGCAATCCCGGAAGGATCCCAATTTACTTTTGGTGGGGCTGAACAGGTCGGTGGTGGCGGTGGAATGGGATGGAGATCTGGAGTTGGGTGGTCAGGAAATCTTAACTACTGTCGCTGTAGATAAACCTACCAGTAGGTTTAACGATGGAAAAGCTGACAAGCAGGGAAGGCTGTGGTGGGGTAAGTTGCTCATATTTTTCGTAAATCAATAGAATGTGTAGTGTCTGGTAATATCCCCATATCCTTCAAGTCAACACAAATAATTTGTATCTTATACGCGTTGTTCAAAATGACTGCTACCACAATCAATGCATTTCCTTGTACTTACAATTTGTTATTACTTTGTCGCCTATATTACCCCAGTCAAAATAACCAAAAAGAAGTGGTACGTTTCCAATAAATCGCATAGAACAGAAAATTGGTACAGGTCTTAAATACCGATCCCACATCTGCTAAAAAAATTATCCTAGGTTAAAAAACACTAACTTTTCCTTCTAATTATTGTATAAATAAAGATAATTATTGTTGTTATTCGTTCAGATATTCCGCCGTTAATTTATGTTGCCAAAAAAACACTCGAGCTTTTCTTCTTAACCGACTTCAAAAAAGGAGGACGTTCTCAATTCGACTGTATGTTTTTTTTGGACGTTCGTCGTTACCTTAGAACTCCGTCTTTATTATCGTTACCTTATAACTCCGTTATTTATAAATCAATTTTAAAAACTCTTTTTTTATTGGAAAGGGGTATTTTCAAGAGGGTCCCATTTTAATTTTATTGGCCAGGTCGAATCTTGGATTCCGAAGGTTCTGCGGTACTCACTAGATATCTAGATATATCAGAATGAATGGCGAATGCGCCTGTCACAACCCTAATGAATAGATTTTTAAATTAATTAAAAAAATATTTTTTAATCAAATTGTCAGGCTGAAAACCATATCACAAATAAAAGACATCAATTGATTACGCCCGGGGAATTCCCCAGCGCCTAATCAAATTTAAACGCTTTAATTGCAATTCTTTAAATCACAAACATATCAGCTTTCAAATGAGTATTTCGTAACTTACCATTTCGTTGACCCAGGTCGCTCTCCCAGGCAGATATCCATTTGCAGAAATTTCCGAACCATGAGAAAATAATTACTCATATTGTAAGGTTTCCTAATATTAACGGTAAAAAATATTTAGAAAGCAATCAGTTGCCAAATGCAACGCAGTCAGCCTTTTGGGTCGAATTATTAGGGTGAGTTTCATAAGATTTTATGACTCATAAATGAATGTACCGGGTAAGTCTCTTAAGATTGACACCCCCCTTATCTCACTTATCCTTTGACGATTTAACTCATTCAAAAAACGAGTGGACGCGGTTTTTGATGAATTTTTATAATCTGAGCACGGATATTAAAAATCTCGTAAGATATACAGGGTGGAACATAAAACATGATTTTTTTAAATGGAACATCCCGTATATTTTTATACCAAAATAATGTCCTTAATTTTCTGAATAAAAAAATATCTAATTGTTATATAATCACTCCACGTGTTCGTGAGATATTACTAAAAACTTATCACATTACGGGTGTCACTTATAAAACAAAAAACATATCAAGATACCTCTGGAAACAATGCCATTTATTGAGATAAGAAATAAATAATATATAGGTGACAATAACAGTAACGGATAATAACAATAAACAACATAAGCCTAATAAAAACATCCCTGTACATCTATCCTCTACTTACCATACAATTGTTTTAACTTTGTTGCTATTATATTCTTCTAAAGATGGGACCTAACACATCAGAGTAGCAACAAGTTGTCAATATAGGTATGCAGATGCACCAACACAGCTCTTTACGTAGGAAAGAAATATATTAGTTTAATTAGTAAACCATCCACTTATTGTGAATAAACAATATGCGAGGAGATATTAGTAACAATATTTTATTATTAAGTTTTTCTTACAAAACATGAGACTTGAACAATAATTAATTACGTGTTAGTTTTTTTGCGCCGTTGATCGCTAGTTGAACTTTCCTTGATATCGCTTGACAATTCCGCTGTTTCTTCATTTGTTTCATTCTCGAATACTTCACCTTCTTTGCCTGAATCCAAATCTTCATCGCCGGCAAGAAAAGTGTCTAGGGGTTGACCGACACGATTGGTCTGGGAACTCCATTGCATAACGGTACTTGGTTCCCATCCTCGGAGTCTGTTTCATCGACGATTATTTCCCATGCATTTAAACAAGCCTGTCAACGACAAAAATGGAAAGCCTCAGAGCATTTTAAGCCTGGCTTTTTGCAGCTGCATTTCTTCCGCATCCCTTAGCGCATCTAAATATATTCTAAAATTTCTTTGGGTTCCGGTTCCCGCAGGAACAGCACAGGCATGAGACCCTCTTTTCATTGTTTCCAACCCCAAGATTCAGCAGCTAAGTTATTACCCAGCCAATGTTAGATCTGGTAGTATGTTCGTAGCGAATGTTGTAGTGCTGCAGCTTTTGTAGGCGGTAAAGAGGCGAGATTAAATTTGCTTTTTGCTATAGATCGACTGAAGCAAGTGTAACGTACACTGTTCAAACTATCGGTTTCTTTGAAACTTTCTTTGAAAACTTTTAGAATTATAGTGAATTATTTGTCTATTTCGACTGGTCTAGAGCGTTAAATGAGCGTGTATGTTTTAAGAAATGCATTAAAAACGGTCTGTCCATGCTTTTGATTGATCTTTTGGTGGTGCTTTAATTTCTTGGAGAAGTATATACAAATCAACGATTCGCCATGGCCAATGATTCATTTTGAACCGTAAACGCTGACTTTGTTCTGTACCTAGTCTGCGTCACAGCAGACAAGGGAAAACAATTATATTATTGGCAAACTTTATGGTTAAAGAACTTTGCGTAAGGAACTTGACGCTTGACTATGTTGCCGTAAGACCATTGCCATTTTTTTCTCTATTAATTTAATATCCATTGAAAATGCGGCGCTGCTGCCAAAATCATACATTTTATGAATAAGTAAGGTAAATAGTTCAGTTCACTCACCGGAAATATGTATCACATTCACTAAACCAAATACAACAAAATATAAATATGATCTTTTTATTATAGGAGCTAATCTGAAATCAACTCTAATAACTGTGAGTATTATTATCATCGATATAGCAGTGGCGTAACGCAAAGTCGCAAGGCCCCCCGCAATATTATGTTTGGGCCCCTTCTCCTACCCTGACAAAATATAATAGGTATACATTTTGTGCGTTATTGTACATACAGTAGGAACATATGTAAACTTTTGTAAAATGTGATAATTACCTAACTTACCATTAATTAAACATCAGAAGACGCTTTAAATCAAGAAAAACCATTTATTGTTTCATCCATTTCCAATTTTTTCGCCTCTTGTGGTCAATACAATTCTCAAGGTCATATTTTGGATCTTGTTTTTTCTAACTTCAACTGTATCGTAGATAGATCTGAAGATCCATTGCTTGTTGAAGATAATCCCTTCTCTTCGGTTTAATTTTGATGCAACCTCTAATCCTCCACGAAATCATTTTCCTATGTAATTTTCCTGCACTGCTTATAATTCTGAACAAGCAACTTATTTATAACACGAATTGGTCATTTCTTATGAATGTAGATAATGTGAATGATTTATGCTGTTCATTTTACGACAAGTTATATAGTCTTTTCGATATAGCTGTACCAAAGTACATGTCTTCTCCCCATATACGCTACTATCATTATCCTCCTTGGTTCACAGGAGAAGTTATTAAATCCATCCGACAAAAGCAGCTGCATATAGCAAGTACAAAAAATTGAAATCAGCTGATCTCTACAATGCTTTCAAAGCTCATCGATCTAAATCTAATCGTCTTATTGATGCGGCTTATAGAATATTTATAAAGGATTCTGAGCGATCATTATCTGGTAATCCCAAAAAGTTTTGGAGCTTTATTAAAAAAAGAAATATTCCTCACGTATGTCTTCTGTAATGTTCACTAACGACAGTGAACTTTCCAGTCCTACTGATATCGTTAATGCGTTTGGTGCCTACTTTAACAGCGTCTTCATTCAATTACAACCAGTTAATCCATTTGAATTTTCTTTACACAACAATCTAGGACTGCACATGGACTTGAAGATGAAGATGTTTTACAAAATCTGAAACGATCTAATGATACTTTTACAATGGGCGTAGATGGTATTCCCAGTTTTCTTCTAAGAAACTGTGCGTATGTTTTTGCCGAGCCACTATATATTTGCCCAATACCAAAAAAGGGAAATCAAAATGATGTAGCAAATTATAGAGGCATTTCACTACTGTGTAATTTCTCTAAAATCTTTGAAACCATACTATACAGTAAACTTTACTACTCTACCAGGTAGCTTATTTCGTCACGCCAACATGGGTTCATACAGAGGAGGTGAACAATATCTAATTTAGCGGTTTTTACTCAATATGTCTCTGAGGTTTTGGATAATAGAGGACAGGTCGATGTCGTCTATACGAACTTCCAAAAAGCATTTGATCAGATTGACCATAACAATACTCCTTTTGAAACTAGAAAGTATTGGTTTTTCTGAAGCATTGGTTAAATTATTCACCTCCTACTTAAGCGATAGACACTTTATGGTCAGATATCAAAATTTCAATTCAATATCATTTTCTCCAACTTCGGGAGTTCCACAAGGTTCCAATCTGGGCCCCATATTGTTTTTATTCTTTATTAATGATCTTCCTGAAGTCATTACTTGTGAGCATTTGTTATTTGCCGATGATTTTAAACTCTACTCTGAAATTAAATATTCTACAGATTCCATCCATCTTCAAGACTGCATTAACAGAATGTCTTCATGGTGTGAGACCAAACATCTTAAACTAAATATAGCTAAATGTAACGTAATGACTTATACTCGCAAAACTACATCTTATACTTACTTAGGACATGACCTTTCTGTCATTACAACAGTAACTGGTAGAGTCAAAAATTGCAAAACCGGATTACATACAGAGAAACTTGATGCAGCGCACTTGTTCTTCATTATTAAGAAATATTTTTTTTATAGATTTCAGTTTTTTAAGTCTTCTAAAAAAACAGCTTTGAGTGATAGAATATGATTCGGTAATTCGGTTGATAAGTTAAGGTTATACATTTTTTGAAGCTTACTGGCACTATTGTATAATATCTCGGTTGATTTTTTAAAATATTTTTTGGAGAAAGAAAATTTAAATTCGCGTTTGTATCGCTCGTACTCTTACGAGTAAAACGATTTTTTAACTGAGTTGTAATAATATCGATCTGGCTTTATATACTTCCACATCAAACAGTTGTTCAGTATCCTGCAGTCTTTCATCAGTACTGAGTTCTTCGAAAAATTTTCGTATTTTCTTTTTTCTCTTTTCGTCAAATTGTGGGGAGCTATCCAATTTCCTAGCTCACTAGCTGTTTCTTTAATTTTTGCAAAATTATCACGAAGGCTTGTGACAGAAGTTAAACTAGATTTTAGAATTATCGTTTTCCAAATCTATTTCTGTCGACTGTATTGTTTGTGAAGTTAAATTTATTCGTTCTAATATTTCTCATTGAAAAACGAGTAAAAATGCAAATTCAAACTTCTCCATGTGCTTTTTGATATTAATATAGTTATTTAGTTAATATGATGTTGATATAGTTAACTGAATGTTCTCGTTATTCTGTACGATTTTCAGATCATTTCAGCTTCTCCCACGTTCCTGAATTACTACCGGAAATATCTCCTTGAGAACGAAATTTTTTAGAAAACTATAATTATATAATTACTATACATATAATTTTCAAAAAAATCATTCTGTTCTCTTATCCTAGAGCCTATGACACGGATCAATTCATTTTTATTTGTAGGGCTTAGATATTTAAAACGTTCCGTTTTAGTTTATGATGCCACGTGGACATTTAGAACGGGATCGTATTTTGCCAAAAGTTCGATGATGCTTGAAAAGTTTCCCCTTTGTAATCTGTTGGAATCTGGATTCTCTCGATGTCCCCTAAAAGGGATATTACACGTCGCTAATGTCATTATTTCATCTATAATTCTACGTAAGGTCTTACGTAGTTTATTGACTTCTTTATTACTGCTATCTAATAAGAAATCGACTGTTTTATTTCGTTTCCATCTCAACGCGACATGCATGAATATGAACCACATAATTTTCATGTTGTTTAATTTTTTTGAGTTATCCTTGCCAGTCGTTCACGCCTCTACACCATGCTTCTTTAAAACGAATGTGATTTCTATTATAGCATACCTGACAATAAGCAACATGCGTTGAATAACTAACCACTTTTGTTCCACCTTTTGGCCTATCTTACTAGTAAAACTGTAATAAGATGAAGACAAGCTCATTCCCTTGATATATATTTTGAAATTTCCTTCTTGCTGACACGGTCCTATTTTAAAAACATTTTCCCTTAACTCTGTATCTACCGGCATATTTATAAAAGGACAAATCGCTACTAATTTCTTCTACTTTCGCTTCTTCATGAATTTCTTCATCTTCCGCTGCATGTTCTGTAGATTGATTAATACTGAAAACTGTAATTTGTTCCTGCATTTCAATTTCCTTATTATTATTTCCCCAATTTCCACCTTACATCGACAGAATACGAACTAAAATCTGCTAAAATATGCCTCGATTTGCTTGTAGCAGCCACGGCAATGTTGTATTGTCGAAAGATTTATTAATTTCATAGCATAAACATGTATTCCATTTGTGTTTAATGTACAGGTAAATGCTGGTACAATAACTAATGTAGAATATTATTTTGATAGCCGTAACTTCGTGCCATAGCGCGTGTTGAATATATCAGCTCGTTTTCAAGGTTTAATTACTTATAAAATAATTACCTATACATTATATGGCAAATGCACTTAATATTTTGAAGTGTAAGTTGCATTGCATATTTTATAGAATACCCCAGTGTAAATAAACATTTGATCTTGTTAATAAACATTTGAAATTGTTAATGATCAAAGGGGAACTGATTATTGTCGATTTCTGGAAAAATTTAGTCTGACTGATAATCTTCAAATGCTACCTTAATAGTATGTCTTCTTCGCTTTCATCTTGCTGAATATCTGTGAATTGGTCTAAGAAGAAATATTCATCAGTTGTCTCCTCGTTGATATCGTATAGCCGCAGTATGTAATACTTTCTGCAATTGCAAAAAAAATGTGTTAAGAAGTTTTTCTGGAGTAGGTTGGAGTAGTATAGCAATATGGAAAGTTCCACATTTATGACATTATAGCTGATTTCGTGACAAGCTGATATCGTACTTCAGATTCTTCTTGATGGGTGTCTTCATCTCGAGATAATCCTTGATCTTCTTCATCATTAGAAAGTTCAACTTCTTCCTCATAAAAGAATTCTGCTTCGTCTTCCTCGTGAGAGGAACCTGCCTAAAAGATCGTCAAAGACTGTGCACTTTGCAGCAACTATGTTCGGGCGTTTTTCTCTCTTATGAAGAGAGGAGAAAACACTATTCCGGTGTATTAGTAAATCCTGTAACTTCTTCTAAATATTCAGCAGTTTCCTCAATCTGTAACCCTTTTGCTTGGCAACTAGTTCCTCTGGAACTGTTGGAATCTTTCACGAAACTTCCTGGTTATATTTGTCATTACCTGATTTATTATCTTTGAATCTTTTTTCTACTTTACCTAAATAGTCCAAATAAAATTTAACAATTTTGTATTCACATGAGTCAATGGAAAAACCCAGTTTGCACATTATGTCTAAATAATGTTTATGGGGATTTACCTCTGATGACGTTATTTAAGATTGAATATGGAATATCATACTTTTCGGCTATCCCCCCGTATATTTTTATATAATCCACTCCCATCGAAATCAAATAATGGTGAAAGAAGTAAAACTGTCGAGGCACTTTCGTTGTTCGTCCGTTTGTTTCACGCAACTGGCTTGTTTTTCATGCCAAAAGAATGCAAATTATTCTCACGATGACTTTTTACATTCGTCATGGCTTGAACAGAAACGCCGTTCCGCAATGTCCATTAGAAATGTAAGTGCTATTTAGTACCCGTTACTTATAATAGGTATTTGACAAATTCTGTTGCCACATTCTGCTAGTAGATGGAAGTTGTGTAGTAATATTATATCGCGCGTCCTTGACCAATAATGCTAACGAAAGCGGCTGAAAAATGGGGGCAAAAATAAAAACAATAACGAAACGTAAGCTGGCTTTTATTAGTTTTTCTCTGTCTCGTTTCTGAGACGATGACCTTCCACGTAAATTTATTCATTTGGCGGGTTGTTGACCACACTGATTTTTTTGGCAGTGTGAAATATAATTTAATTGGCCGCAAGCGAGAGTTAAATAAATTTTGAATTATCGGCAAAAAAGTTGTTACGTTTGCTACGGTTTTTACTTAACAAAATTAGAATAACAATTAGAAGAAATGTCACATACAGAAACAGTTTGAAAATATATAGTAAGTGCTATTTCCCCTGAAGATAATTTTTTTAATAGAGGTGCGATTTTGATCTGCATTTATGACCATGAAAAAATGCTTATAGAAATAAGTTGACAAGTATGGAAAAATTGTTTATCTCATCTCGAACTCTTTGTTTTAAGTAGTACGAATATCTTAAAATTTAAATCTAATTCTTATCATCTTAGATTATCACGTCCTTATTATTTTAGATGGTTAAAAAATATATACACTTATAATAATCAGATAATTCATATATATATACGATTAAACAAATTATAATTTAAAATTTTAATTTATGTAGTACATTAAAATCGCAAACTAGTCATTGGATTTTTAAGCATTGTGAGGAAACTATGAGACCTACAGACGTCGTTCTGTACTTAAATTAAAGCTAATTACATTCACTACAGCATCTATTCCTATGATTTTACATGACCCATACCATATGACCCGTTAATACACGTTGACCGTACACGCCCGTGACACAGAACTTCAGACAATCGGCGCTAGATGCGGCCCTCTGTATGTCGCTCCAAAATACCTACTCATAGTTAGCAAATATTTTGTGAGCTTCGTAAATTAATAGTACCTACTTATATATTCTGCAACGATCATTTAATGAGGACTATTAAGCATGACAATTATGTCATAAGCAGTAGGTGAATGTCATAATGAATGCGAGTGTGTTAATAGCCATTAAATGCGAGTTGTATACACTATTTTTTCTACAACCAGTCATAATAAAACATACAAAAATTGACACTTTATTTCTGAAATTTATTAATAATTATAAATTGCAAATTAGGATATATTATGGAAACTATTATAAATAGAGTACAGAAATATCATGAAATTAAGGTTTAACAAATAAGAGTTAGCTATTATTTTTCGATTTTTGTTATATTTTGGACAGTTATTAAATAATATCTGTGGCAGTTTTATTACAATATTGGTGGCCGACATTGTTGATGTTGATGGGGTAATGTTTATTAAATTGTTGGTTTGGTTGTATTCAATCGAAGTCATTATTTTATTGGCAATGTTGACTTGATGTAGATTTCCATCCACCGTGGCGTTTCCTTCAAGGTTTATCAAGGCCACCACCAGCATCGATCAAAATTGTAGCAGAACTTCAGATTCTGGAAGATTCAGAACAGATTCTGGAAGATTTAAATAAGTACCGTAATTACCCACAAGAATGGTCCAATTTCATCTCATATTTTAGACTTCTTATTAGTGCTCATGAAATACATATATTTTAGGCAACTTTTCTGTATCAATTCTTCATAAGAAAAGATTAGGAATTGATATTAAAGCTCACATTGTTCATTATAGTGTTTGATTGCTTATTTTTTGTTGTCAAAGTTTGGGCAATTGTTGTAGACCACAGAACTATGGGCCGCCATATATTTCCTTTAATAAATCAAGACTAGTGTATAGTTGGGAGATTGGTATGCAACTATAGTGTAGAGCAATCAAACAGCTTGCAAGAAAACAATTACGTTTCAATTAATGAACGAAAAATTTGTATTTTTATCCTTCAATGAACTAATACAATTGGCTCAAATTGGCCATTTAAGCAAAACATTTACATAACTAAAAATTGTAGAAAATTCACATAACACAAAGTATTAAACTTAAATCTTAATTAAACTTTGATGATTTGAGATAAAATTATAAATATCATTTCTTCGGTTTTCCCCATATATTTTCAAGTTCAGGCACGTGAAAAAGTTCCCCTTTTGGCCTCAATTGTTTTGGCTTACTTATAGAGAATTTTATGTCGTCTTTAGTATTAAATATACAATCCTCTATTTCTGGCCATTTCCATAACTCTCTGTCCTAGAGTTTGTTTCCTTGTCGTTTCTATGTATTGTATGAAGGCATCTGAAACAAGACTTGCATCTGGATATGTGGCGTTAGGATCTTTGTAGGATGACAAACGCTCTAATACTTTAGTGCTTGCTACAAAGGAGATAAATGTCCACCTTCCTGAAGCCACCTTTCATATTATCTTCAGAGTTGATGGAAACTATAATCCAAAGCTTATTCCACAATGATGCAAACACAATTGAATTGTTGGCATCCTTGTTCCATCGGGTGTCGCTTTCCACTGATTTGCGTCCAGTGGCACCACTATAACCATCTATAACCACTATAACCACTGAGCGTTTTGGGTTGGGAAGAAAATTTATCATCCTTTCTTTCACTGTGATTTCCTTAACCACTGGACTTCGCGTACTGGTTACGATGTATATGCAGGGTTTCGTCGATCGAGAGATCAGTACAAAAGACATAGGAACGGACATATTTACACGAACATATTTACACCAAACAAGATATAAATTTGGACACTTGACTACTAAACCATATGCGCTGCTCGAACAATAAATCATATCTATATGGGGCATAGAGTTACTCTCTAGGGTTAAGTAGACTTGAATCTAATAAAACAATTTTGACTGATATTCCGCTTTACTAAAATATTTGTTTTAAACCCAAATTTACTATATGAAAACATGCCGGAAGCAGAATAATTTTAGCCAAGATTGCCGCTCTAGCTCGCCTTGGAGGTGGGGTGAGGGATGGCCTATCATCCCCTTTAAGTAATAACACTTACAGGGGGTAAAAATCTCAACCAATCCTACGGGATCTACTTTACCCCTTACATAATTTCAGGAAACTATCCCGTAAGTTAACGACATCTGGTTGCAAAATAAGAACTAATAAGATATGGTTACTTTTACGGTTAATTACATGAATAAGTATTAACAATATTTCAGGTGTTTACTGTGGGGTATCTGTTATCTACATACATGAACTAAAAACTCTTCTAGGCTTAGATCCTTATTCTCCAAATCAATACTTCTAAGATTTCATGAACATTAAATCGAACTGACAAACGCATTTTGGATCTATATTATACTTCCCAAAAAAATTACAGGCCTGGGATTGTTACTCGCGTAACTAACTGATTTGAAAACATTTAGAACACTTCAAAGAAGTATAAAGTATGTCATTACAATGCATACTGTGCTAATAATATTCGTAGGTGCCGTTGATTTTGAAGATTATTGACATTCTTAATCGAAAACAAGGTAGTCTGGATTATTTTCCAATTTACTAAAAAAAAGTTCATCGTTTTTCAACTGTTTTCTTATTAAACTTTATTTTGTTTGTATAAAAATGGTTGTAATTACAATTTGGATATCTTATAATGTATGATTTACTTTGTATATTTAGAAAATAATCCAGACAGTACATTTTTTTCGATTAAGAATAATAAGAATCTTCAAAACCAACATTGCAATGGCAGACCATTTTCTAAATTTTTTTTTTGAAAAAATCATAAATTTGACAGTTGCTAGATGTTATCCGTCAACTTTGATTTGGTGCATTTTAAGTTATTTCAGAAGCAGACGTGATTTTCACCAAAAGTTTTTATCAATCTCTAATATTAAAAACAATCCCATATGGTTTCAACTTTATGGCGGAAACTTAATAAATGTAGTTTTAAATATATGTAATAAAATATGTATAAATATGTATAAAAAAACTAATAGACGCAAAAAAAGAAAAGAGTGTATGGAGTTTGAACCCAGACTCCTCGACTGTGAATCCAATTCAATTCAAGAAAATTCCCCCTACGCTAAAGAATCTGAGTACTGATATCTGAAGGCATGATATTAGAGTATAATGTGCCTGTTTATTTGATACCTTTCTCTCTCAATAGCCTATTAATTGGTTTTTGATGTAATTTGGGTACGTTGTTTGAAATCTGATGATGAACCCAACGGTACATGTGGCGACAGGTTAATTTTGTCACGTAGTGTATATTATGCTTTTTCCATCTACATATTTTTCAAATACCTCTGATACATTTATCGCATTGATGACCGGTTTCATATTATGTTATAGATTATTGTTGTTCACTACCTATATATACTATTTTTTCAGTAGTCGTCTATACCCTGTAACCTAATTTCGTAAAAAAAAACCAACTGCTTCGTGTAAAGTCAACTGTGAATCTCGTTTACGCGGTTCATTAAATTGCTGTAAGTTCAGGTTTACGAAATAAGCGAATTGCATAGATTAGAAATCTGTCATTGCTCAGATTAACAGTTTTAAAATTATTCTACTTAGTGATCAAATCAAAATGTCCGATTACAATATGTGCTTTTTTGAATTATTTTTTTAGAAAACTACGAGACTGTCGGTGCAAGACCACTTTGCTAAAGTCGAAGCAGTGAACGTTGTATTGGTGTCGATCAATCGGTTATTTCATATGTACCTACTGCACAATTATTATTCTTAGTGCTTAAAAACAAGTTATTTTTTAGGTAAAAAATCTTGGCCATTGTTTAGTATTTTTTATATAAGAAACCTCTTACATCATCAGCGATATATCTCTATTATATCTGATAAATCAGTCGATATATTTGATATCATATACCTAATATATTTGGTAAATAAATAAATCTTTTAAATAATAAATTGAAGTATTTAAATAATAAATACTTCAAAAGATATAATCGAGAAGTCATACATAATCTTTGTTACACTTTATGAAATGGAAATCCCAAAAATCAGACAGATTCTTACGGTGCAAATCAGGTGCATCCTGGCCAGCAAGGTTTGTGCAGTGGCGGCTCGTAGGGGTAGACAAGGCACCGCCTACCCTTAAAAATTCGTTGGTCCCTCGCTCCTCAAATCCATTACAATAATGATGCAATAAATACAGAAATTATTTCTCCTATTATATCTACATATTTCTAAAAGTGGACCGCACCAGGGTATCTACTTCATAGTGCAGTGAAGGTGAGGGTATTGGCAATGTTCGTAAAATTTTTAGTAACTTTGGTTTTAAAATGTTTTTCATAGCTCTGAAAATTAAGTGGTGCGGGGGAAGGTGAACAATTTGTAAAGACAAATGGCGATTACCCCGGTTTGGCTTAACAGAATCAAACTAATTTGGTATCATTGGAAAGAGCAATTTTTACTTTAACATTGCTAGAATAGAATGAGCAAATTTAATAGTTACTGTGGAAGCTAGATGGCGCCGTTTTAAATACAAATAAACTTTCCGTTTTCTCCGATATTTCAAATGGAAGTAAACTGCTGTTCAAAATTATCGCACCACGTTAATATTTGCTAAAATTTGAGGTCTCATAACTTTTTTACTTTTAGTTCAATTTTGATAAATTTTTTAGAATACTGTAGATAAAACGACTAATTTCAACTTGCATATCCAGTCTTTTGTTAACTGAGGACGGTTTAGGTATTATAAAGGGCTAACTAAAAGGTTGTTATATAACCCTAAATTTAAAATACTCGGTAGAATAATTTCGTAACCAAATTCTTTAAAAATACCAATTTTTGTTAAGAACCATTCCTTTCCTACATTTTGTTTTTTGGTCCATGTCTTTAGATACATTGGTTCATTTTTAAGAGCAAAATGAATTTGTCACCAACAGTTTACTGTTAATTTACTCTGCTGTTACAAGTGATATGTAAAACGTAGGCGGCGTATGTCAACCAAAAAACAATGATTGGGTGTATGCAATCTCATTTTGACACATTTTTAAAAACAATACGGTGTAGAGGAATATTCAGCAATTTAAAATAATGAATCGTGTGAGACATTTGACAGCATTGGAATATGTAAGAGCGCAAACTTTGGTTGAAGAGGGTAGAAGTATGCGATATGTCTCTCGAATTCTGGATGTTAACCATTCGACAATAAGTCGAATGTTAGAACGTCACAGGGCAACTGGTTCTCACTCCAGGAGACATAGGCAGGGTAGAAAAAGGGCGACGAATGTTAGAGATGGCCATTTTCTCCGCCAAAATGCTTTAAGAAATCGGACAGTAACAAGTTCGCAATTGAAGAGTGAAGTTGAGATGGTTAGAAATGTTCAAGTTTCTGCTCTTACTGTAAGGAGAAGACTACGGGAGGCAGGTTTGATCAGTAGAAGGCCCATAAAGGCACCAGAACTTACCAGGGCTCAGAAGGTAGCTCGATTACGATTTGCACGAGCACATGAAAATTGAACTATCGATGACTGGAGGAAAGTCCTATTCTCCGATGAAACAAGAATAAGCCTAAAATCTTGTGATGGGCGGCAACGTGTGTATACAAGACAAGGGGAAAGGGAAGCTGCCTTCAATTTCGTTCTAAACGAACCCTTTGGACGTGGCTCCAAAATGTTTTGGGCGGGTATTTCTTTCGATGGCCGTACGGAGTTAGCCCCTATTCATGCAAGGGCAATGAATGCGGAATACTACGTAGAGAACATTCTCCAGGAGCATGTAATGTCCTTTATTGGTCCTGATTTCATATTCATGCAAGACCACATGTAGCAAGAATTTGTGTTGAGTACTTGAATGAAGTCCATATTGATGTTATGAACTGGCCAGCACGATGCCCGGATTTAAATCCCATCGAACACCTATGGGACATCATTAAGAGAGCAGTGAGACGACGTCTACCAGCCCCACAGAACCTTCAACAGCTGGAACAGGTTTACTCTTCATGAGTGGGATAATATTCCTCAACCCGTCATTCAAAACCTCATTAGAAGTATGCCACGGCGGATTCAGGCTGTAATCCGAGCTAGAGGTGGCAACACAACCTACTAGGGATCAGCTCACATAATTGTATTTCTTTGTTTTCCTTTGTTTTCTTGTTAATTAAAAAATGTTTCGTCTCACCCCGAAAGTTTCTTCAATTGATTTCTGTATGGTGCGATAATTTTGAACCAATGCATCTAAAGACATGGACCAAAAAATAAAATGTAGGAAAGGAATGGTTCTTAACAAAAATTGGTATTTTTAAAGAATTTGGTTACGAAATTATTCCACAGAGTGTTTTAAAATTAGGGTTATATAACAACCTTTTAGTTAACCCTGTATAATACCTAAACCGTCCTCAGTTAACAAAAGACTGGATATGCAAGTTGAAATTAGTCGTTTTATCTACAGTATTCAAAAAAAAATTATCAAAATTGGACTAAAAGTAAAAAAGTTATGAGACCTCAAATTTTAGCAAATATTAACGTGGTGCGATAATTTTGAACAGCAGTTTATATATTTATTCTCAGATAGTCATATAGAGAAACAAAATTGCAAGAAACCAATGAAAACCGCAACTGGATATCTTATTTCAAACCGAAAAAATTAATTAAAACACACTCATCGGCAAAATAATCGATTCACTCAAAATATTGTTGAAGTTTGCTTATCAATAACTTTGTTAATTTAAGTCCGATTTGATTAATTTTTTTTTCATCTAGTAGCTAAATTTAAAGAATCTTACAGAGGATTTAAATTAAAAAAAACTAGGCAAATGTCCATATTATACAGGGTGACACAAAAAGTGCCTTTTTACTCTAATTTTAAAACAATATTTATTAATTATATTGTTACAAACATGTTCAATTAGGTTTAGGTCTCGGCATCGAGGAGGCCAATTCATTACTGAAATATCAATCTCGGCTAAATAATAACATATTGAATATTGCTCCATTCTTCATTACCCCAATATTCGTGATCCCTAAGATACCTAAGGCGTTCAATCCGATGGTTTCGTAATAATTCTAGATCCGTTGTAGGTCTCCTTGGTCGCAGTCCAATATCAAAAAGCCGCCTTCTTATTTTTCTATCGCTTACTTGAACTTGCCTCACCTCCTTTAGTTGGCTTTTCATTTGCACAGAAGTAATTCTTCTGTCCCGCAAAACATTTAACGTTGTAAAGCGATAATCTCGCTCATTAGTAGATTTTTTCCACCACAATTACTTCTTCTTGTGAATACATCAAACTCACGAAACCGTTTCACAGCTCTTTGAGCTTTGCATCTTGAAATTCCCAACGCTTTGGCCACATAATATTGTGATGTAGAGGTAAATTGAAATGAAAAGACACCAGGAAGTGCAATATGCGCCGGCGGTCATCATTAATTGCTTATTCAGTAACGGCGTCAATTTTATTTTCCAAAAGGGTCACGACGAAATAAAAATGAGGTTATATTATGTAAAAAAAAAATCGTTAATATTTTTTAACGATTGTACAGCACACTTAGCAACTACTGTTGAATACTTTATTGGAATAATTGCAAAAAAATAAAATCTGCTCATATTTTATGTTAAAATGTAAGCTTGTCCACTCGACCCGTTATCCCCAACTTTTTTCTTTCAGCCATGACTTTACGGGTTTTCACTAAACCGTCTTGTTCTAATAAACTACCGAACACAACATGACCGAACAACAACAACAAATGAATAAAATAAAGTCATAACAGTAACAACTAATGGAACGTGTTAAAATATTGTAGAAGCAGAAATCTTTTGAATTTCAGGTAGAAAGCCCCATTCCGAGAAATATCAGGCCGACGCTAATGACCGCAGCATGTCGCTCCCGTTGTCAAACAGACGGCCACCCCTATTATTGTCTTAAACTCGCCCGATTCGAAAACGGTTTTTCGCGCAGAAATGACGCTGGTGTCTTTTCATTTCAATTTACCTTTACCATCCTGCACCAAAGCAACGGCTCTCGCAGAGTCGGTTGCCGAAAGATCCATATTTTTTAAACTAATCGTATTTTTTAAACTAATGATAAACGCGCTCAAATGTGACAAATTGTAAACTAACGGTTGTCAGTTTAGTTCTGACAGAAACAATTGTCTGTCATAGCCAGCTGTGCGAAAAATCATTACTTCTTCAACGTTGTTATTACCATAGAACTAAATGTAAAATGTCACGTTTTTCTAAAACCCTTGTATCTTTAACAAAAAAAAATATTGTAACAAATAAAAAGAGAAAATATAAGGAATATATATATATATATATATAGTAGCTTGATAACAAAATAGGTGTAACAGATTGGCCACTCCATATATTGTTTTAAATTTAGAGTAAAAAGGCACTTTTTGTGTCACCATACATAATATAGACATTTGCCTAGTTTTTCTAAATTTAAATGTTCTGTGAGATTCTTTATAAATTTAGATACTAGATGAAAAAAAAATTAATCAAATCGGACTTAACTTAACAAAGTTATTGATAAGCAAACTTCATTGATATTTTGAGTGGAGCGATTATTTTGCCGGTGATTGTATATTTAAAAAAATATATACCGATTACTCGTAGTGGTCATCAATAGCGAAAATAAGTAAGGATAAGGCTAGAAATATTTATTTATCAATTATTTATATGTATTGCGTTGGAGGCAATTGATAAAAACCATTTAAGATTTATTTTCAACTGGTCTGATGAATCCAGGAAGTTCTAACGATTCTAAAAATGGTCTAATGAATACCCAGATGTTCAAACTCTTTGCCATCATTCTCTATACGTTCAAGGCTGTCGCTTGTTACTTGCATGGTAAAATCCACTTCCGCAGCTGATATACTGTGGATTACATTTCCTATTCTAAACACCATAATATCTTCCCTTGTCGTTGGTCGTTCTTGTGGGTTGGAAGAGGCAGAAATTGTCGTGTCCAGAGATTTTACAACATTTACTCACAAGTGGATTGGAAAAGGCAGTTTATTTCCATGGCCCGCTAGGTCACCTTACGTAACCCTATTTTTTATTTAATAAATTTCATTAGTATTTAAAAAATGGATAATCCTCTTCACGATATAATCTGTTCATTATTTGAAACTCATTTTTTAGATTTAAAGACACAGACCGATTTGAAATTATAATCAAAGACTGTCCCACATCAACTCTTAAATTTTTAAATTATTATATTTTTCCCCGGCAGATTCACAAAATTTAATGAATACCGTAAAGAGTTTCCACATGATTTAGTTGCTTATTTAACAAATTTTTATAAAAATATTTTTAATAAACAAAAATTGATTAATGATTTAAGGATATTTACAATTTGTGTGAATTTTAAGAAATATTTCGCGAGGCTTAAGGCTTAAAGCTTAAAGCTTTTTGTTTTAATTGCTACAATGCGTGCAACAAGTACCTCGGTGAGAGACATTTTTCGTGTTAAAGCGCATTAAAACGTACAGCAAAAATTCAATTAAAAATGAACGTTTATCATCCCTAGCGTTTATTTCAATTGAGAAAGAGTTGTTTAGCTCCCTTCATGAATTAGATGACTTACAGAGTACAGAGTACTTTACATATCATAAATAGTTGTGAAATAATATCAAGTATTAATTTACATTATAAAAAATAACTAAAGCGCAATTTTCCAACGGTATTTCCGGCATGAGGGAAGAGGGCGGGGGAAATATTCTTTTTACCAATCGACAGCTTTTTTTTCAACCCTCAATTAAGACCAACTAGGTTAAAATCGGATGATTAAGAGATGAGCTAGGGTATTTACTATGCAACAGGAAAACGGAGCGGAGTCGGGGCTCGGGCCAGGCTCAAAATCAAGGGGAAACATTTTTCTTTTTATTTTCCATTTTTCATTATACTAAAGTTACAGAACACATATACTACATACGATTTTTACCTCTTGGCTGTCGCCTACCCAAGTGTAAAGGGCACGACCGCCAGCGGTTTCGAAACATTCTTCTTTTGTCATAAGCAGTCAGTATAATTTGCCATTTTTGTCGATGTCATTACAGCCGTTGCTACCATCCAAACCTAGACGGAGACTCTTCGCCAACTCCTTTGTCGGTGGACGCAAAAACCGCTGTGGCTAACTAGTTATTAGTCGTTCTACTTCTTGCACCAATTCACCGCAGCTATCGTGAATAGGTATAAATAAAATAAGAAAAATCGAAAATAATAAGCGCGATCTTACAGATAAACAGTTTAAATGGTCTGGTACTGATTGGTGCGGCAAAAACTTTTATTTGGGTTGTTACTCAAGTTGTTACATGGGCGGCTAATTGATTTTTGCTTCGCGAATCCTTGTCAGGACACGATATAATAGTTTGATTCGATTTAGATGCAGTGATAATTTTGCATGGGCAGTTGCTGGAACTCGTGTCATTTTATAGGCAATCTACTGAGATAAATGGAATTGTTATGCCAACATAAATTCATTGGCATTATTGAATTGTGTGACAATTATTAGGTATAAGTGATTTGCACCGTCTCACGGTGGACGATTTGACCAATTTAGAGAGAATTTATTATTTTAATGTAATTACAGGTATTTTTGGAATGTTTTGACACATATATAAGCTATTTATACTTAACTAAATACTGATTGTCTTCCACTCGAGTTTTTTAATCAATATTTCATTTATTCAATATTTATTTTTCTATGTCTATGTCCACATCACATTTTAGCAAAGACAGCACTTCTTCTGACATTGCTCCTTTATTTATCTTGCAAGGCAATCGTCTTAAAGATGATATTATTGGATCTGAAGAAGCCCACATGTGGTTAAATATATCTACATTTGTATTAGTCCGAGAAGATTTTCTTGTATGATGCTCACGTATATTTCGATAATCTTTATTGCGAGCTTCTTGTGCCTCTTCTGACAGGTGACCAATTGGAAAAATTTATTGTTCTATAACATCAGCGCCATGGATTAAAATACAAGTTATAGAGATCTACAGATAGTTTCGCAGTATCCATAGAATATATTTTTAATTTCTCATTGTTTATCTTAAATCCACTCGACAATGCTTGAAGGATGTTACCAAATCGACATATAAGCTCTCCATTTATGCCTGTAATTTCTGCCGTTTGCTGATAATTTGCAAAGAAACGTCTTGCCGTATTGCCATCATCCACTACCCTGCTTGGGTTGGTCTACGATAAGACCTGTTTCTTACCTGAATCTTTGAATGATCAGTGTCTTTGTTGTAGCTACTTCTCGTTTTTATTCTGTATCCCTAACTTGCCATTTTTGTCCATCCAAACAGTAAGCTATATGTAAGGCACTCGAAGAATCGTATGTACGCGCAAAATTGAGAGACCGAAATTGTAAAGCTCTGGTTTTGGTGTCAACTTTTTCACAGCTTCGAGATTGTTCATATTTTTTGGGGACGCTCCACATATGTAACACACCTGTGATGAAGTATCTGTAAGGGGGTTTATATTTTCCATCAATCATTGTCATTACGAGATTATGTGACATGGAAAATTCATGGTTGCCTAGGGAAACTTTTGTAGGATGCAGAGCCTTAATTTCAGCCTCCATACGACAAATTTCTGCTTCAGTGACTTCTTTCGTTTCTTTTATGTATTCAAAATGGATCAGACGGCAATGCCGAGTAGAGGAAACACGTGGATTTTGCCATAAGATAATTTTGTCAGCAGTGTGTACTTGTCCTGAAAGTTGAATTGGTACAATAGAAGTTAGAAAGAAATTTTGGTCAGAAACTGTTTGCTCGGAGAATTTTTGTTTGTACTGTTGTGGACCGGAACATCCGTCGAAACCCCACTTATGTATAAACTCTAAGTTTAAAATATGTGTATCTGTCAACTGTATGTATAAAAGCCTCTTGCTGTACTTGCGTCAATCTTGTGGTAGTAGAATCTACCAAAGTTTGCAGTTTTATTTCCGCAGATTTCTCTGTAAAGAGTGTTGAGTCCTCTGGACGTAAACACTGTTTTTTAGCGTCTAGAAGTAGGTCATAGCAAGGTAGAACGTGTATTTCTTTTTCTGTTAAACTATTTCGTAGAGTCTGATATCCATTTTTCGATAGTCCTACGCCTATAACGAGAGCCAAAGGTTCTTCGACAGAAAACTTTTCCATTTTATTTCCGTAGTTAATATATGCTCTTTTAAACTTTGAAGCTCGTTTCGGGGAAGTTTTGGATTCCGAAGCTCTTTTCGGATCTCGTTTTAGATTCCGAAGATATACCGGGAAACACCAGAAATACCAGATATATCAGAAGAAATGGCGAATACCCGGTCACAACCTTAAGTTAATTAGAAAATATTTTCTATCGGATCAAGTTGTGAAGCTGAAAGCCGTTCTCGAATCAACTTAATCTTCATAAAAATCAGTCCAGCTGTTCAATGACAGCACACAGATAGAAGAAATATGTGTCGCTCATTACAGAATATTATATCATCTTCTTACTCTTGTATATTTTCAATATACTCACTGATTTTCAATATATTAATATATTTGGTATGAATCCTGCATGTAGATGCAAACTATTACGTCCGCGTTATCAAGAAAAAATGTGGCTCTTTCGTCAATATTCTTGCAGTTTTGGCCTTCACAGTTCGTGCAGAATTAAGAGCAAGTCATTCCAATTTTTCTGCTAGGGCCCAATTTAATTTAGCAACCTTTCGAACATTTCCAATTAATCATATTTTATTACGCCAATAAGTGCCATTACTACCATTGTGTCGCTCCTATTGCGATGGATAATATTACAGAAGATGTACCACCAGCAGAATCGGCGGCAGCCCAACATTGTTTCATACTTATTATCAGTTGCAAGCGTGGCATTTGATAGAAAACACCAACTGATCATGGCTGGAAACTAACATAAAACGGCTTACTTCCGATAATTACAAAAGTAACCACAATACCGGATAACATTTAAATATGATTCACTATATATGTTCGAAAGACTGCCAAACTAAATTGGGCTCTGGCAGAAAAATCGGAGTGACTTGCTCTTTATTCTGCAAGAACTGTGAAAAACTGCGCGAGCTTTGACGAAACAGCTATAAATTTTTTGCACTCGTACTAATAAGTCCGATCATGTATACGGTTGTTAGTTCTTATTCTGTGAATCACCGTTATTTTTACATTATCCTTGAATCCCTATAATATATATTCTATTGTCTGAAATATAATTGGCAAAATTTACAGCGTGTATGTATATTCTAGGCACAATGGGCTACGAGAAAAATAACATTGTCGAACCGTATCAAGGATCCTTCTACAAAATCACCAAGGAGAATATAGAGACCCCCGAAATTGTAAAAACACCGGTCAGCATTAGCAACGGCCTTGCATGGAACCTAGCAAACGACAAACTCTTCTATATCGACACCGAAACCAGGAAGGTGGTAGAGTTCACTTATGATGACGATTCCGGCACCATTTCCAACGAAAACCGCACCGCGTTCGACGTGACCCTGCACAGCGATAAGATTACAGGACGCCCAGACGGCATGACGATAGATCAAGACGACAATCTATGGGTTTGCTTGTACGGAGGCGGCGCTGTCATCAAGGTTAATCCCGCCACGGGCGCCCTTCTCAAAGTAAGTTCTTCAGGTAATATATTATACGTATAATTTGATATATCCGCTTTGATTTTGCAAATCGGCTGTTTTATGTTTGTGGAAACTCGAATGTTCCAATCCAGTTCCAATTTTTTCTCTTTTAGGTCATTCCATTACCTGCCAGAGATATAACGTCGGCGATGTGGGGAGGACCAGACTTGGACATTTTGTTCGTCACCACTTCAAGGATATCTTTAACTGACGACCAAAAAATGCAACAACCTGGGGCAGGAAGTGTCTACGCCATAACAAATCTGGGAACGAAAGGATTGCCTGTCTTCACTGCCGATATCATTGATGGTATCACCAAGAAAAAGGTATATTATAAACTAATACATAATGCATTCCTTAGGGTATCTAGTAAGAAATAACAGGTAAAATACATATTAGTGCGTCATGCACCACCAGATTAGTCAAATCAATGAAAGGTTATAGAAGGAAATGGAAGGCAGAAATGGAACTCGGTAGGTGGAAGCACTTATAAGTCGCTAACAGGCGACTACTCGAGATCTACAAGATCAGGACCTCCTATTACCACGTCATCCATTCATCCATGCTGCACTGATGGGGTCACATAGGGCCGAAACTAATCTGCAGTTGGCGGTGCATGACGTGCAATCAACGACTTTAAATGGTATTTCGGGTGCATTGCAGTAAATGCCAGAATAGTCCAATCAACATCAACAAGTGCCTTTTTTGGTGAATTTCTCTTAGCCTGATCCGAAAATTATGATTTAGGGTTAATTTGATTCGAAATGACATCTAAAAACTTTTTGAAAAATTTAGTAGGGGGTCGCGCGCTTCCCGAATCGGACACTTTAACAATTAAAATTATTTAAACCCATTAAATATGAATATTGAGAAATTAAAAAAAATTACACACCTTTCAGATATTTCAATAAACGATAATCCATTGAAAAAAATACTTTTCCACTATTTTTTTTATTAGAGATGCCTTCAATGTTAATTAACTTATTTTCTCAAGTTTTAAATTAACATTAAAACTGTAAATTGTCGAACTAAAAACCTTTTTTTAGTTTAATTTTTCATCAACATTTTTTTCACCGAGAGCTATTCCTGAAAGGCTTTAGAACAGACTCCGGATGGAAAAATTAAAAAAAAAATTCACTTTGTTATTAACAATGGAAAACGTAAATAAAGCAATGAAATTTTTTTTCAAATCTCTGATTAGATCGTTTTCTTATTATTTAAAGCTACAAAAAAATTATTTTTTATAATTTCCTACTCCTATTGTTTAAATAATTGTTATTTTATTATAATCAGCATAAATATAATTATTTTTAAGACAAAAATAGTTTCTTAAATAAAAAATTTATTGCTGAAAAGCGCATTTGTTAAATAACAATTTTTTTGTTGCTAAAGATAAATATTGAGGAACCGTTTTTTTAAGTCATTTCCATTGCTCTTCCACATTCTGAAAAAAAAATGTTGTTTATATTTCATTTGTTTATTTAAGAAACAGTTGGTTATAAGAAACAAATAAATTTTCCGCTTATAATTTTTTTCAATGCTCCAAAAAATAATAAACACAACCATGTGTCGCATGTTATGTGAAAAAAATTATCTCTAGTTTTTATTGCAGTTCGACCTATTCGACCTATTGCAAAGATAAATTGGAAAAATTCCTGTTCCTTGAAAGAGTTTGTCCAAAGCACTCTTGAAAATTATCTTAACCATATTAATATGTTATGTGTCTGGTAGCTTCTAAATAGGTCATTGGTAATTATTGTAATTGTTGTTGGTCAATAATTATATTTCCATGTCTTCTATTAAATTATTATTTACGATTTTTTTAGGAAAATTGTTAGAAATCTATGAAACGTATGTGGTATTGTAATATTGTTCGATTCGTAATATTATGGTTGATTCGAATTAGTTATATCCAGAATTATCCAACGTTTCTTGCGTGTTGTGGCCGAGAACTCCGTGCCCTGATCAGTTGCAATATATTCCGGTAATCCTGAGCAGTATATTTCAACTAACTTAACTGCAACATTTAAATACGAAATTATTTCTTCTGAAAGGATGTACCACGGTGACACTTCTGTGAATGTCAGAAATAGTAGTTGTAATCAGAAAAGGTTCTTTAATTGTTATCGAATATTTGTATATTTGATAATTATAACGTTTGACAAAACTTCCTGGCTAAAAATGACACCGCCTAGTATATTATAATGCGGTTTATATCAGATCAGAGAATCAATTTTAATAAATCAATTTCTTTAATCTACAGATGATTTGATACGTTTTTAGATAAGTATGATGGCCTAAAACGTCTTTTGGCCAGTTTTATATGGCGGCCCAACTTTTGCATGCAAGTGGTATAATCATTGACACTTAGACAGAGCTGCTTCTATAACTCTTGTCCGTTTCTACATATTGTACGTATTATATAATACCCCTCCAATTGTATTATCACTAGAAATGATCTGTAATTAGACGCAGTATATATAATGAACACTGTCTCCACTACAAATTTGTCTTAATATAAATTTTACGAAAATATTATCACTCTAAAAACAATGTATGTGCAATACCGACCGACGGTGGTAACACGATTCTTTAATTTTCAGAATATTCTAGAAAATATTTTCTCCTCCGAAATATTCACCCCAGTAGTCAAACAGAATGCCAGAATTATTTACCCACAAACGAATGAGATCCGTGAGTCTTTCTTCCAAGGTGCAGGCATTCTTAGTAGATTTTCTAGATATGCTAACATTTGTAGTTGTAGTTAGATATAGAATAGTAGAATTGTGGTGTTGGGTATAAAATTGATGGTGTAGAAGCGACACCATCTGAAAAATATCACCCAAGCAATCAGCTTGGCCTTGTTTTCTAGGTGGTGTTGCTTAAAGGCACAGCATTATTTATGCAAAAGGTCCTAATCGTATAGGTATTATCATTAAATTAAGTCATTTAATTACCATGTAAGATTTATTCATAATTTATTACTTAAGATGTATTAGTAGGTAGTGTTTTATACCAACTGAGAATACTAAATTGAAACAGCTATAGAGTAGAAAAGGTGAATATTTACTAAAATTTCTTTCGATAAGTCTTTCGGCAGCTGTGTATATCCATTAAAGATGAAACACCCATGATACTGTTTAGTGGCGTTACAGCTGCACATTAACTGACACAGATTCCTGTAGCTTTCTATAGCTCTGTAATCCTGCGAAAGTCCCATGCGTCAGTTATCTCATCAATTTAGTTATTTTTATGTTCTCTGTACTAATTATCTGGATTCTGTGGTTATTCTGTTCTCAATTTTCCAGTGCCTGGCAGTGCACTGTTTTGCTTGCTTCTTTGTTAATTTGATGCCGTGGTGTTAATAATAAGGTGCTTTCAATATAGTCTTAGTCACTTTGTGGTATCAAACAAATTTGATTTCTCTTGTTTAACATTCAAAGGTTTTTTCAAAGGTTCTTGTTTATCATTCAAAGGTTTTCATATTGGGTTTTCTTTGTAAAGCGACTTACTCCTCATTTTGCTTCTATTTATCTTTTTCGTAGTCCACATATCACTTTCTGCATTATATTGTGAATGACATTCTACACATCCACAAGTATCCCGAACCTACTTCACCTGCTTAGCGTACCGCCAGTTGATATATTGATAGATTCTAATCTCTCCTTCCAATTGAACATTGCAAGTTTCGGGGAGACGATGATAGAACACTATGATAGGTACATTGGCGTGGTGCAGGACACCGATAGGCATCGCCAAGTCTGCTCCATAGCCCAAGGACTGCTGTTTCGCGTGTAACGCGGGTTTGCATAAAAGTGTGCATCTCCTGGGCACCATCTGACCGCTCTGCAGGATGCTAACTGCCATAAAACTTAGGCCATTTACTCTTGTACGGCTTAACTATCGTGTAGGAGGCCTCCACGTACCAAGGAGATTTCAAGGTCACAGCTCTAGGTGCTGTAGGCTATGATACGCACATTAGTCTGGTGCAGGACAGGGCTAGGCATCGTCAAGTGTGCTTAATAGCCCGAGGACTTTTGGGTATGCATAAACGTGTGCAACGCCTGGGCACCATTTGGTCGCTCTATAGAATGATAATTTCAGTAAAACTGTATGTGTACTTCATCAAAGACCTTTCGTAGATAAATAAAGAATTAACTATCCATCTTATTTATTTGCCATTTCTGTTACATCTGTTAAGTTTACATCCACATCATTTTACTTTCCACTGTTTGCTTAAAGCATTGCTGTGTACTTATTACGATGTTATTATCCCTATTTGTCAGTATTCCTGTGCTTCTGTACTTTATTCATGATTTCTCTTAACAAGTCCGTTATTTTCCTTTTTCTGCTGTTATCATGTCTAACTTAATCTAGTGGTGTCCTCGACTACTTCCATTTTCTTAATCACCTCCTATTTTTTCTCTTGTTAGCTCGTTTTTCATCAATTTCTGTTTGCTTCTCTTTTTCTTCTTCTTCTGTTCTTATTAGTTACCCAATATTAGTGTACATTCAGGTCGCCAGCCAATAACGAATTCGAACTTTGACCTAATCACTCCGAAACTCCCCAGGTGCAAATTGCTAAAAGTTCGGCTACCTAATTCTTTGTGCCATTGCTCTTAAATGAAATCAATAGATAACCTTGGTTGCATCATTCTATCCAGTAGGTATGGCGTTTTTGTCTATCTAATCTCCTTTATGGCTTGGTATGCCTATATTCGTAGAATCTTCTTCTTAGCCATCCATGTATCTGTCAAGGACCTGTCAACCTCTTCACTTCCTCAAGAAGTAAAATCTGGATCCACGTAGTGAATTACCTAAAATTTGGTTACGTATATATTATCCAAGCTCTAACACCCAAGCAGCATGGTGACGTCATTATTACGTTCTTTTAAGGTGATATTAGGTCTAAGACGTCAAGCGACCAATATGAAGCCGAACATATGACGTCATTTATATGTCGTCTTTAAAACGTCACTTTTTTATCGTTATTCAGACATACTTTTTTAATCTAATGTTACTAATCTTTAAGACGTCCTGCATTTGACATCAACTTGACGTCATATTTTCGACGAACATTTTTCCTCCCTTTGCTTATACTTATTTGTCTACAATTAATGCCATGTTAAGATCGAGACATTTCTAGATTTAAAACATAAAGACCACTTCAATGGTTATAATTACAAAATCTTTTTGTAATTTTTTATTGTAATTTATATCAGCAATCATTTTATATCGGAACAGTACAGTTGTCAGTGAACAGTAGGAAGTTGTGAACAGTCAATTACTTGAAAAAAGTATACAAATTAGCATAAGCCAAACAAAGACGAAAGCAATAAAACATAAAATAAAGCTTCTATATCAACAAGCGCTGCCAGATGTAGTATTCTTTTCAAAATTTATGAAAATATGATAAATACTACCTTTTTACGTATTTCTTAACTATGAAACACATCATTTGCTGTTAGTCTTATGTGCTATAAATATCCATTTGACAACACATCGCTGGGGACACGTGACTAAAATTAACCAATAGAATGCTATGCATTCTCGATGAAATGAAAATGGTTGTTGGAGGCCGATTGTTTTCGTGTGTTTTGTAGTTTTTCCTGTTTTCCTTGAATGTATTACGTCAAATAACGCCAGTTAATGACGTCATTTGGCTGTGACTTTTTCTCGTCATTTTGACGTCTCTTTTGTAGTTCTTTTAACGTATTTATGTCCTAAAAACTGACGAAATGAATACGTCATAATGACGACACCATGCTGCCTGGGCAGTCGTCGATAACATCAAGTATTGTTTAATGTAATGTGTTTAAAGTTTCCATTTTGATTTGACAAGGAAATATAATTTAAATTTCTTAACAGGTGCTTGCAGTCATACACTACTTTAATACTGACGTTAATATACATATGACACTTAATATGGTAATTACTTGGGCTAGGCTTTTGGGTAATAGGTAATTATAGGTTGTGTAAGAATCAGCTTCAATAATATCTTATACCCTCTAATATAGTGCTAAAATTGTACATACATAGATACGAATTATTACTAATCAACCATTCATATTTCTCTTGCTTTTTGATTACGTTAGTTTTTCTGTTTCAGCCCTTTGGAGGACTCTGGTGAATACAATAAGGAGATTCTTTTAGTGAATGAATAAATATTTTTTTTATCTATGCTGTGTATTTTTAAAATAATCGCCCCTTTTTTGCAGCTCATGTCTATTCTGTTGGCGTATGCTGTATGCCAATGCCAATATTTCTGAGTTTATAATGATTTTATTCTCATTTTACGTTCTGAAAGTACAAAACATAGTATGTAAGTAGGATCATTCAATTGCTTGTAACTATGCAAGAGGTAAGTATTCTACAATAATTCGACGTATCATCCACCCGTAACATAATGTTATAATAGTATGTCATGTTGCTGTTGAAGATATAACCTATAACGTAGGTAGGCACCGAAAATCGGGATCCCTTGGTTGTTCAATAGGCTGGAGTGAAAATAATGAACCATTTGATATCGATTTTGGAAGTGTGGCACTGCTCCATCCGACACATGAAAAAGTTCTGTTAATTGTGGACATTTAAAAAATGCTTTCCATATTTCTATTGCAAAAATATCCATAATTCTATATCTTTAAGAGCCAGAAAGGAAAACCTTATACTTGAACATTCCTGGAGTATGAGTAACATACGAAAATTGCAATTTGCAAATGGCTTTCGATTGTGCATATATATCTAAAAGTAATGTACGGTAATTTTTAACTAAATCGGTCAAACATTAAATGGTTATTAAGTAATACACTCAGGGGCACAAAATTCGATCCATCTAAAATTTACCAAAAATTCATTTGAAAATATTTTCCTATCTATAGGTTCGATTTACATGATTTTTGTTTTGAAATTGTAGGTTTATTCGTGCGGAATGCAGATCTGATGTGCTACTACTGATTTCAGCTCAATTTTAAATTTTGACCATATACTTTTACAAGGTGTACCAATTACATTGGATTTTTGCATAAAGTTTGCAACACTCTGTGGTAAGTGCAAGCAATAAAAAGAAGAAAATTTTGTTACAGAACTTAAGCGTAGTCTCTTCTTAACAATTAATTTTTTAATTCATGTCAATATCTCTATTAATAGGGAAGACATGATTAATTAAAATAATGACTATGGTAATTTTCAATGCAATTGCCAATCGGTTTTTGCAAAGTTACTTTAGCATCTTCGTTTGTTTTTTTTGGCAAGTGTCGCTAGTGTTTCTAAGTTAATTGTTGCGATTTGGCGATTTGGTCGAAAGTAATAATGGTCTTAAGTGCAACTGGCGCCACCAGACCCATAACTTTAATACAGGAAGGGCGGTCACAATACTATGCGGCACAAGTTCTAGGTGTTTCGAGATGTAGTATTCAAAGAGCCGTGGAATGGTTTCGAGAAACTGGAGAATACACCAGAAGAATGGGATCAGGAAGAAAAAGATGTACAACTCAGCAGGACGACCGTTTTTTAGCCCTAAGAATACTACCAAACAGGGACTCTACTTCAGTTAGTGAGCGGAATGCTTTACAACATGTACGTGGTGTACGAACTGTATGAAGAGGGCTAAATGAAGTTGGCTTAAAGGCAGGAAGACCTGCCAATGGCCCATTGCTGACTAGAGAACATCGTAGACAGCGCCTCCTTTTCGCCCGTGAGCACCACAATTGGGGAATTGAGGAATGGTTCCTGCTCATGTGAACCTGAGGGAGCTTAGTGCAACTGTTGTACAAGCATGGGATGAATGTGACCAAGGTGCCATTCATCATTTATTTGAGGGGATGCCAAGACGCATGGAAGCTGTAATTCTTGCTCGGGGAGGCAATACAAGATATTAACTGTTTTTTCAAGTTTATTTTTGTTGTTAATTTTAAAATATTGTTACATTCATTATCGAGAAATTTGTATGTTGGTTCTTTGTTTGTGAAGTTAAAAGTTAATGTTAATTATAAATTGAAAAACTACGTCATTATTTTAATTAATCATATCTTCCCTATTAATAGAGATATTGACATGAATTAAAAAATGAATTGTGTGATGAAAGAGACTACGCTAAAGTTCTGTACCAATTTTCATCTTTTTATTGCTTGCACTTACCACAGAGTGTTGCAAACTTTATGCAAAAATCCAATGTAATTGGTACACCTTGTATATTGTCAAAATTTAAAATTGAGCTGAAATTCAGTAGGACATCTGCATTCCGCACGAACAAACATAGAATTTCAAAAAAATCATTAAATCGCACCTATAGTTAGGAAAATATTTTCAAATGTTTTGGTAAATTTTACATGGATCGAATTTTGTGCCTCTGAGTGTATGTAAAAATGTCCATTATCTGACTTGTATTATTTCTAAATCAAACTCTCTACAATCCGAAATTCCGCCTGTAAAAAGTTTTTCAAATAAAGTATATTCAACTTCCTTGGTAATTGAATTTTGTGCCAAAAAGCGTCGATTTGAGTGAAATTAACGAGCTTAGAGGGATAAATTTTAAATGTTCAAGAAAGTAAAAAATATTTTATTCCAACCACGTAAGTAATAATGTCATTACTGTTATCATAAAATAAAGCGCACTTCTAAAGATATCGCACTTATACTTAAAAATACGTATACATAGCATGAGGTCTGCCATGGAGGACCAGTTTTGTCACAGATCGTCGACTGACCAAATATTAAAAATACATGTACAGCAGTGGCGTCTCCTTAGAGGAGGCAGGGGTGGCTAAGCCTCCCCATTCATTTTGCTAGCATAAAATTTTAATTTTTATTATTTTATTAAAAATATTCAAGTAGGTACCTATATTATATTATTTTTATATTAAAATTAGTATAGGTTCATTTATGATTGTGTAGCTGTAAAAATATGAGCGCCTAATTTCAATATTTTAATAGAATAAATACTTGTGACGCCGCGCCAATGGAGGCCATTGCGTAAAAGTCTGAAATCGTAGCTCGGCCCACCATCCCTTATTCGATATTACGTTGGAATTACCATGAAATGTAAACGGATACGTCAGCGGTCTGTATGATGGCGATAGGATAGCCAGCGGTGCTAATCGGGGAATATCGCAGAGTAATCGTGCACCTTCGACCTTCGGGACAGTCGAGACACTTAAAAGATGCCGGGCGGGACGTAAGTAGGTCAAGTGCAGCACTAGACAAGTGAAAGTGAATTGTAATTTTTTTTTTCTTGTTGTGATTGATGTACTGCTATACTTAAATATGGATAAAGTGGAAAAAAATTAAGCAGTGCAATGATATACTTGATTGGCTGATTGGCTGATTGGCTGATTCATAACACAAAATTTTACATCGCAAAAACTTTATCGAAACCACGTTCATCTTTAATAATTACTGACATTATGATCTGTCGTAAAACGATATTATCGAGTGCAAATGGCTGACAGACTCTCACAAGCGAGAAAAAATGTTTTGCTGGCCGTGTTTACTTTTTTCAACACAAACCGAATACTTACACGGTACAGTCGAAGACAGGATGTATATGCTAATTTAAAAAAATTTCCACGGCGGTGTATTGAGCGGCATGCAAAATCCAAAGAACATATTTCTGCGTCATGTAAGATTAAATTATTTGGTTTATTAAATATTATTAAAAAACAAAATATTGCAACTGTTATAGATAGCACGCACAAAAATGCCCTACTTACAATAATAATCAGTTGAGGGAAAACCGTAATAATTTAAAGCGACTATTAGACGTGACAATATTGTTAGCATTGCAATTTTAGCTTTTCGTGCTTATGACGAATCAACAGAATATTTTAATCGGGGAAATTACAAATAATTAATTATGATATTTTGCAAGGACCATCCATGTTTTTGTAAATTTGTAAGCGGCAATATTTTTTCGGGGACGTCAAAAACTATACAAATGACTGTCTTTATTTCCTAAGTCGGTGTCATTTTAGACGACTGACCTTGAAAAATTCAAAATTTTTGTCTGCGGCGCTTTTTAATGATTGTCCTGTAAGGTTAGCCTCCTCGAATCAACAGACCACGAGCCGCCACTGGTGTACAGTACATTGCATTACGTCAGCCCTGGTCTTCCTGACCAGTTGGTTTCCCAAGAATATTTTTAGATATAGAGTCAACCACTGATAATATAGATACATGGCAAAAGGTCATAATTATTAACGTCATTCTATACAAACCTATTTAACAGTAGTTTTCCTTCAGTGAACCTTAATGTCAGTTGTTTGTATTTTGGTTTATTGAATTCTACGGAAAATTTCAGATTTTTTACATATTTTTGTTTACTGTATCTCCGAAGTGAAAAATTAACATAGGACCAAAAAAATGCAGACTGCGAATATGTCATTGTAGTATTTTTTATGTGAAACACAAGTATTGAACTACAAACTCTGTAAATTTCAGCCCTTGATATTAAAAGATGCCGACACTAGATTTTTTTCAAAAAAAAAATATCTCAGCTCCAAAGGGTCGTGGATAATTTTTTTTTTGTAAATTTATAAAAAAAAATACAAGCTATTCAATGCTGCTAACAAAAAAGGGTTTTTTATTTGTAATAATGTTTAATACTGACAATTATTTGTTAACATTAATAACGGCATTGATATTATTATAAGCATTGATCGAAATTTTAAGTCCTTGATGCTGCTGGGAAATTTTTATATCCTGCGAAGGAAAAAATCTTTAGTTTTGAGCAGATTTACGTAAATCAATATATTTTTTAACCATCTTGACCCAATGCAGCTCTGTACTCATAAAAGATCTACTTCTATTCAGAATTTTTCAGAAGTTTTCGTATCCAGAATTATAATTTTTTCTTCCAGAATAATAATATCAGTGACCTTCATTTTAAGGAGCTTGTCACTTCAACGTGCACCAGAAACTGCAATAGTAAGTGGACCTAAAAAAAATTATTAGCCTCTGATATTTTTGCCAATCAAAAGCATGTTATATAAAAAATCATCGATATTTTGTCTTGAAAATACACTCGATTTCTTCGATTTAAAGTCTACATTTTGTCGCTTCGAAAACATCGTGAGGTTTGCGTATTTCGAAATGTCCTTTTTGTCTTCTAAAGTCTTCTTAAGTTCTATCATGGTCCTTACCTTGCTGTAGGTAGCCCAGAGCGTGGATGTTTTTTTTCGTTAGAAATCTGTGCCCACATTCACAATGTGCCCACTTGAGTGTCTCTGAAAGTAAAAATGTTCATTTGTGACATTTGCCAAGATTGATTTCATATTTTGTTACTTTCTCTGCCTATATTCTTATTTTATATTGTTATTAACACAAATTGTTATAACAAAATTTATTGACAATAAAATCAGAAAAAATTTTTAGCGTCGTTTTCTGGCGTTCTGGGAGACTATAATTACTTGCTATCAAAGGTATTGTAATTTTTGGTAAACTTGACAGCTGTTGGTCAAGTTTTGCCGCGGGTAAACTCGAAAAAATTGCTGACAGGTGCTGTCATATAGTTTTTCCATCTAGAAACCATTTGTAATTCAAAATTGCGTTTGTGATTGGTGAAAATTAAGACGAGGGAAATAGTCAGTTAAAAAGTCTTCAAACTTGACCTAAACTAGATGAAAAGAGCAAAAGAATATTTCTATAAATAAGGCGAGTGTTGTGAATACAGAAGGTCTATAAAATACACTAAAAGTGGCCAAGCTATCGTCAAGGCCAAATTTGTATCTTATACGAGATTGTTTTGATAGAGTAATATTATGTTATAGTTCTTTTTACATTGAAGAAATATTACAGTGTTTCCCAACAATTACGCACGGCCAGTCAGATATTTGGCCTTCCTAATACAAAGAAGATGCAAAAGACACTGGCATTGTTTAAATATATATTAAATAATGACAAAGCGTAACAAATCGTTCTTCACTCTAGGTACCTACCATTCAAGAATGAATTTGAATAAACCAAGGCTGAAATATTCAGTAGGAGATAAGTAGTATTTAAAGTTACAACTTATAAGTAAGTCATCAGGTTTCTAGCGACCGCGTACATTTAAGTTGATGGCACCCAAACGAAGCAACATGTTTATTTCATTTGGATTTATAATTGTGTTTGCTGTGATAAAACACGGGTACGTAATTTAATAGTTAAACATTATTGAATTCGGGAAATAATATTTTCTTCATTGGTAATGCTAGCTATACTTAGTAATACTTAATAATAATAACAAGTTGAATATATACGGAATACTAAATAATTTAGCCTCAACTTACTTACTTTTAATCCTAAACAAGTTATGTAATAGCTATTTTATACATAATTTAGTTAATTAAATTATACTGATTTGTGATTATGTACTGTTATATATAAATAGATTGAAATTGAAAAATTTGTGAATATGATGTCACCATACGTACCTCTTAGGACGCCATATGACGTCGTCCACGAATATAGGTAGCAAAATAAGACGTCAAACTGACGGCCCTATATTACCTGGGTAGTTCTTATATTATATAGTTTCAAACTCTAAGCCTTAACTCTATAAATTTTTTTTCGATGAAAACACGATGCATTCCATCTTTGGCGAATACCTACATGAAAAGTTAAATCATGGTTTCTTTTAATCCAGAATGAACAGTGTGGGGTACAGAACAAAATTAATTCCTATTATTTTAATAAAAAAAGTTAAAAAAGCACACAATACATAAAATAACTTAGTAGAGGACACCCAAAGAACTTAAATAATTATAAATAAATAAGCAAATAAACTTCATATGGCACAGTAATTCATTTGCTCCCAGACCTGTAGATGGCGTACTTCTTATGTTGAAATGCGTATATATTTTCAGTTACGAAATACAATAAAGTAATTTTGGATAGAAATATCTTCTGAATAATATGGAATATCAAAATGCGGTTGCCAGGGCGTTTTTGGAAATTTTATTGGTAATAAATGGCCTGAATATCATGTTAAGGGTATAAACTAATCCCCTACAAAAAATCAAAATTTCATTCTTACCGAGAATTTAGGAATCCAAAATCGAGATAAAATTTATATACCAGGGTAGCCTATGGACCAAAAATGCATCGCTGTTTAAAATCAAAGTAAGTAATGGATTATATTCTCATTTTTAAGTAAGCTTGCATTACTCTATCTCAGTAGCTAGAATTCACATTCCTTGTACCTGGGAAAACATTTAATAAGCATGTGTCACAAAAAGTCTGTAAACTTAAATAATCAGTGTGCAAAAGCCTGTATAACTAAAATGTCCGATAATTTTAGGATTTTAAATCTCGAAATATTTGAAAATTACGTCCCGAAAAAGTGAAATTTTCTAGTGCCTGGTCATCTTTAAATCCCAAAAAAAACTAAATAAGTAAGGTCGATGGTTTCGATGTATCGAAAACATCAAGGACCTTTAATAGATAAAGAATTACGTCAGCAGACGTAATTCGACCAGGAGAGAGATAGGGGATCGAATGCGCGTGAGCATATCTTCTTGTACGTTAGTTATTTTGGGTCTTTTGTTGTTTGTTATACTATTTTTACTGTCTTTGTTGCCTCTTTTATTAGTTTTTGTTTTCTGTTTTGTTTTCATGCTTTTATTGTTTTGCATGTGCTTTATTTTTATGTTTGTTTAAAATTTTCTTTTCAAATCAGAATTAGTATGGGGGTTAATATGCTGGGATGTATATATAGTTTAGGGATGGGTGTGCGAATTTAGGCGTAACGGTGTAACTGCTGCTTGTATGGTTGTGTTTGTATGTCGATTAAGCCTTCGTATAAATGGGCAAATGCGGGGATGATAGTGATTTCTATGTAATTATCTATTATGTTCATTCCTGTTTGTTGATGCAGTGTGGTATTCCTGGTTACTGTTGTTAGCCTGGTTTTGGTAGCCAATCTGAGGGCTTTGTTTTGGCATATTTGTAATCTTTTTTGTTGGTATTTGGATACCCAGGAATACCTAATTGAATATCGAAATCACTGGGGCTACTTATTATACTCGAGTAAATTTATAATAGCACCTTATTAAAATGCGCCCTCTGTTATGTGTGCATTGCATTACATGCATCATGTAGAAAGGAATTTTCCATAATTATTAAGTATGAGAATATTATACAACAAATATTACATGAATATTTGCAGGAAATATTCATGTAATATTGTAACATGTATATGATAACTTTAATAAACCTAGAATATTCGGAGCCATATTTACAAATTCTTTGTAATTATACGGTAAATCCCAATATAAAACATTGAAAAAACCTCCTGTAGTAACTAATGAACTGGTGGGCTAAGTTCTTCAATTTGATCTAAGATTTCTCGAAAACCTTTCAGATAGAGAAAAATTGTTTGCAAGTTCCTAGGCATCTTAATTTTATTAGAATAATTAATATAAACCTTAGCAAGCTGGAAGGGGTAGTTTAATATCGATTAGACCCTCCTGTGTTATTATAAACTTCCCGGCATACTTAAGACTAGGTTAGTAATGTAATGTTGTGGACGTTTTCCCATTCCTCCTCCATGGCTTGAGTCAGATCCTCTAGAGTTTCAGGTGAATTTGGCTTAAAACTACCAATAATTTTAAGTAAGACCAAAAGTTATCTATCAGATTTAGATCTGGTAATTTGCAGGCCAGCCCATCCTATGCACGTGGTTTTCTTCCAAAATCTAGTTAACAATATGGACCTAATGAGGTCGGGCATTGTCGTCGTCTAGCACAAATTCTTCTCCATGATCTTTCGCGTATTTTTGCAAATGTAATTTCATTAATTTATTGGAATTAATTTAGGAAACTGTCAAATTAGGCGAATACAATAACAATGTCTCTGACAAAATACTGTTCTCATTATAAAAGCGAATTTTCTATTGACACTTTTTTAATTTCTTCCCAAGCCTTCAATATCATGAGTTTTTTTCAAAAGTTACAATGTCCCTTAAATCATCCACGAAATAGAGCCTAAATAAATATTTTTCTGATCTTCCCTCTTAATGTATGCTGTTTTACCATGATATTGAGTTTTATTACTGAACAATTTTACCATGATACCAGGGGCAGTGAAAAGATTATACAGAACACTTCTGTATCTTGCTCATCATAAAAACCATTCTACTGTCGTCTTCTTATCACATACCTATCTAAAATTAAAAGCTCAATAATTATCTCGTTCCATTTGAAACTTTTCCAGTCTCACTTTCAACCTCCCAGCTCTATACCAAATCACAGAACCCGTGGACCATGGCGAATGCCCAGTCTGGGACCCAAGAACAGGCCTTCTCTATTACGTCGACATCCACTCTGGTAGAGTCTTCAGCTATGACTACGCAACGAATAAAACGGAATTTATAAAATTACATGGAGATGTAGCACCTGTTTTACCATCGAAAGACCCTAGGAAGTTAATAGTAGGATTAAATAGATCGGTAGTTTCGGTGGAATGGGACGGTAGAGGCGCGTGGGGTAGTCAAAGGACTCTGACCACGGTTCAAGAGCAACAGCCTGATAGTATAACGAACGATGGAAAAGTAGACAAGGAAGGTCGAATTTGGATAGGTACGTGTAGTAAATATAGTTAACACAATTGAAATACAATGTTGTTTAGGCACTAAGGGCTTCGAAACAAGGTGGGGCAAGCTTACTCCAAATGGTGGAATACTGTTCAGAGTAACTAAAGAGGATATCAAAAATCCTCAGACGGTGATATCACCCGTAAACATCAGCAATGGTTTAGCATGGAATAAAGCAAACAACAAGTTTTATTACATCGACACCCCTAGTCAAGAAGTGGCTGAATATGACTATGATAATGACAAAGGTGAAATAACAAATAGAAGGGTGGCTTTCAGTTTGAAGAAAAATGGGTGGAATCACTATCCAGATGGTATGACCATTGATAAGGACGACAATCTTTGGATCGCGCTGTATGGGGGAGGATCTATTATTAAGGTAGGATGGCCTAAAGGGGAACCTGTTCTCATATGACACACAAAAAAACATAAACTGGAACACTGATCAATGGATTGATTGCTCTGGTATCCAGCCTGCCCACGTCAATAATATTCTTAATTCACAAGAATTAGTTTTTAAAAAAACTTTAAAAATTGAATATTATAAATTTATTTGTTTCAACTACAATATTACGTGAGTGAAGACGAATGAGCAATTGAACAATTTTAATAGCGAGACGTTCGTATTTATAGGGTTTTCTAGGGTATCTTATGCTGACTACGGTATTCCAAGGATTATAATGAGTTTTGTGATCGTTGTTATTAACAATAAGTACAAAAGGACGATTTATTCTTCAAATCAGAACTACAAATAGTGACATTAATTTCACGACAATTTTTTTTATAACTTGTTGTGATAATATTGGCATTTAGTTTCTTTAATTAAGCCATCGACAAAATTCCTATTAATTGCGTACCCGAGTTTAGAAGAATCTGTACCCAATATATTAAATTTCATTGTTAATTGGTCTCTATGGCGAATAGACTTAAGAAGTCCTCGCTTCATCCATGGTTTCAATTTAATTTCCTTTGTGAAATATTTGACAGGATTACTTCTGTTAATAAATAGTCTAATACTTTTTTAATAAATATACTTATTGTAGGTAATAAAAGTCATTTTGATTATATACTTCTTCCTCATTTTCATTTTTAAGTAAGGGTCAAGTAGATTGTAGGTTTAATATCTTTATATGGAACAAAACTCATGTAACTCAACTCAATGTAACTCATCGCATTTTTTAAAAAGTTCTGAACAATTTTCCATTGGGTTCCAGGGAAACTTTTATAGTATCTACTTCTTGTCGGCAAAATTACTCTTTTTCATTTTAGATACATACAAATTAAAATCTTTTGGTACCTATGGTATATAGGCTTCTATACAATGGCATATAAGTACCTATAGAAATTACACTGCATCCTTGCTCATGACTTATGTTTAAGAAATAAATTATTTTAGGTAAATCCCACCACTGGAGAGCTACTGCAAAGGGTTGCTGTTCCCGCGGAAGCTGTTACATCTGCCGCTTGGGGTGGCCCACAATTGGATATTCTCTTTGTGACGACTTCGAGATATAGCTTAGATGACGAGCAAAGACTAAGACAACCCGCAGCCGGTAGTGTGTTTGCCATTACCAATTTAGGAACCAGCGGCCTCCCTGTGTTTTATGCTGATATTGGTGATACTGTATAAGTAGATACGGCATTGTACAAGTAGGAGAGATTAAGATTAAATGATTCACTTACCTGGTACGTTCGTTTGTTTTTCCCCCAGCGATAAACTAGGTGTGTGGATATATTCTAGTTTCATATCACTAAACTAGAGTAAAACTCATTTCATCAGATAAAAAGTTCATTTTCAGATAAAATGTTCTTGTAACCACTTGCGCCACCTATCCTGCATTGCCAAAGGCATTTAGATGGGAGTATTGGGATTCTGTAACAGCTCTTAGAATGCATCGAAGTGCTTACACTAAAGATGTCGCCAAAAGCTGATTATTTAAATCGAACTTGTTTAAATATTGTTTTATTTGTACCTATGCAGCAAGCGACATTGATTTTAAGTACATTTAGCAGAAATCCTACACCAAACCGGATTTTGAGAGACAACAATGGGATTTTAACAAAGGTGTTAAATTTTGATAAAACATTAATCCCTGTTTGTTAGTCCTGCGAAATTGGCGCTGCTCTTTTTAAAATCACACATTTTTTGGGAGTACCCAAGAGAAATAAGAGAGTTAAGTAGTTCAACGTGAAAAACAGCAGTAGTTCTAGCAGTTTAGGTCGAGAAATCACGACAAGGAATTTTACGGCGTTAACTTAAGCTGAGCTGTTTTTTCAACGTAAAAAAATGTTTTATTTTCAAAGCATTTTTCGGTAGAGAGGAAAGAGTTCAGGAGTTCCCAACGAAAACAATACACTCATAACAATAGCTCATAACAATAGTTCACATAAAAAAAACAATAGTTCATTAAATGCGCAAAAGTTACGATTTAAAAAAAAATATATTCGATGCAATGGCGATCGAAGAGTTCGTACGAATCCCGAAAGAAAAAAGTTTCTATCGACATAAATGCGATTTCATTGCAAATTTTATGATCGAAAATGTGAGATTTTCATAAAAAGAAATTTCGAAGAATTTCAAGGGGTTTCTGATGAGGGTTCAGAATGGCAATCGCAGTGTTCGTGCGAATCCCGAAAGAAAAAGCTTTATATCGCTATAAATGCGATATAAAGGAAACATTTTTTTAAAGATTACAGATTTTAAAGATTAAAGATTTTAAAGATTTAAACAAAATCCAAGGAGTTCAAAGGGCTTCTGATGAGAGTTCAGAATGGCGATCGGACAGTTCGTGCTTATCATTTATGGGATTTTAAAAACCATGTATAGTTTGTATAATGAATCTTTGCGTGTGCGTCACAACAACTGTATGAATCAATCAGTTCAAGGTCATTAATTTCAGTGACGGCGGGAGTAAAATGAAAATGTGTTTAAAAAACCAATTAAAAATTAGAAAAAATGTTGGCTTCGTAAATACTTATGAAGTGACAATTTACTTTGTAAATTAATAATAGTTATTATTATTTACCACTGATCATAGTTATACAATTAAGATCAGAAATCTATTGTCATAAAATAATTTACCATAGCCTGCAATATTTTTGTATATATGATGTTGGCAACACGTTTCTTACTAAACAGCTGTGATTTGACACTCGAGTGAGGTTATAATTATCTTGAAAGTTGAAAATGTAGGCGATTTCAGCCTTCCCGTAGCCCGCTGCCGTCTAGCTGTAAAAATATATACTTTGAACCCGGTATAAAAACTAGTTTGCAGCTTTGGGTCGTTGAGATGTTTTGATGCTGCAAACTGTACGCAAACTAATGCCTAAAGCATCAGCAATACGCTGCAGAAAGGCTTTTAATAAGTATTGATAAGTATATTATTCTAGTTTTCCTCGTTTACCTCTTGAACTCCATTAACAGAAACTAAAGGGCCCATGTTCTCTTTTTCAGCCGCGAAATATTTAAGTAAATTGGCAACAAGTCCCCTTGCTTGCGAATTTAACCTTTTTCCAGGCATTTTTAGGTTATAGTTCTTAAAAGAACTGATTTTATTTTCACTCTTACTTGTAAGTCTCTGAGAAAAAGAACAATAAAAGAAAACAATTATATCCGCGATATACACTTTACAACTCTAATAGCACCACAAATAAATCAAAGGAGAACGAAAAAAGCAAAAATACGACAACACTATACCCCAAAACAAGATGTTTTGTGAACGCTACTGAATTAAACTGTCAGAGTAATATTGACAAGCGCTACGACTACTATTCATATAGACGTCTCTTTTTAATTCCGTTTCAATTTATTCGATCGTATCGATCGCGTGTCTTAGCGGCTCGATGACATACGTAACCACATAGCTTGCCAATATAATGCGTTTAGCAATCTCACGTATGTCCTAGCTAATTTTATACACACGCAAAGATTCATTATACAAACTTATAATAGACAATGACTTTAAGATTTTCCATATGAATATTCGAAGTGGTCAAAAGAATTTTGACCAGTTGTATACTTTGTTAGATAGAATAGCAGTACAATTTGATATAATAATATTAACCGAAACACTACAATTGGGCGATCCTAGTATATTTAAAATTAACAAATATGACATGGTTTACAATGATGGACAATTGAATAGAAATGATGGGGTATATATTAAATCCAGTTTCAAATATACAGCATCTATTGTTGACATTGGACAGATTAAGGCCCTGAACATACAAATAGTATCTTTTAAAACAAAAATCGATATGACAGCTATATACCGGTTACCAAGTACATCTCCACATGTCTTTAATTTAGCATTGTTAGACTACTTAGAGAATTTCTGTAAGTCATGTCAATGCCATTATAGGAGATATCAATATTAACCTTTTAGAGAATGATGAATATATTGAAGAATATAAAAATATTTTAAGCTATCGAGGTTTTGTATCCTTTATTAATGAATACAAAAGGTTACCTACTAAAACATGTTTGGACCATATTTGGGTAAAAGGTGATCCCAAGTGATTTAAATATAAGGTCTTTTATTTTCAGGCATTACATTACCGATCATAGTCCCGTAAGCTTACTTTTAAATGTAGATGAACAAACAAAAATTAAAAATGATAAAAGAAGTAAAATATACTTAAATTACAACAATCTAAAATCCGATTTAAGAAATGATAATTGGGAGGAAATGTATAAAGAAAAAAATTTAGATCAGTCATTTGAATATTTTATATCAAAGTTAAAATATTATATAAATAAAAATAAAAATATTATAATACTAAAACATAAAATAGTTCCCAAAAAGAAATGGATAACATCTGATGTATTGAAATGTATTAAAGAAAAAGAAAAACTTTATAAGTTAACTTTAAATAATCCAGATAATATTAATTTCAAGAGAGATATAAATGTTACATTAATAAATTAAATCATTGTATAAATAAAGCAAAAAAAGCATACTTTTGTAAGGAAATTGAAAATAATAAAAACACATCAAAATCCCTTTGGGAGTGTGTAAAAAACATTTGCGATCATACGAAACAGAAAACGGATATACAGGAATTTGAATTACTAGATGGGTCAAGGGTCACCTGCAAAAAAGAAATTGTTAATCATTTCAATAATCATTATAGTACAATTGGAGAAAAATTAGCTGCAAAAATACCAGATATCAATAACTTCAATGATCATTTGGAATGCTTGGAAAATACAATGTTTATGTACCCAACTGATGAATTAGAGATATTAGATATAATAAATAATCTAAAAGAAAAGGTAGCACCAAGATTAGATCAAATTCAATCAAAAACTTTAAAAGAAATTCGACATGATAGTTCAACCATTAACTTACCTAATAAATAACTGTTTGCAGGTGGGATATTTTCCAAAAATTCTAAAATGTGCTGCGATAAAGCCACTATACAAAAGTGGCAGTAAATTAGATATAGGGAACTATCGCCCAATTTCTCTTTTGTCAAACATTTCAAAGGTTTTAGAAAAAGTAATAAACAAACGACTTTGTAATTTTTTAAATAAATATAAAATATTATCGAACTCTCAATATGGGTTTAGAGAGGGACGATCGACTGATGACGCGATTCATCAATTAACATCATATGTCTATGAAGCATTGGATAAAAAAACTCCTATAATCAGCATATTTCTCGACCTTTCTAAAGCCTTTCATACGGTGTGTCATAAAAGACTGTTGAATAAATTAAATAGATATGGAACACGTGGAAAATCGTATAAAATATTTGAAAGCTATCTATCACATAGAGAGCAGCTGGTCCAACTGGATGATGTTCAGAGTGATTTGCAGTGAGGGACGGTTACCTATGGTGTTCCCCAAGGGACGGTATTGGGACCAGTCCTTTTCACTGTTTACATCAACAGTTTATTAAGCCTTAAGACACGTGGCAAGATTATTAGTTTTGCTGACGATACAGCTGTTGTATATACATCATCTTCCTGGCTAAAATTAAAAAGAGAAATAGAAAATGAATTTCCAGAAATTGTTAAATGATTGCGGTATAACAAGTTGACCTTAAATTATGGAAAGACAATGTACTTACCTTTTGTTTCTTACAAGACAGGTCTCCCTGAGTTGGGTCCTTATAGTAGCGTAGGTCACAATATGCAAATTTTTTAATCTTCTTCGGTAAAATATCTGGGTGTTCATATTGACAGACATATGAGGTGGGAGTTACAAATGAAAGAGCTTGTAGGAAGGATAAGGGGTTTGATACCTAAATTTAAATACTTGAGAGATTTTTTTGAATATTCAGCAATTGAAAATTCTGTATTTTTCTTTAATACAATCGTTATTAACATATGATATTATAGGATGGGGAGGTGTGTATGACTGTTATCTCTATGATGTTCATGTTGTACAAAAGTGGATCTTAAGAATAATATATAAGAGAAATATTTTATATTCTAGTAATTCATTGTATAAGGAATCCAATATATTTGATTTAAGGCAGCTGTATTTCCTAAGAATAATGTTTTATTTGAAACAATGCAAAATTAGTTTAGCTCCCCATGAACATCCTTATAATACACGCCGACCTGAGGTTATATTATACCCTCGTTGTGACAAAACAATTGGAAAAAGATGTACTACTTACCTGGTACCTAGATTGTATATTCTTATCCCTAGAGAAATACAAGAGATACATTCTTATAATAATTACAAAATAGATTAAAATTATGGATTAGTCAAAATGACATATTGTTATTTAGTAATATTATCAACCAATGTATATTAGAATAGTAAACTACCTACTGTAATGCACCTTATAATTTAAATTAAAAAAAAATATGTTTAATTTCTGTTTACCAGACACATAAATTTAGTTATCTTTAGAAATGTTAGAAATGTTACCGTTGTACTGAACTGTTGAGCTTAGTGTTTATAAAGCTATTATTGTCACAAAAATTGATGTGCTATTAAGAGCACCATGAAGTCTACTGTATGTTATCAATGTTTGTTGGATTTTAGTGTGATTTATCATTATCACGTACAATACTCTATCAATACTTCTGTGATTACTAGTGTTTGTTCCTATAATTTGTATTATAGATTATACAATTGTATTTAAAGATGAATAAACACTGTAATTTTTTTTTTTTTTGGTGCTGGAAAGTCCCCCCTGGCCTCCTACTAGTCCAGAGAGTCCCTCCAGCCTCGTTACTCAACGACCGCTCCCCACGTCCGCGGGGTAAGCGGTCATTGAGGTCGCAATTCGTGTGTCCTGAGTAGACGCAACGAGCCAAGTATGACGGCCTTCTGCATCTTCCCAGCGATGACTTCTGCCGATTGACGGCATGCTAGGATGGTTCTTAATTCTGAGAGCAATGATTGTCGCATACCTCCGAGAGAGCCAATAATAAGAACCACTATTTTAACAGAATAACCCGGGTACAGCCTGCGGAGTTCAGAGAGTAAATCTCGATATTTTGTCCGTTTCTCCTCCTCTTTCAAGACGATGTTCTTTTCGACCGGAGCCGAAAACTCTATAACGAACATCGTCTTGAGTTGGTGGTCGAGGAGGACTATGTCAGGCTTGTTGGCTTGTATCCGCCTGACGGTGGGGAATGAATAGTTCCAGTATAACCGGGACCTCTCATTCCCCACAACGGACTCAATATCCCCCGGATTATAGGGCAACACCGGTGTCTGATCTATACCGTACGAGTGCCGTAGATGGTAATACAGCACTCGTAATGCCGCGTTATGTCGATGGATATAGGCAGAGACCGCATATGCTGGACAAGCTGACAGCAAATGCATAATGGTCTCTGGGGCCCGACGACATGCTCTGCAGCTGACGTCAGGCACTTCTATATCCATCACGCGGCTTCGGTAGACCAGGGTGTTTAATACACCATCTTGGCAAGCTAATATAAAACCTTCGGTCTCTGACTTCAGCCCAGCTGACCTCAAAAAGCTAAAGGTCAGCTTTTGGGATAATCCTAAGTCTTCTACATTTCTATAGTAGACTCCGTGCAATGGAGCTGCTGAAAACGAAGTGTATTCCAGCAGCCCGAAGGTGGGCTTTCAACCGAGCAGGGTCCAACTCGGTGACAGAGTTTGGATTATTCTGCTCGGTGTCGAAGTCGAGACCTAGGCTATTAGCTGCTCTGTGTGCTGCCCTATATATAAAAGCTCCTACGCCAGCTCCTTCATGGTCTTTGACCATGAGGAGTAGGGGATCCGAACTACTGATAATTTTACAGGCTGTGTCCAAGGTTACTCTGTTGTGGAGACACTCCAATCCCAAGAGTCCACGCCGTCCCTGTTGTCGTGGGAGATATAACCGCGGAACGGACGATCTCGGATGCAAACTCCGACAGAGATTCATCATTTTGCGGGTACCTACGTCGAGTTGCTGCAGTTCCTCCTGTGTCCATTTGATTACTCCAAAGGAGTAGAGTAGAACCGGAACGGCAAGCATATTTGTCGCCGCCACCTTGTTGGTCCCCGACAGCTCTGAGGACCAGATATAATATTATTAATATTATTTTGAAAGGGGTTTTGGAAAAAAAAATTGAAACCCCCGTAATTGTTCGCCTCTTAAAATCCCTCTCATCAATTTAGAAATAACCAGTATTATAAAAAACGGTGATAAAATACGCCTAAATTCCCACATTCTTTCCTTTTGATTATGGATTAAATTACCGCGAAAGCTTGCGTGAACAACACTTATATTATATTGCCGTCTTAAAATAGCGGTAAGCAGCTTAGTGTGATTTGTAATTGGATTATTATTCAAACCCTTAAGTATCACTATTAATTACAAAATTACCGTTTCTTTTTCAACTAACTTAATGGAATAATCGACGTGGAATTTTTTCATATCATCAGTATCATCGCATATAATGACAACTTTGTTCTTGGCCGTGCGGTGTAATCTTTGGGTAAATTATGAGCAATCCAAAACCGACATTATCTTACCGGTTATCCGGAGCGCGCAGCAATTTGTGACGACACATTAGACGCCCCCGTCGGTGACGTCACCCTTTTCCGTCGCCCACACACATATATACAATATTGTACGCTAGTAGATCAATATTCATTCTACTTTCTTTCCGCTCCGTCCTTTCAATAGCATGAATAACGTGAATAGTGGGTAAGTGGTACTTATTTGGGGTAGGGCCTCACTATTTATTCTGACAATGGACGACTTGGTCTATAAAAGTCAGTTTAGTTATTGCACTATAATTATTACGAAAAAGATTTCTTTTAACTTTGGATTTTAATTGTAAATGCGTTGTTATTATACTTTATTATGCTTTAACGATAGCTCAGAAACGATGGCTCAGAAAGCGCACGCTGGTGCATCAGAGAAGCTAGCGGCTGGCATAGGTTCTATTGGATTTTCTACTACTGTTACTCGATCGGAATCGAAGCCGCATAGTATGTTGTAGGTTCCAGTCCATTGCACGCCCCTGGAAAAATGCTTTAACTTTATTATATTTCATCAAGTCAATAATATTCTTAATTTTCAATACACTCTTTATCATAGAAAATGTAGACTATAGAGTGGAAGATTTCCATTTTTGAGATAATTCCTCCAATATCACATTTTCGGATAATTTATACCAATATAACATTTTTGATTTTTTATGTTGTTTGACTCTACAGGTCGTAAATTGTTTAAAGGCAAGTTATTACCTCTCTTCGGACTTTGTGGTAATTTTTTTTTGATACAAACACCACTGATATTTACTGTAATTACAATCTGATCTGAACTTAGATCAATGGGTAATATTTAATATATTAACCTTAGTTTACTACTGCTACAAAACTTATATCTATGGACTTGCTCACTAGTGTTCCTTATATTTTTCTAATACTTAATTACACTAATATTAATGTGTACACAGGCACTGTTCTCTGCTTTTGCACTAACACCAAATTATACTAGCTCGAAGGATTTGATCCTCTTGAGCCTTCTGATCTGGTTTGTATTGTCGAGGAGCTGGATGGCTTCATGACATGACGATGAAGTCGCTGTTCGTGACTTTTGGCGAATTCGCTGATGGTCTGGTTAACGGTGTCCATTTCCATGTCTCTATGGAGGTCACTATTTCTGCAATACCAGGGGCATTAACAATGCTCCTTAATACTTTGTTTTGGAATCGCTGGATTTTATCCAGATTGCTCTTACTGGCACAACCCCACAGGTGTATGCCATATGTCCATAACGGCTTGAGAATTTGTTTGTACAAAAGTTTATATTATATAAATATATATAAACTTTGTTATATATTGACAGCGTGGAATTTCGTCCAAGCAGCCAATACATTTTTTTAAAATCTGATATATAATTCTTCCTTTGACATGAGCTCTCCAGCGTAGCTTAGCGTCCAGTGTTATACCCAAATATTTTGCTGCATCAACATATGGTACTTGGATATTGTTTATGCTAACATGAATATGTCGGTCTCTTTTGTTTGTGAAATTAACATATGCAGATTTACTCTCATTTAGTTTGATTCTCCATTGCTTAGTCCAGGTGTTGATTTTGTTCACTGATATTTGCAGATTTATTGCCGCTTCTTGGTGATCTTTGCCTACAGCCATTATAGCAGTGTCATCAGCAAAGGTGGCTATCGTGTCATACTCTAATTCAGGAATATCACTGGTTTATAGTAGATAAAGGACTGGCCCTAATACACTCCCTTGTGGTACTCCTGCCTTGATTTCTTTAAGTCCAGAATTAGCGTCTTCCTGCTGAATTCTAAAAGTGCTGAATTCAGTTTTAATCGTCTCCGGATGATGCCAACTTGGTTGGCGAAACGCGCGTCGAGCGAAGTGAAAGTGTTTTGGTGTTTGTGGAAACTACTCCGAGTGTTGCTGAATTCTAATCGAAATATAAGACTTCATTAATTGTGACAACTGATTAGGCAGGAACTTGTTTAATTTATATTGCAGTCACTCGTGACATACTTCATCAAAAGCCTGGGCTACATCATGAAAGACGGTAGAACAAACTTTTTAATCCTCCAGGAGGAAAAAAAAATTGTGGTAAATGATTTGTTGATATTTGGGCCACGTTTTCTGAAACTACTTTGTTTCATCAGAACAAAACTATAGTGATAAACTATAAAATGTGAAATGTTCTATAGCATGCTCTTCGATATTCAAGATATTATATAAATAACAAACAAAATTGTATTAAGTTGATGCTAAGTAAATTACTTTATAGCCACGTACGTGTAGGCGGTACTCGCTTGCACCGTTTACGTAAAAGTCCCCATTTATGTGTACGACACAAAGAGAAGCTCCATAGAAGAAAATTATATTATGCCGTATTTCAGCGTCAATGGGAAGTGCAGCAGTTTCGTCGGGGGTAACGGGAATTCCCGTGTCAACGTTTCCATAACCAGGTCTGTACACTCCGTCGGATAGGCGTACCTACCTACTTCTCTTTTTTAGTATATTTGGTATGTAAATTGTATGAAATAACTTACAAGGAATCGAGATCAAAGCTCGCAAGCAACCCGATTATAAGAAATGGAACAGGTCCCGCGCGAAGAATTTGCCTTTTTTAGTTTGATTGCGATCTCTTATCTGACACTGTTTCTTTTATATCGGTCCGCGACACCCTCGCTGCAATTTTACTCCTTTCCTTTGGGGGCTTTAACGACAAATACACAAAATATATCGCCCCGGGCCCGAGCCCAGTTAACTCATGCTCTGAGAGAATATTATCAAAAGAAACCTTACATTATTGCCAGGAACTTTCATTTTGCGTTCCTTCCAATTTGGCGTTGTGTGATTTACGGATATATACCTAGTAAAAGCAGTTTCAGTATTTTTTTAACACCTACGCCGCATCGCCAAGCGTGGGTGATCTTACGTGGGATTCGAGGTTTAAGACAGGAGAACGACAAAGGAAAAAGGTAATTAAGTATTTACAGGGTTCGCAATAAATTATTTAACAATACCTAACAAATGTGAGGAATGAAGCAGCTTCTGTAGGAATTTAATATTTTTTTACGACTATGGCAGAATATAAGCATCCTGATGTAATTCTTAGATGGACAACAGCTTCGTTCTAACATCCGACTTTAGGATATTTTGTCCTAAAACTTGTTATAGAATTAGTACTACTAGGGTATCTCTTACTATGGGCTCCTGATTATATCCTAAAAACAGACCAATGAGTAACTAAGGTTAAGAGCGCTGGTACCGCTCGGCGCCGTCTTGAGGTCACATCTTTAGCCAATAATATTGCCGAATTTTAACGCACGACTCCGGTCAATACGCCAAACCAACGCTGAAAATTTGAGGCCTATCCATCGAAGCGTTCTAAAAGTATACCTACATACCTACCTACGGACAAGAACCCCATGAAGACGCTCCCCCAGGTCCGAGCAACTTCTCGCTCGGCCCAACTACCAAACCTGCCAGCCGAAGCACCCTGACCAAATTTTAGGTCGATATCCGGCGTACGACCGGAGATATTGCATTTCAAACATGAAAAACATGAACAAAATAGGGTTAGTGCAGTCTGCGTATTTTTGGTCCTATCCTAATTTTTCACATCGGAGATACAGTAAACAAAAATATGTAAAAAATCTGAAATTTTCCGTAGAATTCAATAAATTAAAATAACCCTTAGGAGAGACAATAGTCAAAAAAATCAAGTATGCAGTGTACAAACATATTGAAAATAATATTTTTTTTCTCAAAAACGACAAATTCAACAAACGAATTTTTTACGTAGTATTAAAAAGAGGGTAATCTATTTATTTCTGTCTTCAGTTTTTTGGGGAAACCCGTAGGAGAGCCAATATTCAAAAAAATCAAGTATGCAGTGTATGACATATTTAAATAATATTTTTTTTCTTAAAAACGACACACTGTGTCACTGAATTTTTTAGGTAGTATTAAAAAGAGGGTAATCTATTTATTTCTGTCAACAGTTTTTTTGAGAAACACGTAGGAGATAATATTCAAAAAATCAAGTACCTATGCAGTCTATGACATTAAAAATAATATTTTTTTTCTTAAAAACGGCAAAACTGTGCCACTCTGCTAAATACTACCGTTTTTTAGGTAGTATTAAAAAAGAGAGTAATCTATTTATTTCTGTCTTCAGTTTTTTTGGGAAACCCGTAGGAGATAATATTCAAAAAAATCAAGTACCGTAAAACGGGGTTACTTTGTCACCTTTTGAATATATTTTGCGCTGAAACTTGTTTATTTTTCCGAATTTTCGCCTGCAAAAAATAACGTGTACCGACGCTACCGTTTTGTAGGCGTAGTCAAATAACCAGCCGCCTAACGTCAATAGGAAATGAAAAAAAAATAAGGAATAGGGTGACAAAGTAGCCCCGTGTTTGGGGCTACTTTGTCATACAATTAAAAATGCTAGTAAAATGCGTATAAATAGCTGTTGTGGCAAAGTAACCCCAGATATGAGGTTACTTAAGTTTTTCCAAATTTAAAAATAAAAGATTTTTGCCTTTTTTCAAAAAATATTATTTATTATACAAAATACTACATTTCATAGCTTTTTAAGATAAATAAAAATATATATTCTTGTCATAAAACTGAAAAAATTATAAATTTATTGATATTAATCGTAACATAAATATATTTTTGATATAATAGCACCTTGGAGGCACATTTAAGGAACGAATTCCTCTTCCTCGTCCGTCTAGAACGGATCTTCATCCGAATCATCATCGCATACTGCACACACACAAAAGGGATCCTTACTGTCCTCATTGCAAAGGCCACAAACCCATTTGTGGCACTTGCAACACTTTATCCAATCGACATGCCCTCGGTAGTTGGTCCACAGCATTGTACAAATTCTGCATTTATCTTCTGTCTGTTTTATTCTCCCTGAAGTCCTTTTCCTGCTGCTTGAAGCAGATCCTTCTTCTGTATTTTCTTTTAAAGATTTTTGTTTCCTTTCCTTTTTCTGGTTAGTAAGGCCCAGTGGTTCAGGAACATCTACAAGGGCAGATTTCTGTAGTCCTGATGTTGATGGTTGCTGATTGTCAGGTGGGTTTTCTAGATTGTCAACTGGATCATCTGCAGTCACAAATGGAGGCAAAATTCGCATGCCGGCTTCAACCTTTTTCCCTCGCTTGCGTTTGGTGGACGGATCTTTAGCAACACCCCTATGTTCTTGCAATAGTTCAACAAGGCTTGTGTCCAATAGACGCCCCACCTGTTCCTGCTGGATTGTAGCATCCGGCAACCTTTTCAACACTTCCTGTGGGTTGCATGGATAGAGTCCAGTGGCTCTAAAGCCAGAAATTAAATTTTGTTTGACGTTGGGTCGAATCTGTGACCATAGTCTGTTCAGCAGCAAAGGAAACTGTTCCTTAGGATTGGAACCAGGATAGCGGGTCTCCTTTCTCCACTCATCTAAAATTACTCGCCACTTTTTTTTCATGGGCGCGAAAACTGCCACGTCCAGAGGCTGCATTAGGTGGGTGGCATTGGGTGGAAACGGTGTTAAATAAATATCATGCTCCAGTGCAACCTGAATGACGTTTGGGGCAAACTGACTAGCCAGATTATCGCCCACTACGATAACTCTCTTTCCTGGTTTCCTTGTCCGTTGGATGTGTGGCAGTAAAATTTGACAACACCAGATCTCAAAGAGATTGGCATCGAACCAACTACTTGGGCTGTTTTTATAGACAGTTCCAGTAGGCCCACCGACACACCAATTTTCGTAAATGTTGGAGGCCTTATAAACGACCATAGGGGGCAGAAGGTCACCACTTGCAGTTCCACACACCATGATGCTGATTGCTGTTCTCGAGAAATTCTGAACCCGTTCCACCCTTTTGCAATTCCTAGGAACAATAACTTTTCGTGCTCCAGGGTCATCCGTAACGTTGGTCTCATCGTAGTTGTATATATGGTCACCTGTAGATTCTAACAAAGCCGGGGTTATGTTGTCGAAAAACTTATTAACGTCGTCCTGGTCAACAGAAGCTTGGGATCTTTTTATGTTTGATGCTATCCTCACAGCCAAATTGTTCCGCTTGATAAATAACGCTATCATATCGTCACCCGGGAGATTGTCTTTTAGGATAGGAATGTTAACACCCTTTTTGTCTAAATATTTTTTCACTATTTGCTTAATATCGGCCTTAGTAAGTGGAAAGCCCCAATCTGCCACGACGCCCAGAGTTCTTGCAATGACAGCCTCTTCCTCCGAATTCAGGATGGTTGGATGACCTCTAGGTTTTGTATGCTTACCAAGGCATCTATTAGTAAGCGTACTCCGTGGAATTTGATAAACTCTAGTCGCCTGTTTTTTGCTCATGCCATCTTTGACAGCACGCACCGCTTCGGCCACCTGTTCTTCGGTGAAGTTGTGGTAGGTTCGGCTACCCGGAGTTTTTTCATACGTCCTCATGTTGGTCGTAGTTAATTAGAACCTGAAAAAGATGCTACTGCTAACAAAAACATAAAATAACAAAACAATTTTGAAAAAAAAAAATTTAAAGCATCAGCGCGCACTAGGTGACAAAGTAGCCCCGGAGTGACAAAGTAGCCCCGTTTTACGGTACCTATGCAGTGTATGACATTAAAAATAATAATTTTTTTCTTATAAACGACAAACTGTGCCACTCTGAGTTTTTTTAGGTAGTATTAAAAAGAGGGTAATCTATTTATTTCTGTCATCAGTTTTTTTGAGAAGTAGGAGGCAATATTCAAAAAAATCAAGTATGCAGTGTATGACATATTGAAAATAATATTTTTTTTCTCAAAAACGACAAACCGTGCCACTCTAAATTTTTTAGGTAGTATTAAAAAGAGGGTAATCTATTTACTTCTATCAGCAGTTTTTTTGAGAAACCCATAGGAGAGACAATATTAAAAAAAACCGATCGTGATGCAAATTGCACCACAGGTTCTCGACCGATGTTTCCGAGGCCTCTGCAAAATTATACGACGTCACCTCCAGACGGCAAGTGCCGCCGAGACCCAGTCAACAGGCCACGCCCCCTGACTGTGACGTTACGATATTACTACAGCCGTTTCCACTCTGATGATCTGCACAAAAAACACTTATTCCAAAATCATGTATAAGTGCGCCAATCTGGCACCACTTTTCTGTTTTCTTTTTTTGATTTATTTTTGTTTTGATGACCCTTATTTACAAATTTGTACTTTCTGATTTATGAGGCCGGTGGATAAGTACCTATCTATATGTTAAAATTATTAATACAAATATCTCAAATTAAATTGCAGACATATTTTTTCTTTATTCATATTTTGAATAGGAATATCTGGCAGATACGTGGATGTCGAACTGTGCAAAGTGGGCGGAACCTTTAAAAACTGTAAAAATTGTGAATGAAATCACACCAGAAAGGGTATTCAACTTCTCCACGTGTCGCGTGATTGCGGTTATGTATAAATAATAAGTCACATTACGAATACGGCCAAAGTAATAAATGGGTTCATTTCACTAAATTGTGATTTATGCGCTGTATAAATTAGGTACTTTAAAAAACAGTTCATGATACAGGTATAGGGGAACGTCTAGAAAACAGATTACCCTGTAGAAAAATTATATACTAGCCAATTTCGTGTTCAGTGGCATTATAATTATTTTTAGAACCATCGACATCGTCGTGAACACTAATAAAATAGCAGCTATTTTCACACCAACACATATAATAGGACGGATATTAGTTACTCTCCTGAAAATTCCCTTTGCTGCTCTGAACTGAAATGGTAGAAATGTCTTTTACGTACATTGCCTTTCAATAAAACCTGTCTAGGGATCTTCCATACTTTGCCCGACGTTTTGCGGGTTTAAATGGGGTCCGTATACAGATTTGCGATTACACCTCATTGCATTTTAGGAGTTCAGAGTTTTCTATTTTTCCCGCAAAGGGTATAGAGAAGAGTTCGGGAAACTGTCCTCACCTCTGAATGCTGTTTGAGGGACATGGATGGGGATTAACCGAGAGGTTAATAGAATATTTTTTGTGAAGATTTAATGAAAAACACGTTTTTAATCGAATGTGTCAAAAAATTACGTTTCTTGGTTAGAAAAGAATAGCGAAAGGTTGAGGTTTTTGATCGCCATCTTCAATTTTTTTGAGGTTTTCTATCTACTTCAAATAAGAGGCCTGAAAAGACTTTTCCGGCCTAGGCTGGAAAAGTGACAGACAAAAAGATTAAGCGTATTAGTTACCTACTTTTTAAAATGCTGTTCCTTTGTTTCTATTGTAAAATGATAATAAACGTTGTAAATTAATTATAGTATAATACCTCCTACATGTGGTAAAATGATTAGAAATAACTGCGTATGTTCTGACCTTATAGATATGCAACACTTTTTACGTTAAAGTTTGCATAGTAGCAAAGCATAAAATTGCACAGAAAAATACTAAATAAAGTCTTTAATTTAACCCAAAAACATCACAACGTACAACAACAAAACCTTATTTTTAATCTTAGGGTAAAGTAGCTTAAGAGTACGCAAGTAATATGTTTTTATTGGTAATAAGCAAATTATTATTGTATGACGTGAAAAGAAAAACGTTTTTAAGGTCTTTGCATCTTTATTTACGAACATACAAATGGTTTAACTTTGAAACTTAACCAAAACACTTTTTTTCTTTGTTTTTAAACATTTTACATGTACGTCCTCAAAAAATATCCGAGTTCTAAGGATCAATTCCAGTGGACTAAAATGAATTTGTTGCCTTTTCTATATTGGCAACCCTATAATAGGCCATACGAAACAACCCAGATACTTCCGACTGCGTTATAACCTTTCCCAGATTAGAAACATGCCAATTGTTACAAAACTGAGAATGGAAAGATTTGAGTGGGTCAAAAAATCCTTTATCCAGGAGTTGGAGGCGATGACTGGAACGGGAAGGAAGTGGCAAGAGGTGTATATAATTATCATGAGAGTAGTTCACTACGTTAAGAGTGCGATGGGAAATGAAATCTTGGCTGGGCTTAGCATGCTTTTTAAAATGTTGAATCCATACAAAAAACAGATCACAATTAATAAATCCCGAGTCCGATACCATTTTTAGGGTTCCAGTAGGGGAATCTTTGTAAAGGTCTTCTCGTACTCTTTTTCTGGGGAAAATTAATGCAGGAGGTATATAATCTCCGCCGGCGCTCAAGAAACAAACTGTAGTAATTAACTGGCCACGTTCTGCACTAGTAAATTTTTCAACAAGCTTTTTCTCTTTTTTTGAAATAGTTTTGGGTAATTTATTTGGCACCGTGCTCAAGCCGGTCTCGTCCATATTAAAAACACGGCTTGGAGGAAAGTTGTAATTTTCATACAAGTATTTTAGGTTTTTAAAAAATGTTTCTCATTGTTTGTTCATCAATCGTTCTCGCAGAGCGCGAACTCTAATAAAACGATCTTGAATCGCTGTCGTAATACGAGGTCTTCCTTGTCTTCGCCGCCTGTCGTAACTCTGTGTTTCTCGAAACCGCTGTACGACTCTTGATATGGTTGAAACAGAAACTCCTAGTCTATCAGCTACTATCCGCATACTTAACCCTTCATTTATTAATGTCACTGCTTTAACGCAATCATCATGGTTAAGATTTCTTCTACCTTGTTCCATATTCAAACCATAAATTCTGTATATCAACGTTTTGACAATTTTTTGTGTTGCGTTAATTTTGTCCGCCAGTGTATATGTGACGCAGAAACCAAAAAGCATGTTTTTTTTTCATAAAAGTACTTGAAAACAGCCATTTCGTTTCAAATCCAAAAAAAAATCGAATGTGAAAAAATGGTTATCTACTCCTCTTAAGGTTGTATGCATTTATTATTGAGAAAATTAATTGTCAGAATTTGTCAAAAGCCGATTGTCTACGTGTAGTTTATTAATAATATAGCTCTCTATTGATGTATTCGATTCGAACAAAAGCATGCTGTTGCATGCAAGTCTGACTGAGCGTCTAAACGTCTAATGCAAACGTATTGCGATCAAAGAGGGCTGCGGCTGGTGTTTCACCCGAGGAGTTGCATTTCCATTATTGTGGCAGCGTTCTAGTGAGCTGAGGAAAGCATCTGAGTCGGGCGCTAATACAGACAATCGACAGGCGATTAGGTCTGTTGTTCTACGAGAGATATGCCGATATGAACATGTCTTGCAGTTAGTTTGAGTTTCGGGATTCAGTGCGGGATGCGTGGTATCCTATCGATCCGGTCGGCGACGGCGCGATCGCGCGTTACTACGGATCTTCAGGACGCAACGTAGAAGCCAGCAGGTACTCGACGAGTTTGCAGAGTGCGGTGCGTACAGGACGATGTTCCCACCACACCGGTTAAGTCGGTAGTGAAGTGTTTTTTCCTGTTTGTTTTCATTACCTGTCAGCTTACTGAGGAAGCACTTCATTGGTACGTGGACTTGCCACCGCCGGAACCTGCGGAATCGTCAAACAAGTGAGTCAGTTGTTACTTTTAAAATCCGCCGCTTGTCAAATCCATCGGATATCGTATCGATGCCGTTGCGGATGCTTTAATAGTGATAAGCGCCATCAAAATATCAATGCCGAGGCATGTAAATGCACAAAAGATCCATTAGCTGTTATAAGAGGCAACGTAGAGGGTTGTCAGCGGATATAAATTGTGATTTATGTAAGGCGAACGTTGGTGGTGATAGCGGTCGGAGTTTTTTGGCGCGAAATTGAACCTGGCGCTCGCTGCAGTGCCATGTACTTAACTTAATATCTGTATTCCCCAAAGGGTGTGTTTGTGCCTAGGGAGTATTTTAGATCTGCAGTCTTTGTTTCGACGAGGAACCTCTGCATCGAGGAGATAAAAATGATACTGATTTTATTACTGCAGTAAAGTTAAATATTTCCGATGTTACTTGCACGTACATAAAAATGAAGAGAGGCTTAATTGTGGTTTAATAAGAAATTTTAGGTTTAGAAATGCGTGGCAGGGATATGTATGTAGTTAAGTCCGTATTTCTGTAATAGAAAAACCAAAAGTTTTATGTTTGCAGACAATGTTTACGGATCATTTAATAGTTTGGTAACATTTAGCATTAAAGATAAGGATGTTATTAAAGTATATAACATTTTGTTATTACTATTTTTAATCTACTTTATCATCTCTCAGTATTTAATTAATATTTAATATTGTTTACTCATATTATTTAATTTACTAAATTTGCAATAATATAAATTGTAGTATGGCTGAAGCGATCTACGCTATTATTTTTGACTTATATCTCTCTCCAACACTATCAGTTAATGGTAACCTATAAAATGTGTATGTCACTGATTATATCTCATTTAACTTCAGTGGCAGCAATTTTATAATTTAAGAATAATTTCACATTGAAAATTGTAATAATGTATCGGGTCTGTTTTATATGCAGAAATAAACAAAAACAAAATAGTTGCGAAGTGAACACCATCTAAAAATACATTGCCTTCGCTGAGCGCGGCGAGAATTAACCTCGTATTTTCCATAGCATACGCAGGTGACGCAGATCGAGATTAGTTGGTATTCCGCTGCACTTCGTAGCGTTGTTTACGGGCGGTTGTCATGACAACAAGGGGGACAATTCGTGAATAAAATTGTTAATGATTACAGAGATCTATAATTAGCTACTATTATCCTTTTTTGAGTTTCGATGAAACAATTCTCATTTTTAAATCATTTGGAGACATCCTTGTTTCAAACCAGATACTCAGGATATTTTATGCAAAATTTATGTTCCAATTTCTTGTAATATTTTTGATTTTTGTTGATATATTGGCATAACCAGATGCAGCGTTGTTTTTTAGATTATTAATATTCTCCTCATCTTCGCTTGTTGGTTTGATGGTTTCACAGTCCATTCAGTCATTTCGCCCAGTATTTATCTAATATTTGTTATATATTTCTTCAATTTGCTCTTCATTTATGATCATTTCAAAATATATTTAGGTATTTTAAACAATTTTTGTTAGTTTTATTAAACTAAAGTCGCTGGACCATTGTTTTTTCAAAGTTTTGCTTAGATACCTTACACCTACATAACACTTAATACTTAACATAAAAAAAACAAAGTTCCAAATATTTTAGTAAACATTAGTTAGTTTGTAAGTGTGAAATAGTTTTTTTTTAAACAATTTTTATTAGTTTTATTCAACTAAAATGGGTAGACATTTTTTCACCCTTCTAGATATATCTAATTATGTAACACCTGATAATGTATAAACAAAATGTTCCACCCGTGTTATTATGCAAAACTTTATTTTTAAAAATAACTTTAAACAATATAACCATATCAGTTAGGGTAGGAAAATCTGGGCGGGAAATTTGAAATGGGTTTCTAAACACACTTCAACAAATTTGACTGCCATGGGAGATTCAAAAGAGTGGTTTTCAGACGCGAATTTTTCGAGTTTTGGACATTCCTTAGTATTTAACCCTATTATACGTCAAACTTTAAACATATTTCTCTATAATTCAAGGCCAAATTGGTTTTTTTAAGACCTATGAGTTAAATATACAAACGATTTTAAAATAAAATGTCTATTTTCCATGGACGTACGTCGCGTATTAGTTTTGACATTTCTTAGGCAAGAGCGCCAGACCAGAGGTCAGCTGTAAAAGTCAGGTTAAGGATTATGTTATGAGATTATCGGTGGGTTGTTTATTTGTTTATTACTATTTGGGTCAATGTTTATCGATTTTTTTATATTAACAATGTAATAATAAACCTACTATGTACACTTTTATAAAAGAAACAATGAAAAAAATTGGCCCCGATATTGAATTCTATTATTACTATTTTATTAATTCCGTTTCAGTTGTCGTAGTGAGATCATTTCTGGGTGTAGCTCTGTTTTTGGGAACGAGAAACCTGAGACCCATAGGCCCTGAGTACATAGTACATAACATTAAAAAAATTAAATCGGGAAAACCAATCTCGTAGCCAATCAATGATTTTTCATGAAAATTTGGAATTAAGCTCATCTGACCCTTGACTTCAAAAGTGACATATGCCCCGGCTTGTATTTTTTGTTTTTCATGGGTCAAAACTACCCTTTCGTGAAAAAATACCAAAAATGCAGGTTTAAGCATTTTATGGATTTACATCTTATTTAATTATGCAGGATAAAGGTTCTTTCATGTTCTCGAACATGATTTACGATGTATTGCAAATTTTCAACTCTTAAAAACCACCCTATAGTGGAGCGGATCTAAGTTTGCAAACGGAAGTGACTTTTTTGAAGAAAATGTTTTTCCAACTTGTTAATAATGTTCCCCCCGACCCCCTGGTAACTTTTTCCGGTAATTGTTGTCCACCAGGGGGCGCTCGCGGCCCTTCAAATATTGTAAAAACAGGTGTTTTTTGGATTACGCGTAATCGAGGAGCCGGATAGAAAAATGTTTTGAACAAGAAAAATAGGTCTCCTCGATACGCGTAATCTGGTTGTGGACCCGTCAAAATCGGTCCATTAGAACCGAAGATACAGCGGTTTTAAGATTCTTGTCTTTTAGGGGGGAAAAGAAAAAGGGAGTGACCAATGGGGGTGTTGCGGGAAAGGGGGTGGTATTGGGAGGCTGATTTTTTTTCTCTTGTAGGTAATAGTTGTCGGAAGCCCAGGCCGAAATTTTTTTGAGATTGTTCAATTAGGGAAGGGATGAGAGGGGAAAAGGGTTAAATGGGTGTATCTCCGGCCCTGATGAACAGATTTAAAAAAATAAGAATGGATTTTTTTTGTCTTTTTATAAGGAATCTAGCACAGCTTGAAAAAAAAACAAAACGCAAAAACACGCGTGGGGGGTGAAAATAATATATCATATTGAAAAAGATGGGCAATTGTATAAACTTTACTGAAAAAAAAATTTACCGATTTCGTTCATTAGGGATGTCAGGGCGTCGAATCTAGGTTAAAGCCCTGTAGAAGAGCGAGGAGATATCCTACGCCCTTAAGCCAGGGTTCATTCTCAAGGTGAAGGTTTCCCCTATTAATTAAAAAAAACCCGATCGCACCAATAGTTTTCATACGCGCGCGAGGGATGCTGGGAAATTTTATTTTCTATCGCCAGTATCTCCAGCGGTAGAAGAGTGGACGTGGACTCTACCCTCTCTTCCCGCGCGCTATCCCGACTCACACACAGAGAGATTCCTTGCGATTCCTTCCTTCATTTGCTCTCTCATTTCGTTGTCCATTTCCACGGTTTTTTTTTCTTCACGATAAATTTTCGAAGTGGATTTAATTGTTAATGCTTAATTGGGCAATGACGAATTTTTAGGTAACAGCGAGAGCAGGAAGGAAGAGGAGACGGGTTATAAAGTAAAGAAAAATAAATCACAATTTATAATTAACATTTCTCATAATATATTTATATACAACATCACAAATAAACAATTTTTCGGCCATATACTTATACATAATATCACGACTCGAGTCTGATAACCGCAGCGCCTAAATCTAATCGAGGCGTGCTTTTTTAGTTGGAATCTCTATTTCTGCGTCGCTACCACTTGATTCGTCTTCGCTTGCGTATTCCCAATATAAATGTGGGTCATTATTTTCCAAATTTTCATACAAGTTTACATAGAAAAATTTGCTGCAAGCATCGTCATGCACCCCCGATCTGCGTTTTTTAAAAATTGAGAAAATTAGATTAAGATTGTTCAGTAGAAGGAAATAAGTACTATTTATTGTATAGATCAAGAATAAACACGTAGTACTTACAGCAGCTTCAGTAAATTAATGTACAGGCTATAACGGGCGATTACCCGTAATCTAAAAAAACCCTGTTTTTACAATATTTGAAGGGCTGCGCACGCCCCCTGGTGGACAACAATTATACCGGAAAAGGGGGGAACATTATGAACAAGTTGGAAAAAGAAATTTTCAAAAAAGGCACTTCTGTTTGTACCCCTTTTTTTTCGTAGATCCGCTCCACTACTATACCTAAATTAATAAAAAAAATAAACGAAAATATTGTAAAAATTTGACATTTATGTATGTATATACACGATACACGCACATATATGATCAATTATAAAACTGTATCACGCGTTTTAAACGGGATTGCGGGCTAGCTCGACATGAGCCCTCGCCCCTCGCCCACAGTCGTAGAGCCACTCAAACGATTGACGAACACGCGCCGGTTCTATTGTTTTGTAATATTGTAAATGATGGTGTGTGATATCATGAATTTAAACTTTAGTTCTCTGAATTTGCCGGGAAAGGTAAACATTAAAAAAATATTGAATTTAAGTCAAGTGCATCCCGTTATAAAAATCGAGGAGGCCTTATAAATAATAATCCGTTAAGTACCATTCTGGATACCGTATTATTATTTCTACGGACATTTTTGTTATGTAAGGTTTTTCGTTAACTAACTAAATAGTTACCGCACAGCAATCTTGATGATACTAATGGAAAAGGCTCGGAAAAACAATGGTATTGTGCTTTATACCTTTATCGAATATATGTTCTGCACTTATGCCTGTCATATGCATACTCTGCTCAGGTCATGGCAACCAAGAACAAGATACATCAGTTGATCCTGATACTGAATAATGTGCTTTTAATAAATTTAAGTAGTCATCAAACTGAAAAGATTTTAGGTGACCATAGCTTAGGCTACATATTCTGAATCCTCCACGTCCTTGAATTAATAATAGGAAAGGTTTTCGAATGTTTTGTATGAATTCGTCACTCGAAAAAATTAGAAGTACTATGGAGATTGCAAGTGAAAATTTTACAGCTAATTTGCATTCGATTATTAATCGCGTTGCAGAAATGGTACTATTCTTGTAGCTGAATATCCTGTTGAATATTTATCTGTGAAACTGATGTTAACTTGATGGATCTTTTGAGCTGTTTGTTATCAAATAAAAGAGAATTCAAATGTTATCAAATAAAATTTAATTCCCGATACTAAGACTGCTTCCAATGAATTCCTCTGAATTTCCCGAACCGATGCGATGCAAGGATATTCATTTTATTATTGGCAGAGAAATAAAGCGAAACATTTTGATATTCCACTAGAGTTTTAGCGACAATTCAACGGCTCTGTGTCGCGTACTGGTATTTACGAGAATACAGACCTTGTAAATTACCTCCGCAAGTTAAGCGGTGTCAACTTTACCTATAAAATAAATATTAAGCTGTGTTGTCTCCGTGCTGGATTGTGCCAAAAGACCGTTAGGATGGACGTAAACATTAATCACGATACCACACAATTGTTGCATCAACGCCACTTGCAGGATCACAGGGTGTTTTTACGTCCTCCTTGTTATTGCAACGACATTAATTTCGGGATCTAACTAATAATATTTCATAGTGCGCAAGGTTATTATAATAACAAAAACATTGAAATACCACCATTATTACATGTTGTGTACCCGGATCAGTGCTGTTTCTTGCAACCTCCAAGACTCACAACTCCCCTGTACCTCACTATTTAGCCAAAATATTCAATATCTAGCTAAATGGGAGCAAAAGCTTTAGTTAAATTTATGCGGAACAGAAGAAAAAAAAGCTTATGTGTGTAAGAATACATGAGGAGCTTATTTTCAAAACGCAATTCTGTAAAAATTGCGCTACTGATTAAAAGATGGAGTTGGCATCGTTACCATGAATACTACTCATCGCTATCCAAGTGTCGTTCAAAACGCACTTAATGCAGTATTTATATTGTGGCAAAATTGACGTTTATTTTCAAATCGCAATTTCTGAGAAAATTCTTACATTCAAAACGCAATTTCTGCCTATGCCTGCTTAGTAGGTATTCTTCTCATTTAATTTTTCAAGAACAAGTACCTTAATTGTTGTGTTTCGTTAGTTTTAAGTATTTAAAACGAAATGGAAGATAGAGTAGAAAGTGTAGCTATATCAGAAAAAAATGAAGGGACCAGAAAAAAACAAAGAACATTGGGGAAACGACAAAAAGCGAAGGAGCTGCCGTAAGTTGTTTTTTAAAAGTTAGGTTAGGTTTTTATACCAATAGTTATAGATATGGTAATCACTTTATAAATTTGATGGAGGGCTTTGAAAGGCCTTGTAATCACGAAGGAAAAACGCACAACTGCGGTAAGGATATCAGAGGCTGATATCCTTACCGCTAGAAAAAAATTCTTTCACGTACCCAACAAACTTATACAAGATAGGAAATTATCACATTTAATATCTGTTAGAACTCCAAAGAAAGATGTACCAAAATATAAAACTACAGCTAGGCCTCAAAAGCATACCAAACAAATTAAATATAGAATAAGAAAAGCTGATAAAACGTTAGAAAAAGTATGCCAAAAATTTTTTTTATCCTGCTTTAATATCACTGGTAGGCGAATAAACACTATTGCAAAATTTGTATTAGATGGCAGTGTCGTAGAAGAAAAAAGGGGAGGTGACCATAAGTCAAAGAAAAATGAGTTAAAAAATAAAAAAGTAAAAGAGTTCATTGGTAAACGCAAGCAAGGGAAAGTCATTCCAACAGAGCAAAGTCAAAGAGATTGTACCTGCCTTCTGAATTAAATATTTCTATATTGAGAAAATTGTATAAAATACAAAATCCAGAGTTTGACGTCAATTACGGCTATTTTTACAAAATATTTCGTGAAAACTTTAATATTGGCTTCGGAAATCCAGCTACTGATGTTTGCAGCGTGTGTTGTCGACTTAAGAATAAGATACAAAGATATAAACGAGAAAAAAAACCGCTTGTACCCCTGATCACAAATTTGAGAATTCACAAACTGAGAGCGAAACAATTTACTATCTATATGAATAAAAAATTACCGAATACACTTTCTTTTTGTTTTGATATGCAGCAAATCCAGCCATTACCTAAACTGCCAATATCAGAGGCTTATTATTTACGGCAGCTGTCCTTTTATAACTTTTGTGTTTCCGATTTGAGTTGCAAGCAACCTATTTTCTATACCTGGAGCGAAAATGTGGCTGGCAGAGGAGCCAATGAGGTATCTTCGTCCATTGGTGACTTCTTAAGTGAATTGGAAATTCCAGATAACATTACAACTCTAAGATTTTTTGCTGATGGATGTGCCGCCCAGAATAAAAACTGTTACGTAATACATGCCATGTGTTTCTGGCTATACCATGATGCACTAAATAACTTGAATGATATAATAATAATATTAAAAGTACCGCAGGGCAAGTGAAATACTTTTAAAAGATGATTATGAAAAGATACTGGGAGAAATTGGTGAAGTGAGAAAATTTGGCATAGACTGGCACGTTCACGACATGAAAAAACTCAGCGATAAGAATTGTAAAAAATTAGTAGGAATCAGCAAAATGAAGAGAATTTTTATTAGGAAAGAAGAATCTGCAAAAGAAAATAGCAGGGTTGTTAAAGTTAAAATGGAAGAAAACTACAGAAATAATGATCCCTCTAAAACATATCAAACAATTTTAAAAAAAGGAGTCAAGATAAGTAGCTTAACATTAGATCTATTGCCATCAACCAATCATGTAAAAGAAGAAAAATTAAACAATAAAAGGACTTTATTGGATAAGTATGATGAGGAATGGGAGCGCGACGAAAAGTTTTATTTTATAAAACACTTTTGGAGAACAATACTGCATGTAAATAATTGACAGCAAAAAATGACGTAGATATTTTGTTATTATTTTGTTTTTTTTATTAGGAAATCAGCAGCAGGCAAATATGGCTGATGAAGAGGAAGAAAATGAGTGTGAGTGCTATGAGGACGTTGGCGTTAAAATTTAAGTTTAATATGTTGGACCTTTTTCAGTTTTTTTCTTTTAAAATTTGGACTTGGAATTTAATTAATCAAATGCGTTTAAGTAAAGAAAATAAACTTTTAATATTAGAATTTTTTTTCAACAGGCAATATCTACCACTTTTTCTTTTCAAAACGACATATTTAAAGGTTTTAAAAACAAAATGCTATTTCTTTTCAACTGTGCCCTATTTTTTCGCCAAAATATGCAATATTTAGCAGAAATACTACTAACTCTCTATTTTCATTACTGGAGAAACATGTTATTAAAAATAGTTTTTTTTTAACTCACTGGCTCCTCCTTGTGTAGAAAAATGGTAATTCGTGAAAACGATAAATTTGCAGAAATTTCGTTTTAAAAATAAACTCCTCACATATTAAAAAAATTTGCCACCCCTAAGTGGTAAGCTTCATCCCTATCTCACCTCCTTTAAGGAAACCGTACTGTTTTTTACAATATCTTTTAAACGTTTTATCTTAGGGAAAAAACATAAGTATAGAAAAAGGTTTGTAACAAAATTCTCGACGAAAAAGTTTCTATGGGATGTATAGATTTTTGTATTACTTTTTATGTTATTAAATCGTAAACTGTAGGGCTAAACAAACTCAAAAGCCTATTGAATATGATACTTAATCGAATACAATGCTGATACAGTTATACTTCAAACTGATATCTCCTTACTTTAATTATTGCCCTGATGCCAACTGAAAAGGATATTAGACTACTAAGGGAGACCCAAGGTAATATAAAAGTATGAATTTATAATTCTAAAGATTTACAGTTGTCAAATGTCCCTAAGAACTCAAGAGAAACAGTTTCAACTATTTTCTCATGCACTCCAGAAAAGCTGCAACGATTCGGAGAACCTGGAAAATGATGCATCTCAGCAAATGTTCCTAGTTAATACAGACGCTAGGGAAAATCAGGAGACACCGATATTCACAAGATATTTGTGGTAAATATTTATGACAAAGAATTTATTAAATGCGCTGTGGCAATATCGATGAATGTCATAGACTAATGAGACTATGCCCACCTGAATTTATAAACACATGCCAAAGGGTACGCGTAGTACAATAAATTTGCCAATAAACATGCCAAAGGGTACAATAAATTTCGGATTCTCAAATGTTAACTACTAAAAGTGAACGTAACAATATATCCAATTCGTTAAAAAATATTTACAACCTAAGGCTTGTTAATACCCACAAGAGATATGACAAAATGTAAAGTCCTACGTAGGTACGATAGGATAAGAGATATCTCTTATAAAACAAATTTAATCATTACCATCAAAGACCAGAAGCATATAATTTTTGGTGACCTTTATTAAAATATTACTGTTATGAAGGAAGGGGAAAACCTTTATTCAGTCCCCTATAACCAAATTTCTTATTAAAAGTAATCTTGTATTATATAATATAAAAACAAAGCTATCAAATTGAATTTATCAGGGTATATACGATGTATATTAAAAGTCAGCCTTGTGGGTTATCACACTCTGAAATTCGATCACGACGGTGTTTAGTTTATAGTTTAATTTCAACGTTATATAAAATGATGTTATCGATTTAGTTTTTTATCTATACAAATCGTCATGTAATATTAAAGAAGAAACCGCTTACCCTTGCCCTATAAAAATAATGTAAAATCGAATAATTAATTACTACCAGATAAATGTAACGAGATTTCAGTCCACTTCTTTCAAAACTTTTCTCGTATTACTTTGCAATAGATATGCTTGAGTTTTTCTTGGAATCTCTTTGAGAAAATGGTCGATCCAGTGGGCTGCTATCCAGAGTCAATCAGACGTCTTAAGTGAACTAGGTTAGAACACAATAGCGGCCCTCGAGTTTGGCATTATGGAGGGCATTAGGCATTTTTAATTATTTAATGCATTCATTTCGACATTTAAGTCATAGGGAAAGATATAGCGAATGTAATTAGATTTAATTTAAGCACATGACGACGTCCGTAGGCCTAGGCCGTAGATGAAAAGTGAGAAGTTTCCTAACGCCAAAGGGTCAGTTTTATCTGAAGGGACCGTGTTTACCAACTTTCCCATAAGGACCCAAATTGTGATGTTTGCAAAATGTTGGTCTAGATTTAATCTAAATCGTAAATAAACTATTTCATAAATATAATAATTATCTTGGAGAGACATCACTTATATCGATACGCTAAATAAGAAACATTATATTTAACCTTTAAATCTTCTTATTTTAATCTAAGGTTTAAAGATATCGATAGTAGTAATCATTCTATAACGAGTGCTAGAATAAAAATTTTCAATCGGATGTTAGAATGTAGCTGTTCTGCATCTAAATTAGAATGACTATTTTCCAGAGTAGTCGTAGGAAAAAATCTTTAATTATCTTGAGATGTGTAGTATTGTTATCTAAACTTTTAAATGATACTGTAAATTAAAGCATTATTTTATAGGAGTTAAATTATAAAAACCGAAAAATAACGTCTACCCCGAATTTGTCCTAACTAAAGCATAATATGACCACAACATTTGGTTCTCAAGAAAGAATAAAGAAAATAATAACGTACTCCCCTCGACCTAAATTCTTTGTCGCTGGGTAAGTGTCCCTATTCTTTTGTTAACTTTTACTAAGGCGACTTTTTATATCCATTCTTACCCCTAACAACTAAAATATATTATACAGAAAAAGAATATTTTGCTGTACGTATAATTTTGTGAAAGTTGATTTCATCGTACCGATAAGTGATTGGAACTGATAATAATGTATTACACGAAATTGGAAATCGGTAACGATGTACGTGATTACATTGTAGTCCGTTTGTGTGGTAGTGCTAAATGGGATTTTACGATTTATATTATATATTTTCAATGCTGCTAGTATAACTATGTTTCCTGTGATTGCATTAATAAAAGATGATTGAAAAATATTTGGCTATTTTGTGTTGGCAATAGTATTTATTGGTAGTCAAGTCTTAAAGCCTGTAGATCATTGTCTGACGTTGAACGTTTTTCCTTGAAACTGAATTAGTTTATTGAAATAATTATATTTATTTAAAGAGGATGTTGGTCTTTCATGTATTTTTTTTAACTTGCAATAATTCTGGTTGAATAAAAATTATTTAACCAGATTCAATAGAGAACTTTAATCACTAAAAAAACATGACTAAAAAGAAGTGAAATACAGAAGAAAGAAATATAATGGAAAGATAAGAGCGCGCCAATATTCTTGGATAAAGATGTGACCTCGATAGGAGGAGGCCGAGTGGTACCATAATTCTATCCCCTAATATCTATCCGTATCCAGCCGGATCAGCGGGTCCTCTGCGATGACGTAGAGCTTCTTGGCGTGGTCCTCGATCATCTCCGTGGCCTTTTTGTACTTCAGGTCCCTACGGAAGACCTCGTAGGTCACATACCATGGGGCGCCTACTGCAGTCCGAAGTGCTATGTATCATATCCCCATGCGGTGGATACGTAGGTCAGCTGTAGGCATAGGACGGTCTTTATGAGGGTCGTCTTATTCTTCTAGCTCAGCCTCTTGTCGTTGGCTAATATCGGATACAGGAACGATGAATGGAATATTTTCAAAACATGGCAAACATAGAAAATGAAAGAGAACATAATGAACAATATAAACATAAAAGGAAACGACGAAGGTATAAAAATTAAAGAACTAATAAAGAAAGCAATGAGAAGGCTGAAAAATGGTAAAGCACCCGGAGAAGATAAAATATGGTGCTGAAGTGGTATAAAACGTGGGAGAACGCGAATACGGCTACTTCTAGATATATGTAATAAAATTTGGAAATATGAAGAGATACCAAAGAATTGGGAAATGAGGTTAATTTAAACTATCTTCTGAAAAGGAGATAACAAATATTGTAATAACTACAGAGGGTAATGGAGAAGTAGAAATAATAAAAAGAAAACGACTTAAAATTGAACCAATGCTAACGAAAGATCAAAGTGGATCCAGGAAAGGCTTAAGTGTGCATTACGATATATTTACAATAAAAGAAATTATAAACAAATCAGCGGCAAGAGAGAAGACATGATATTTTGCATTTATGGATATGGAGAAAGCTATAAAAGTAACGTGACTGCTAAACTTGTTAACGTGGTCAAATGCCTTATAATGAAATAAACGAAAGCGTATACTCTGTTCGTTGGTTATAGGCCAGTGTTTGTTTGCGCTTACACTATTATAGTCGGTTTGTAAGTTGTAGGCTACTAAATTTTATTTTATTTTAATTTGTTGTATTTATTGAATTTGATTGCCGACTTGGTTCTATTTTATAACGTCTATTTTATAACGTCTATTTAACATCTACCTACTGACAAGAATCAAATACCAGCTATATATTGATAGTGGAACGGTCTACGAAAAAAGGAGTCCAAACGGAAGTGACTTTTTTGAAAAAAAATTATCCATCTTGTTAATAATGTTTCCCCCTACCCCCTGGTTGGTAACTTTTTCCGGTAATTGTTGTCCACCAGGGGGCGTGAGCAGCCCTTCAAATATTGTAAAAATAGGTTTTTTGAGATTATGCGTAATCGAGGAGACGCAGACGGATAGAAAAATGTTTTGATTAAGAAAATAGGTCTCCTCGATACGCGCAATCTGGTTTTTGACCAGTCAATATCGGTTCATTAGAACCGGAGATACAGCCGTTTTAAGGTTTTCGTTTTTTGTTCGATATGGTTCGAATAATGTCTGGCCAGTAACTTTCGAAGCCCACTGGCCAACTGGCCAACTTTCGAAGGGTAGATGAAATTTTTCGGATCTGCGTTAATAAAAATTGAGGAAATTAGATTAAGATTGTTCAGTAGAAGGAAAAAAGCATTATATATTATATAGATCAAGAATAAACACGCAGTACTTACAGCAGCTTCAATAAATTAATGTACAGGCGATCACAGTATTTTTTTTTTAATTTATTTTCCGCGCAAACAGAATGATACAGTCTGGAGAGATAGCTTTCTTGCTGCACTGCACGCGTCGGAAAGGTCGCAAAAATGTCAGACTTACCTTCCTGAGCTCCGATTTCATCTCCCTCTCCACCTTGCCGTCATCCCCCGCGCGAGAAGAGAGGGTAGAGTCCACGCCCACTCTGGCGAGACAGAATACTGGCAGATACTGGCGAGAGAGAATAAAATTTCCCAGCGTAACTCGCGCGCGTATGAAAACTATGGGTACGATCGGGGATTTTTTTTTAGTTAATAGGGGAAACCTTCACCTTGAGAATGAGCCCTGGCTGAAGGGCGTAAGACGTCTCCTCGCCCTTCTACATGGCTTTAAGCTAGATTCGACGCCCTGGCGTCCCTAATGAACGAAATCAGTAATTTTTTTTAGTAAAGTTTATACAATTGCCCAACTTTTTCAATATGATATGCGCCCCTTCCCCCTCCTCCCCATTACAAAAAAATAACGTGGATAAACGAGCACATGTATTGTAATGATTGGTTTAGAGAGGAGACATGCGCAACCTCTAAGAAAAAAAGCAGATATTTTGTCCGGGCCCACAGTGCCTTTAGATTAAATTTTTTTAAGACTATTAAGGACCTCCATTTCATTAAATTGCTTTGACACTGTAAGCTAATTATTAGGGCATTGTTGATAATTTCAGGAAGTTCTGAAGAAGCTTTAACTTTAAGACGGATACATTTTATAATATTGACATTGAACCAAGGGGGGTATATGCGTCTATGAGTTCTCATTTTAGGCACAGTTTAAACAGTTGCCAACAGTTTACGGTTGACTTTATCATACCAAATCAGCTACCTATCTTATATTGGCATTGAACTAATAAAGTTACAAGTCATGTATTTTTTTGACGTTAAACGCACACTTTGAAACAGTATAGTAAACACCACAAACATGTTTTGCAAACAAGCATATCGGCTTGCCTACTGATTTGTATTTAACATGAGTAAATCCAGGCGAGTCTCCGATACCAGTCACGTAATCTGAATCAGTAGTAATTTCAACCATCCGTCGGCGTCGCCTATATGTAGCCGGAATATCGAACGGCTCAAAACGCAGTAATGAACCGATACAGAATTCTAATCAAAAATTTATGCCGGGGTTACCAGCGCAATCAGCGGCGGCTCTTTCATCAAAATCGCGGCAGCGAGATCGGGAAGATGAATAGCAAATCATCCTTGCCCACACTTGATGGTTTTTAATCGGAGGCGAAAATACTCATAGTGCAGTCATTGCAAGCTATCACCTCCAAATCTTTGAACCTCCATCGATTTTCATGAAATTATGGAATTAAGCTCAGCCAATCCTTAACTTTAAAAGTGGCATATGCCTGACTTGTGCTGTTTGCTTGTAAGGGGTGAAATCGATACTTAAAACTAGTCTCGTGAAAAAGATCATGTTTAAGTATGCAATCTGTTACTGAATAGGTCAAATATATAGGTATTCAAGAATGAAAACAACGACATCAGTATCGCTATCAAATGACACTATAAGGCATGTTATGCCCGACTGGACGGCATGATACAGATGGAATCTGGAATCTGAAAATTGTTCGGCATGCGGATCAGAAATCCGCTCCACTTAGGCCCTATTGGGCCCCTTGTTCTTCCTCCGTGAGGAAAATGTGTCCCTAAGCCATCGACCAGCCCAATTTTGTACAAAAGGTGATGATGCTCCCTCAAATTTGCCATAGAAAGCCAACGTTCCCCCAATATGGATTCTCTGGTCGATGACACGGTGGGACATTTACAAAGTACATGCTTGACCGTTTCATCTTCTTGTTCACATCCTCTGCAGATGAGTGTGTCACTTTGTCTATTGTTATAGAGGTGCTTCCTTACCCGGCGGTGTCCGGTTAGGATTCCTGTCACAAATCGTAGTTTTCCCCTAGACATTGCCAGATAATTCCTCGCCGTCTCTTCGCTGGGATATCTCAAGAGATTTCTGGCCAGCTGACAGCTACTTGATTCATCCGTCTTAAATTTTTTATGGGTGTTTTCCTCTATTAATTGGAGTTTTGATGCACTTGGTAGTGTACTTAAAGGACCAGCCACAAAGGCACTTCTTCTAGATGTAGATCTAGCGGTGGAAGACACAGTATTATGTCTATTGCTCTTGTTGTTGTTGTCCGCATAGCTCCGGTTATGCTCAGACAGGCAATAGCTTGAGTTTTGCTGTTATTTGTTGACTCTTGGGCCACCAAACAATAGCTCCGTAGGTCATCATTGTTCTTATGACAGCAGTGCATATCCCAGGTTTTCCCTACGATCCTGCGACACTGCTCATATGATATGTAGGCCTTATTTATTTTTCTTTCGATGTGCAGATTCCAGCTTAGTTTAGCATCGAAAGTTACCCCCAAGTATTTCACCTGTGGTGCAAAATTTAATGCCGTGTTTAGGAGAACGGATGCTCTCATTGGCTCCAGTTTTCTTTTCCTTGTGAAGACTACCATTTCCGTCTTACTGGGGTTGACGGATAGGGCATGCTCCTTACATCAATTTTCGATTATTCTTAGGGCCATCTGCATTCTCTGGCAGAGAGCTCCTTCGAATTTTCCATTAAGCAGTATCATTAGGCCATCTGCGTATCTAATTGTGTAGAATCTTTCCATGTTGAGGTGGTTTAGGAGGCTGTCAAGAACCGGATCTCATAGCAGTGGTGATAAAACACCTCCCTGCGGATAGGCTTTCGCAATCGGTCCTCAGATGGAATATAATCCCAGATACAGATGGAATATAATCTTGTTCTTCAACAAATGTTCGAAGGTCCGGATAAGTTTGAACTTCTTTGTTCATTATTATTAATGCATCTCTGCTGTCATTGTCTCCTGTGCGATGGTTCCATTTAGCACTGTAGTGGTTAGCTAATTCTGCATTTTCAATAAAACAGCAGTCAAGTAACAGCAGCCAATTGTAGCATCTCTTTGTTTTGTACTGAAAAACCAGAATCTGTCCATCTGTATAAGAATAAGGGTCTTCTGTGTGATTTCTATTAGTTCGATTGGATCATTTCTTCGTCTTTCTCTTCCACCTTCACATCCAACCTCAAAGCTCAATCGGTTGAGGATAACTGCGTTAAAATTCAGGTGCAAGATTGGACCCCAACAAACATACATAGATAGATATATACATACATACAGCAAATTAAATAAAAGCCTGTATATAAGGTATTTTCTTAAGAAATTGGAAAAATACGTTTTTCATTTTCATCATATTTTTTTTTAAAATACGCCTTCTAACGGCCAAACTTTTGCATTACATGAGTAATAATAAAATAAAGTAATTTGTAGAGAAATAACGGTCAATATCCATTTTGGTGGAAATGACTGGGGTTTTACCTTGCTCATTTCCTTAATTTTGGACCTGAAGCATTCATAAAAAAAGCCAATCTCTTCCCATTTTGTAAGACTCATTTTTGGTCATTAAAACTTTTTTGAGGAGGACGCGAGGTTTCCGAGTTATTCGCATAAAAACTGACAAAAAACATGCATTTTAATACGAAAAAATTAGGATAGCAATAGCAAATAACTCGAAAATGTCGATCTGACCAAAAAACTTTATAGAACATTTTTTACTTAGAATTTGTATAGGCTGATGTTATTTTGAGTGAAAACATTTCCGCTCCCGAGAAGGGCTAAAAGCATACATCGAGGCTATGTCATTTTTGCTCATTGAACCATACCCTAATTACTCACCAAATTTCATATCAATCGGTTAAGATTCAAAGAATTCGGATCGGCAAACCAACGACTGGACTATCAGCAGATACCAGCAATATATTTAGAGAGGCGTATTTTAACCTCGGATTATCGTATACTAATGAATTAAATTATGCACTTGCACATGTCAGTTTCTCACTGGCACGAATTAGATTCATTAGGTGTTTAATTGGGCTCTCATGAGCAGTTCAAAGTTTATAAACTCCTTTCGGCGAGTGTTTTAAAGCGCTTAGTTAAAACAAGGATCAAAATGTAGGTAAACTGAGCTGCAAAGGCCTAAACATTTTCGAATAATCGATGGTTAATTAAATTTGAACACTGCCTTGGTTATTACGGCGGCGGAGAGGGTTACGTAGAGGCTGCTTCTCGGTGGTTGTATCACGTTGGCTAACAAATCAAATCAATTTATTAGTGTTATTAACAAGAGTGTTAATAACAAGCAGTTTTACACAAGTCACGAAGTAATTAGGTTGCATATAATATATAAATAAAATACATAAATTATGTAGAATCTTCTTTCATTTCACTTATACATCTTCAAATCATTTCACGTATACATCTTTTTATACATATTAAAATTACCAAAATTTAAAATTAAATAATGGTAAACTTATCAATATTTATCAATCAATACTAATCTATGTTAACTTTATCAATATGTATAGTATTTGTATAATAATGAGACAAACTAACAATAAAAAACACTGATTATTTTAACATAACATATCAGACAATAATTATTCAAATGCTCCATTCGCCAAAATATGTTTGATTCTAAAATTAAATTTTCTTTTCGGTAACTGCTTGATGTCTTGTGATAACTTATTAAAAAATTTCGGACCATAATAATTTATTGAATTTTGGTATCTAACTGATCTAAAATAATCTATACGAAGCTGGTGCTGTGCTCTCTAAATCTGGTGTTGTATTCGTGTATTTCATTATAACACCTCCCCTTTTAATTTAGATTAACTGAATTAAATGGCCTCTCATTTTTTATTTTGCCGGAGGTCGTGGATAAGGAGATTAGATGGTTAGGTTAGATGCTCTTATAACACTTATATACCTTGATAATTACTGACTTGTTCTATTCCTACTTTTAATTTATATGTAAAAAAATAAATATTTGAACGCCAAGTCAGCAGTACTAAAGGAGTAGCGGTCTGCCCGCAGAAATGATTAGACAGTAATTACCAGCTGTAACCTCGGTGAATCCGATTTTTACTTAGAGATTTTTTTTTAAGCAATATGTTAACAAATAAATAAATTTACCAGTGAATGGATTACAATATGACTTAATCTAATTTAAAATGAACAATTAATAAGCCTGAAGGGCGTTAAAATGACTAGTGTTTAAAAGGTGGCCTGAAGGGCTCTAAATTAAAACAATAAAAAAATAATTACCCTTGACACCAAGTAAAGCTGAAAAATTTAACATTTACAAAGAAGTGAATCGTAAACCTTGGTAAAATTGAGAAATGAAATGTTATGTAAGACCTAGTAATTCCTGTGGGCAATAAAATATACAAGATATACCTTTCCTGGCAAGTTCTGGAGATCCCCTCGTGAAACTTGGATTTCCTAGGATCCTAGGATGCGGCTACGGCTCGGAGGTCCAGCTGAACTGGAACGTACCCTCGAAGGGCGATGTGTACCATAATGGGTGAAATATACAAGCAACGGGAGGACATATCTTCCAGTCTGACGTTCAGGAATAGAGGCAGTGATGGTCTGCTCAGCTTAGTCACCAGAGGAATTTATTCTCGGTCATCAAAGTATAGAAGACAAAATTATCAGTATCAGGTTTATCTATACAATAAATTTGGAAGAAAAAATATGTATAAATTTCCGCTTGAGCAAGATATCAAGAGTAAAATTTATACTAGAATGAAGTTAATAAAAAAGTTAATAAAAATTAAATTAATAGTTCAAAAAATGAGCTTCAATTAGCTAAAATTAAAGATTAAATACAACTAAATAGAAAAATATTCGGCCAAATGGCTAATAATTACTTAACTATATAAGTACCTAGGTTGAGGGAAAAATTATTTATTTAATAAAACCTCCCAACTGGAGATGAACGTGAAATAACAAAAAATATATTTATATAATGCAATATATAGATAATATTTAATATTAAGTATTGAAAGTAATTTTGATTTTGGATTCCCAAAAATTGAAGACATACTTTTATAAAGTTACAGTAAGAAAATAATAAAGAAAGGAATGTGGCATGTAAATTAAGACTATACGATAAAACGCATAGAAAAGTAAGTAATGATGATGCCCTTTGCCGATATGTGAAATATAAAGAAAATATGCCGTAGTAGTAATTTCTACTAAAAATATGTAAATATGTTATTAATCGGAAGTGTTGTAAGCCTTGCTCTCAGAATCTACAAGGCACAATACAAGATACAATATTAAATTAAAAAAACATTTAATTTAATAAAAATTAATACGGTAATAATATATCAAAAATATAAATATATACTCGTGGCATATATGTCCACAGCTCATCCAAAGAATGCACCTAAGCTAGTGTTATAACGAAATAAATCGGATGTGACCAGAAGCGTATTCCAGGGTCACAACATAAAAAAATCGACGTAATTTCCGTACGGAAATATTTATTATAATTTCTAGGGTTAGGCGTAGAACATACCCACATATATAAAACTAGATACACTACTTTAGAAAGTCTACTGGATATATAATCTATATGTTTCAACGTAGATGTGGAACCATAATCACTCCTAACGATTTTACAGATCATTACAGAACCTTGAGGTAGTTCCGAATTTAAACTTTTTCTGGTGATGACAATATGCCATCATACACTGTTATCTGATCTCTGTCGATAAGATATGATTTTATGAAATTTACCGTTGTAGTGTTTAATCCATATTTTATAAATTTATCAATAAGGATATCATGCTGCACACAGTCGAAAGCCTTCGACAAGTCGCAGAAGATACATCCAGCGAAACATTCACTTTCAAAAGCCTCTAATATAGTTTCCACCATTTTGTTAATTGCATCAGTTGTGGATTTACTGGAGCCAAAACGAAATAAAAAAATTGATAGATGATTAGATTCAAAAAACGCAACGAATTGTTGAAACATCTCTCTCTCTCTCTTTCTCTATTATTGTTCCCAAGGTAGGTATGAATGATATATATATATAGGTCGGTAGTTGTTCATTTCATTTACGTTGCCTTTTTCAAAAATTGAAATTATTTTTGATATTTTTAGGCAACGCGGTAAAGTTCCATTATTTATAGATGAGTTTTGAAGCTGAGAACCAATTTTGTAAGAGGAATAATAACAATGTCTTGTACATATTTTATAATATTAAATTTATATCATGTACATCTTTGCTCGGATTATTTTTAATGCGATTTAAAATACCATGCATTTCGGTAAAGGAAATGTTAGAAAAACTAAATTTATATTTGCAGTACTTGCTGTAACTAGAGTGATTGGATCAATAGAACCAGATATGTTCTTTGCGGTTTTGAAGACAATATTTGAAAAAAAAACTTTTAAAACTATTTCAATTTAAATTAGTATCATTAATGATACTCTTTTTATTTAAATGTTTAGAATTTACTAAATCCCAGGACGCTTTCGAAATATTTTTACTACGGGAAATATAAGACTCTGGATTTTTTTTATAATATTTAATTTTGCTTCTATAGAGCTATCTATATTCTTTCTCTCTATCACCTATGCCTATATATATTGTATATTGTATTCTTAAATAATAAAGAAAATTTAGATCACGCATTTCTCATAACTCATCGTTATACCATGCACCGGCGTACCCCTTGCGCATTCGCCATTTTTACCGATACTACAGTCGAAATTGGTCTCTTGTTTCCGTTGCGTCATTTTGAACCTCCATTTTTGTTCTTGTGAAATGTTGATGCTAATAATTTAAATATATACTCAGGTGCAGAGAAAACACAACAAGTTAATATTTGGTAAAATATAGGGGCTCATAATTTTCTTACTTCAAGTTAAATTTTCATATTTTTTTAGCAAACTGTAGCTAAAACAAACAGAAGAAGCTTCCGAAGCCGAAAACTTCACCGGACAAACGTCATAAACAACTCAAAACTTCACTGGACCAACGTCAAGAATAACTAAGTAAAAAATCGGAATCAGATTTGATGTAAAGTAGCCTTTCAAAGCTTTTCAAGCGACAAGGTTACTGGAATATTCGCCATCCCAGAAGACCACCCCATCGCAGCCTCTCAATAGTTACACAAAGTTAAAGATCCCCAACTTGTACGTGAAATAAAATCTAATAAGGGTAATAATTTCTAGGTGGGTTAGGTTGTTAATTAATAATGAAAATGGCCCTAAAATATAGCTTTCAGGTAAAGGTCTAGTCTCTATTAGCGATGGCGTATAATACGTGCTTTATGCACACATCACTTTAATTAAAACTTCAGCCAAGCTAATGTCGTGAGTATCATATTTTAGAAATTTAATTGAGAACTTTTACTAGCTGTTTTAATAGCGTTGAGAATAATTACTTTTAATGCCCATTTAGAGTGTGCCAGTTAATTCAGATGGTCGTATTTTAGTCCAGGATCTATCGCACATAATAATATGCCAAAATACTATCTTTAAAACACATTAGTATGATAGGTTGACGTAAATAAAATATAAAAAGTTACCAGGTATTGTATGTACTTAATTGCAATATAGACCGAAAGCTAGAAGAAAGTGAGTAAGCAAAATGTGAGGACTGCATTTTATCAATGGATAATAGGTGAGAATGATTCAAAGATTAATAATCCAGCTCTTGCTGGCCCAGTTTTGTCCAATTTTGTATCTCCGTCTTCTTACATACAGGGTTTTCCACTATGGTCGGCGTGGTACGGTATTAGGCAAAGTATGGGCCCTAGGGCTTCGGGAAAAAAATATAAGCGAATCGATCAAGAGAAGTCGCTGGAAGTAGTTTTCAAGTTCTTATCTCGGCCGCTAAGGGGCGAAATCTATAGACTAAAACATAGAGATGCATTTTTCTCAGAAATGTTTTCTATTCAGGTATGTCAAATAGCACAAATATGGATGGCTGGTTTCATTACGCAAAACTTGTATTTGACATTTTGTTCTATCTTTCAACGCAAAAGGTGAAGGAGACCTAATGTCTGATAAGAAGAATTAATTTTCTTCAGGAATATGCAAGCAAATTCTATCAAGATGTCTGGTTTAAGGAAGCGGAAAGTGCACACAGAATGTCGTCAATTCTAAGACAAATGGACTGATGAATACTTTTTATCTTGCACAGTTCGCTCAATATAATTTACTCAGGGGCCAATTAAAAAAAGATAAAACTGAAAAAACTCATTACCGATTTAGGGAAACAGCAACAAATGCCCCGTTCACAAAAATCAAATATAGACAGTGTTGTTAAACCCAGATGCACCCCACTAAAATGCATTAACTATTGCGTGTGGCGTCTCAAAGGAACAATCACCATTCGAATGAGTTTCATTATTAATAAAAAACCAAAAATTTCTTAAATCATTCCTGAAGGAAGTTCAGAACATTTTCGGAATACTGTAATTTTTAATATAATAACGTAAATTTTTCAGTAACTGATAGTGTTGTCCCGTTTTATAATATTTTTTAAAGTATATTTTTTTGGTTTAATTTCGATATTATACATATTACTATGTATATTATAGAAAGATATATCTGCTATAAGTAAATTGCCATATTACATGGTCTTATTATGTTTCGCCATGTTATTCAGACCACACTTATACGATTGGAAGCCACAACGGCGAAGAAAAAAGCTGTGATTTGTCCTAAAAACCGTCGGCTGGCACATCTAGTGGAAACAATTCATAAAAGACCGCTATGCACGAAGTTCCAGACTACATGATTTTAATCTTGGCATATCAGCCTTGTACGCTTGATGATGCATTGGTTTCACAGGCGACCTACCCTAAAAGGCCAGTTTGCATTTAAGTTAATGCCGTTTTATTCTATTTACCGCAGGCATCTCCTTTATCTAGGTTCTAAATGCAAATTGTCGACATCATTTACTGTACTCTAATTCCATTTCCGTGCTTTATCAAGTTGTTCTATCAATCGTGTAGGTTTAGGGTCATTTGATTTCTACAGCAACATGTATTAGTGTAGGTGCTGGAAGTAGTCGAGTATTTAAAATGTGAGGACGGGCAAAATAAGTTTTTTTAAATATGTTTTTTTGATAAAATCAAAACATTTTTTTACCTAAGGCTATAAATCAGGTATTGGCAACATTTCCTTATCTGAGGGCGTAATTCCAGGATTTAATCAGCTGGCAGGCCGTAGGCAAGAAATGAGTAGGTAGTATTGGATAGAGAAGCTACAGAAATTCACACATTTTTTATATATTTATTATAATAGCATAATCAAACATATAAAAAGCACATTTATAAAAAAAATACAGAAAAATGCTTATTTTTATTAATTTTCATGATCAAAAAAAGCTCAAATTTATACGTCCCGACTGTTGAAATTATTTTTCATTCGAAAACTCTCAGGTGTGGATACTTTTCTCCGGAAAGGTATTCGCTTAGTTCCACATCATCAAATTTAGACTTCAAATATGAGTCTTCTTGAAGCTCGATCAACTCCATTAATCTGTAGGTGAAGCGGAGTATCTTCCACAATACACTTACAGGAATTTGCAAAAATATTGAAAGTGCTATCCATATTCTTAACATCCGAAAATTAATCAGAGAATTGCTCTTGTTCGAGCAAGGAGTTGACTCCTTGAGAGACCAAATTGCTGGCCTGCATGAAGAGATTTTCTCTTGTTGACGTCTTCTAAGATCCTCTTGCTGCTGTATAATCCTGGATTCCATCTCTTCCTGAGTACTTCATCTGCTCTTCAGTTCTAAGTCTCTTCTCTTCAACTTGCCTTTCCTTCATTTCCCATTCACGCTTCTGTCTCCCCTTATCCAACTCCTCTCAACTGGTTCCGCAATACTTTCGTCTCATGTTCGTATCTGGCATACTCCAGTTGAGCCTCAAATTTCCCTTTTTCCAGCTCATCCAGTTCCAGTTCATCAGCATAGCGACCATATTCAATGTTTTCGTGACTGGATAATGTTAAAAAATGAAAACAGTTTATAGATTTCCGACTCTACACCACTAACAATTACTAATTGCAACTAACTGCGTTTGAATGTTTTACAAATGAGCCACACATAAACGCTATTGCCGTTTGCTGTGGATATTAAATCTGAAAATACTCTCCAAACGTGCCGTTAAAACAAACAAAACCGCGCATTTCACTTAAAAGCGTTGCTTGAATTAAAATATAATCATCCATCTAGCACAAAAACATCTCAAAGGAGTCCCAGCCCAGCGGCATCTCGAGAATTGTGCATGTCCCGAATTAGGTTATACATGTAAAAATAAATCAGACGCTTTAACAGGGAAATACGAATTTCTGAATTCCCCGTCAAACTTCCGAGTTTCCTCGGGACATAAAAGCAAGGTTAGAAGTTATCGCAAGCTGAGGACATGCATTTTTAACAGTAGAATCTCCCTGCTTACAAGTTTCCGAAGGCGGCCATATCAACTTCCCAATCTTGCTTGCGCACCCTACCTTTATTCGTGTTGCTACGCCGAATAGTTAGGACGGCAGTCCACGCAAAAAGCGTGTTTTACGGACTGATACGTCGCGTCGGCTTTTCATAATATATCAAATAAAGCGCGCAAATATTATCTGCAAAAGTATTTACGTGTACATCAAAGCGTTTAATAATATATAATAAGATTGAACAATAAAATATTTTAAAGCTGCTTCAGAAGGATAAAGACTTTTATAATTTCTTATCAGGGGAATTATTGATAATAAATTAATTTCTAGTCCTATCCACATTCTTAATCAAGAGTATGAAGAGATTGAAATTAGAGATCCAAAGATTAGTGAGTTAAAAAATATAACTTTAAAAAATTTTAAAATTAAGAAAAAAAGGATTATTACCTTTATTAATGATTTACACATATTCGTGATTTACAAGTGTCATATGAAATATTTGCGTCAGAATCTTCTGCCATAAATAAGCTACTGGCATTGACAGAGAAATTATATTTCTCACTCAATGCTATTGAGCCAATATTCCTAGGTATAAAAAAAATCATAATATTTAAGAAAGTATAACTTCTTGTAGTACCGGGTGATGACTAACAGGGGACGCTGTCCATATTTCAGGAACTGTATCCAACAGAGTGGTGGGAAAAGAATTAATAATAAAAGTGAACCGGAACAATTGCTGTAAATTATTTTCAAGTTTGTAAGATGACCGATGTTGGATTATTATTCTCAAAAAAAATATTTAAAAAACCGGCCAAGCGTGCCCATGTGCGTACCATTATCTATAAAACGGCAAAAAACCATGTCTGTTGTATGGGAGCCGCACTTAAATATTTATTTTATTCTGTTTTAACGTCTACCTGTTGCCGTTATCAATATCGAGCAAAAGCGAGCAAAAAAATTCGCGTTTACTGTATGGGAGCCCCCCTTAAATATTTGCTTTATTTTAGTTTAATTATTATATTTTAAAGTGAATATATAACTAAATATTCTGTGAATATTTCAAGCGTCTGCCTGTGGCCGTTATAAATATCGCGCAAAAACGAGCAAAAAAATCACGTTTCTTGTATGGGAGCCCCCTTAAATATTTATTTTATTCTGTTTTTAGCTGTTATTTGTTGTTATAGCGGCAACAGAAATACATCAGCTGTGAAAATTTCAACTGTCTAACTATCACAGTTCATGAGATACAACCTGGTGACAGACGCACAGACCGAAATTGGGAAGTAAATCGCTTAGTTTAATCTTGCGTAGAACCAAACCGGATTTTTTTGGTGGTCAGGACTTTTTTTATTTCGAAAAAACTAGCAAAAAATATGTTTTTGTAAAACGTGTTTTTTAACGTATTCAGTGTCATATCTCTAAACATAATTCTGCTATCGAGCTGATTTTAAAAAAAATTAAAGTAGACACAATATCGTGTAGTGCCATAACGGCCACACGTGCTCTCAATATCTTATTTGTTATATTTATTATTTGTTTTGTATATAAAGTAAAACTAGTTCACGCGGTGTAAACATACCCAGTAAAATTGCCAGCTAAGACATTTTTCGGATCAAGGCCGACTTCATACAATTAGTGTAAATACCTAAGTACCGACCTAGTCAACATTATATAAGGCGGTAACTAGGTCACCCAACAGATTTCATTCCAAGACATTCGCACATACTGCATGTCTGCAGTCTGTGCTGTGTCATTATTTAATCCAATGTCAATACCGAATAAACGTTATTAATTGTTCCTGGCGAGTTTCATTCGAATGCCATTACGGCATTCTTTTATGCAGGTACATTTTTTATTATCACAATTTTGCAATATTACTGCTGTACCATATTCGTAACAGAAGCATCTGAAATAATAATATACTATTGATCTTAGCACCACCATTATTAAAAATAAGTATCATTAATATCGTGGTGATTAATCATAGAAACTACTTATTATAATAAAAATAATACATACATTATGTAGATTTGTACACATTGTTATGATTGACAAAAAAATTAATACGTATATTACCTCAAGAAATGTTGATAAAAAGCTTCATTAGTTGGAAGAAGCTCTGAAGACGGTTTATTTGATTTTGTGGCCATTCTTAAACGCAGCTCATTGAGTGTGATAACACTGGAATCTTTATTTATGTACAACACCAGAATATATCCTGTAGCTACTTGCAATGCCTCTTGCTGAGATAGTAGGGGCATTTTTGACAATACTTTAAGACAGTCTATGTTCTTTTTCAGAACGTCAAATACACTTCTTTTCCCAATTTTGTAAAAAGCGCATCTTGTAAAATGTAGTGTCACATCCTGTCAGACAATCTACAGCAAGAAGACATGAAGAAATGTTTTCCCAAATATTTTATAACTCTATCAATTGATATATAACGCGTGTTGGTACTATGACCAAGTTGCACGTATAACGTAATTATATTTAAATCGGGCATAGCGCGCGCCAATATCCTTGGCTATAGATGTGACCTCGATAAGAGGGGGCCGATCGGTACCATCGCTCTTTACCCCTAATATCTATGTAGGCCGAGACCGCCTCGTAAGGGGTAAGCCGCGCGTTTCACGTGACCCTCCCCACAAATGTGATCAGTGTCACGCGAAGTTACGCAGCCTCCCCCGGTCCTGGCTGATGGGCCCCACCGGCAGAGCCTTGCTTCTGGCGCTCTTGACTTTCTTCGCCGGTGTGTATTACCCCCGGGGGTGTCATGTCGGGTGTTTGAGGAGTCCTTCCTGCCTCTCGTCGGGCTTACTAGAGCCCGGCTGCGCGACATTCGGGTTGATATGGAGGATGAGCATTGTAGCTCAGGATGACGGAGCTAGAGAGCTGATCAGCGATCAGCTCGCTGGCTCAGTCAGGTAAGGTAAGGATGTGTGGTTTGGCAAGGCAGTCGGCCTCGCCATCTACTGGATTGGGCTGTTTTAGTGTCTTCTCGATCCGTTTTCTTTGGTCCTGTTCTTTTCTTCGGTGTCGTCTGCTTCTTCTCGCATCAGTCGTGCTGAAACATAAGATTTTGATTATATACTCACCCGTTGTCCAGGATTTGGGTCTTTGGCCGTTTGTGAGGTCCTGCTTCCTCTGGATCGTAGTCCGTGGCCAGCCGGATTAGCGGATTCCCGTGGTCCTCTGCGATGACGTAGAGCTTCTTGGCGTGGTCCTCGATCATCTCGGTGGCCGTCTTGTATTTCAGATCCCTTCGGATGACCTCGTTGGTCACATACCAAGGGGCACCTACTGCAGTCCGAAGCGCTATGTTTTCCACTGCTTGGATCCTCTTGAGGTGCGTCTTCGCTGCGTATCCCCATGCGGTGGATGCGTAGGTCAGCTGGGGGCGTAAGACGGTTTTGATGAGGGTTGTCTTGTTCTTCAGGCTCAGTCTCTTGTCACCGGCTAACATTGGGTACAGCAGGGCTCGGGTGAACTTTGCCTTTTTCGTAGTGGCATCTATATGGTCCTTCCATGTCAGGGCTCGATCCAGGGTCACGCCAAGGTACTTGACGTTGTTCTCCCACTGGATGTTGACATCGGGCATAGTAGCATAAAAGTGAATTGTCAAAAGTAATACATCGGTATCCACTGATTTAACCAATATTTTTTAAATGAATTTACATTCGTATAAAATGTGTAAAATTATGCGGGTATCTGCCTCCTCTTAATTACTATATAAATCATTTAACATTTATATTAAAGTTTGTTTACTCATTAATACAACTTTTTCGCGGTCTTCAAAACCACCTGCAATTATAACACTTCGTTCTCCTTTATTAATTAAGAACAGTTTTGAATAATGTATTATGTCACAAACAGTAATAAAGACTTTGTTTTTCCCCGATTTTAAGAAATCTCGATACTTAAGGTGCTTTTCTACTATCATTAACATTGAATTAGTTGCCGAATTCTGATATAAATAAAAGGCATACATACATAGAGTTGGGAATAGTATGAAAAGTCCAATATAATTATATGTACACAACTGTGTGTATTGCTCAAATCGTTTTTCGTAAATTTTAAAGTCTATCTAGAAGTTCTATTTTTTTTGTTATCGCCGCTTTAATCTTAAACTTAGTGAAGTAGAGCAAGTTGAAATATAACCGTCTGCTACAAAAGCCATTTTTCCGCACCCACTTTGAATTAAAGTCTGTGGCTATTGGTGATACATAGTTTTGGTACGTGTTCTGGGTTTTTATCCCCCAACGAAGTGAAGTACTTACCGCCGCTCACCGCAGCCGATGAAAGTGCTTCTTTAAATGCTCCGTAGTAGATAAACAGTTCTATATCGACTCTGACAGACATGACTCTTTATCAGCTAATTCCGCACCCATCACGCTGGCTGCGATTTATTTAAAATCAATTTATGCGGCCGCAAATCCCTATGTGGCGGATTTTACGACGAATAGTGTTTATGGCAATCTATAGGGATCATATGAAACTTATCGAAAGTAAAGGTAAATCGGATTTTCTGCAGCACTTTCTTAGTTACGCGCATTCATCAGCATATAATGGACGAATTTATCTATTTATACGTCGGGCGCAGAGATAGAGATTTTCTGCAAATTTTGGCCATCATCGACTACACTTAATTAATTACACTTCTTTCGCGAGTGGTAATTTATGATGTTCAATTTATGTCTTTAAATTGCAACTGTGTTAATTGTACGCTATTTTGTATTGTCCACTGCTAAATAGCCCATGAATATCTCCAAGCACCAAGAAATTAAGAATAAGAAGAAGGCCTTAAGTTGGACCTTTGTGGTATATTCGATACCCGATAAAGTACTAGCGTTAATTGAAGAAGTTCTTTTTTCAATCAACGGCACTAGTAACTACTGAAGAAATAAAAAGTTAATCAATATTAAGTATTTTAAAACATCGATTTAATTGATGTAATAATTAGCTTCAATAACCTGCTAATTTCATTTAAATGACTACTTCTATTCTGCTGTCGGTAGTTAAAAGGTGGCAAGTGATTTTTTTCAATTTTGAGATTTTTGCATTTTAGACTAAGGTGGCCCTTAAAGTACTCTTAACTAAAATCCAACAATTTTTTTGTAACATTTTTTTTTATTTTTGAAATTTTAAAAAAGTGGCAAGTGACATAACGTCGCTATTTTGGAAATAAAAAAACAGTTTTTTAGTTTTTTATTTTTGTTAAAAATGTATTAATAATTTTTATTGTGTGTATTTTTTTGTTTCTTTTAAATAATAGTCCAAAGTACTACTAAATATGTTTTACTGTAATAATTTTTCGAATTTAAAATAAGTGAAAATTTAAAATGAAATATCTCGTGAACCAACCGTCAGCTTTTGCTGAATTTCAATTTGATACTTAGAGCGTACTTTCAAGAATATTTTTTTTGTGCCCAACTTCTATTTTAAGTAATTTTCCTTACTGTGTTAGTTGAAAAACGGTATAGGTGTTTTTTCAGCTGTGTTAAAGTTGCTGTGGAGTGTAATGTTGGTAATATAATTTTTTTAGAAAGAGCAAAATATTAAGCAGTCTTTTCTGAATCAGTATGTTTTTTTTCAATTTCTTATTTCTTAAGACATGGGAGATACAAAGCTGCACAAAAAGCATTGACAGATATTGTTATTCCAATGGTAGCTGAGTAACTATCGTTAACTACCGTTTTTCACAATTAGGCCGAGGAAAAAATATACAAATAAACAATAGTCATGAAATGTCATGAATGTCACTTTAATGTAAAGTTTTCAAATTTAAAGAGGTTTCTTGATAATTCAGTATAGTTAGTGATAATAATGGTGCAAATGGCTTCGGAATTAGTAACGAGACGCTAAGAAATAGACATCAAACGGCTGTAACTACTAATCGTCACCTACGACAAATTCGCGAGACAGCTGTTTGTGTCAATACGGTTCGCAACAGAATTAAATCCATCAATTTAAAATCCAGAAGACTTGGAACGGGACCGCGGCTACTTCGACAGTATCCGGTACGGCTTAATTTTGCACGCATTTACGAAAATTGAAATGAATGGGACTGGTCACGTGTTATGTTTTCGGATGAATCGAGATTTGCCTGCATTCACCCGATGGATTGAGGGTGTGGAGAAGAAATGGTGAAAGGTACCACCAAAGCATGTTTCGTGAAAAGAAAGTTTTGGAGGTGGCTCTGTAATGGTGTGGGCCGGAATTACTATGGATGCTCGGACCGAGTTGCGTGTTCTGCCACGAAATTCGCTGACAGGTCAAGGATATATTCACATTCTGGATGAATATATCATGCCATTTGATCTCTACATCGGAGATGATTTTTTATTCATGCATGACAATGCATGAATACAGCTGCCGTTGTGACACAATATTTAAATGAAGTCCGCATAGAACGTTTACCGTGGCCGGCCAGAAGCCCCGACATAAACCCTATAGAGCACATGTGGGATAAATTGGGAAAACGTATTCGCAATAGGCACGTTTCGGTAAACTTGCACCAATTGGGAGATGCTTTAGTTGAGGAGTGGGGTAACATACCCCAAAACTTCATATTCAATTTAATAAGAAGCATGCCACGCCGCATGGAAGCTGTAGTTCGAGCGAGGGGGGGGGGGAATACCCGTTACTGACTATTTTCTTAATTTTGTTGTTTGTTCTTTTTTACTTTATTATTGTTAAATTACATAAAACTTAAATTAGAGAAACGAATTATCTCTTCTGTTTTCTACGTTCATACGCCAATAAAATGTATTTACTATTGTTTGTTTGTAATTAACGATAGTTACTCAGCTACCATTGGAATAACAATATCTATCAATGCTTTTTGTGCAGCATCATATCTCCCATGTCTTAAGAGATAAAAATTTGACAAAAAATATACAGATACAGAAAAGACATTAACATTATGCTCTGTCTAAACAAATTATATTGCAACCATTACACTTCACAGCGCACCTTGAACACAGCTCAAAAAACATCTATACCATTTTTCAACTAACACAGTAAGGAAAATTACTTAGAATAGAAGTTGGGCACAAAAAATATTTTTGAAAGTGCGCTCTAAATATCAAATTAAAACTCATCAAAATCGGACGGTTGTTTCACAAGATATTTCAGTTTTAATTTTAGGTGCGATACTTTTTTTGGCACTGAGTGCACTGAGTGCACTGAGTTTAAAAGAAAAAGAAAATCTTGCACTTATTTTTGAATTTGGATACTTACGATTCGTTAATAATATGACGTTCAGGAGTGTAAAAACTTTTTTCGGTTGAGAAGACAGCCTTCGCGACGTCTTTTCCTACTTAAAATCGAGAAAACAAACACCAAAGAAGCGTCACATCTGAAAATTTTTGGGGTGGCACAACAAAAAGTAAGTAAAACAACAACAAAAACCCTCCCTCTAGCCATGAAAGAGCCGCCGGTAAACAACACATGCATGAGAACATAAACTGGTTAAACCAATAATTATTGCTTTTAGGAAATAACGTTGTACAAAAAACTACTTAAAACTTGCAAGATAAATCATTTAGAAAGGAACTAATCCAGTTACCCGAGTTTGTAGTTCCTAATGAATTGAGCAGTTAGATCGTGATGCAAAATTATTGTTTACCACCGAAATCACCATGTTGCAGGCAAAGTGGCAAAATCAACGTTATGTTATATCCATTCTCAAAGCAGGTCAATTGCCGAAATTGCCCTTAGTCCCCTAAGGGGAGAATGTAATAATAATCATCCAGAATTGACAACGAAAGATACTATTAACGGATACTACGATAAGACTACGCCAAATCTAATTCTAACGTTCTTGGACTTTACCCCGTAAAGTACGGATTGAATGCAAAAGTTCATGGTTTATAAGCATGATATGGACGGCAGAGCGGCGGGTGGGGACCCCGGACAGTGGCGTATCTGTGGACGTAAAGAATATGCTATAATTAATTCACAAGAATATTTATATCAATTATACAGATAAGTATTATCAAAATTTCGATCCACTTAATTATGATATCATGACTGAAAATATAAACATTGACTTTTAAAGATTAGTTTATTCTCTTATTAATTACCTATAGAAAAAATAGGCATTAGTTTTAATATTTGGTATTAGCTTGAATAATAAAATAATGTAGTCGTTAACAATTATTTCTAATATGTATATTATTTTTACCTCTAGGGCACTGTTCGCATTTTCTTCGCAAATATTTGAAAATGTTTTTCAATATTTTAAATTTTTTCAAAAACGTACTTTTTTGGATAGCCGTGGGCTACACTTACAGCAAGTGACAAGTTTTGTCACTTGCTGTGTCAATTTGAAAAAAAAATTGGATTTAGCACAAACAAAATTTTCTTTTTTTCAATATATCTCGAAAAGTAAAATAGCAATCGATACTAAAAAAATATGAAGCGAAAGATTTTTTACTTTTTAACATTCTCATTTAACTTTATTCGCTAAGAGTTTAGTTTATTTTTATTTACGAAAACCGTTTTTTCCAAGTACAATTTTTTTAGGTTAACTTCGCAAAGCGAAAAGACGCTATTCTTACATTTTTTCTATACGATCATATGGAGTGTTTCCGGGTTGCATGTATGGTAATTTTAATTTTGGTCAGTTACCTATTGATTGGACTATAGACTGTATGTACTGTTACAAAACAGAAAATAATTACGAAGGGTGTAGCCCTTGTCGCCTCATTACTGACTCAGATCATTTAATAATAGGCGTCACCGTCATCCTACTGGTGCTGAACAATTGTTTAACGAGGGTCAAATACAGCTGAGGTCACATGACCTCATTCCACTACATCGACAGGGCCAACGATCAAAATTTCGGCAATCGCGTCCAAAGTAACCGAACAACAGATTAATTTTATGTTATAGAACGTGAGACCATCTTATTAAAATATACCATTGCCAAACAGTAGTCTTATGCAGATATACCGTTGTAGAAACAGACATCCAATTGATTATTTAACATTGAAATAATAAAAATAATAATTGTTGTAAAATCTAAAATTAATAATTATTATGGTATTCAATCTGTTGAATTATTTTCGCCTGCTACAAAGGGTCCAACTTAGGTGAACTCGAGCGCCAATTATTTATGCCTTGAGCACGCCGCTGCGTGTAACTTAGTTTTCCCTAGTAATTTCCGAGGGTGGCCAGCACAATAAAAATCCGGTGAACGGCCGACGTTGCGGAGCGCTGATGAGAGAAAATGGGTTTTCTAGCGCAACTTTTCCTCGTAGTTTTTCATTGGCTTTTTTATGAATCGTCCCATCTCGGCCGGCAATTTCTTACAGCCCGGATTGGATTCCAAGCGGGGCAAATTCTCATCAGATCCGCTACATATTCATCTGTTCCCGCAGATCGTGTTTAAACATGCGGGGGCCCGAATATTAAACTGAGTTGTAATAATGGGCGTTATGGCAGGCCCACGCAGTGCCAACGAATTGAAAGTTGTGTTTTTTATAAGTTTCGATAAGATCAACACGTAAACGTTTCAGCGTTATTTCGTAAATTCCTATCATACTAGACCATCACACAGGTAAAAATAATGTACACTGTACACAGAGGTATAAATGAAACCATTAGACGTATTAAAGAAAGTATAAACGTAGAAAAATTTAATTATGCTTAGAAATTATGCATTGATCATCTGATATGAGCTACAAAATTTACTCAAGCTTATGTTCTTAAAGACAAAAAAGTCAAGTAAATCAAAAAGTCAAAAAGTAAATCAATAGTCAATACATTATTACTGTATTTTCAATACACCTTCAAAGTACACCTTTAAAGATTAACTGTGACTATGGCCGTGAATTTGACAACAGCCTACTCGGTGATTTATATCTTCGATATAAAATTAACCATTTTAAGCGTTAGTCATTCGCAATGAAATGGATTAGTAGAACGATTTCATGCCAGTCTTACCTTACTGAAATGATTGGAGTCCACAGCGCCGAAAACCCGGACGAATACCATTTCAACATCCTTCGTTACGCTGTAATATGTTATTTATAACTCTGTAAACAAAATACAGCAATTTACAAGGTATGAGTTAATTATTAAGTTTATTAAGTTGTCCGATCTCAGACACAAAAAGAAAAAGCTAAAATACGCTTTGATAAACACGTTCCCGAAAACCGTTGCGATAATCAAGTAAGAGACAAAGTTTATGTAAAAGAATCATAAATTAAAGATAAATTGCAACAAATTTAACGGTCCCTTTAGATAATTCAAATATTTCAAAATTCTTATTCTTATTATTAAATTTATTTGCAGGTTTTTTCTGCTGATCGGAACAGCAGCTTTAAAATATACGCTGGTCCCAATTAATATTTGTTTGCGGAATTTTTCCTCAAAACTGTAGATATATTTTGTAACATATTTCCTAGCATATTTTGTAGCACACTGTGTATAATCTTCTACCCGATATTTTAAAAATTAGAACATTATCTATCCCATTAATAGCAAAGTGAGTGTTCATATCCGTGAATTCTCTTAGAAACAACGCAAGTTTAGTTGTCTTCATTTCGATACTTTTTTCATAAACCTATTGCAGATTCAACTGCACCCATCAGTCAGGAAGTGTTTGAAAAAACGCAATATCGGGATCCGCTGAAAATTATGTTACAATCCAGAATAACTAAATTGAAAACGACTCCGATTTCGGATTCAGGGCATTTTTGAGGTTGTGAGTAAATATAATCCGTCGATATTGGAATTAGGAATCTAGATCCTCTGATTTTTGCTGCAATCGTAGTACCAAACGAATTCAGTTGTATCAGCAATATAAGATAAGACTTCTGACTATTGCTAACTTGTGACTATTTCTTAAGACACTTGATACTTACTGCATGTTCGATTATAGCGGAAATTAAATACCTACGAAAATTAAATACATAGCCCTACTAAATTAAATACCTAATCCACGACGTTTAATATTTTCCTTGAATTTAGCTTAAGGAAAATCCGCGACCAGCCGTCTCGCTCATAGCAACGTTGATGTATCTGGAAGTAATTGAAGAATAAATTTAATGAGGAACGGTGACTGTACATGTCCCGATAATCCTTAGTTGAAGTACTTTTCGATTACCAGCCCGTGTACTAAGTCGTTCCGCTGTTAGTAAAAATGCGGAAATTAAATCTCCTTCTCTAGAAGCATATCCGGAAACTCGAGGGTGATGGTCTCAGTTGGCAGTGTGTTGACCTAATGTTACTTTATACAAGTATCGATCAGCTTAAATATTTTTAGATGAGTATCCGAACGAGGAACTTGGCCGACGCCGACGAGGGAGGGTCTCTGTAATGTGATAAAATAAAAATATCATCATAGCCATAGCAAATATTGGCATATCCAAGATTATGTTAAACCAACTGTAAATTTCACTATTTTCTGCCAAATTTTAAATGCATTTTTGAGGAAAAATCACATTTTTTTTAATTTTCCATTTCCATGTTCGATTATGTAACTGAGTGTAGACATGAATTTTTTTCTCATCCATGCATTAAAAGTGATACTTTACCAGGCATTTCACCGCACAAGTGCGAAAAGAAGTTTTAACAACAGAAAAAATCTGACGGCGACGTCATCTGTAAAAGAAAACCGTCATTATAAAAGTATCAAAAATTGTATTTAATTCTTTTAATAGATGGAAAGGGCCAACTAAATTTAAGGGCCCTGTAGATATTTTTGGGAGGTTTTAGTTAGGGGTAGTAATTTGGTCTCCGTATTCCGTAGTAATTCCGGAATTTAAACATAGATTATCTGGTGGCAGCGCTACCGCTCTATTAAAAACCCACCACTTAGGTAGCGTCGCCGTCGTATATAGATGTCAAATTAATACACAACAAATGCTGTATAGTATTTATAGCATAATTTTTATTATTCGATTATCCTGAAAAGAAGAAAACTAACATAACTATTATTTCCTGCTAGAATTCCACTACATTTGGTCTTTAGTTTATAGTCCTGTTAGAATACGTAAGTTGAAATTGGATTAAGGTAATCATAAATCCACTATTGCAATAGTAATTTTATTCTTTGGCTTATATTTAGAGCTATTTGGCTTATATTCGAGCAAGCTATTTTATTTTCTATCGTTTAATGTAAATTTTAAAAATTGCTTCCTTTATGTAATTTTTTCAGTAACCGTATTACCTACTATGAAACAGAGTTGCCTTGTTCAGAAAAAGTCGATTTGGAGCGTTTTGCCCTTTGAATATGGCGTTAAATTACCTACTACGGGTACAAGTTCCTAGACCGGCAATTATACCTGTAGTATATAGTATTCATCTATATGTACCCTATGGTTGAATTAAGGGAAAACAAAACTATTTTTGGAGGTAACGCTAAAATTAAAAAAAAATAGTATGTTTTTCTGCTGATTTTAGATACTTAGGTAAACAGAAAAATAATTGAAAATCCCATAAAAGATATATTCGCTGCAGCTATGTGTCTTTAAATGGAACACCCTATATATTTTTACATATTTGGAAGGACATGATTTCTGTAAATTAAAATATGTTAAACTTTGTATTGTTTACAAATAGCGTTTTAAGCTTGAAGATGAAATTGGCCGTATTTCTGATTTCTAATCAGAAATAATTGAATGAAAGTTGTCATTGGCTTGTCATTATGTTTAATTAATATTATGAGATTGTTATTTGTTCCAAATGTGTTTCAGTAAAATGGAAAAATACGATATTTTATCAGTATAGGTACTTGAAAAATAATAAAAATGCTAAGTCAACAAATGTTCAACGGGAATTAGGTGTGCTTTACGACCATCGTGTAATTCCTAGCAGAAATACATTTAAAAATGTTGATTAATTTTCTCCCTAATACTATCTTTTATTTCCTCCAACGTTGTTGAACCTGTCCTAAACACCAAATAATGTTTCAAATAACCCTACAGCCCTTACCCTAATGGGTTAAGATCTGGCGATCTTGGTGGCCATGAATTTACAAAATATCTACTTATAACACGATTTTGAAAAACAGCAGTAATAAATCGTTTAAATGGTCGGTAAATGTCGGCCTGTTCCATCCCGTATAAGAAATCATGTTCAGCTGCACTAAACGATGATTCCCATAAAATATGAGAATATAATTCTGGTTTTATGTTTGTCAATTTATCATTGATTTCTTTTGAGTCAATTTATATTTGAGCCAATAGTCGTAAAGAAAAATCATACCTGATATGAAAATCCGTCTCTTATATTCAAACAGGAGTTTGCGTTAATTTTTTCAATCCGGGTTTTTGCTTATGCAATCGTTCTGATATCGCATTCATATTACTGATTGCTAGTTGAATAATGTTGGTTATGTTCTGATTCTCCTAAGGAACTTTTGCAATTTGACATTCACTAAACCTTAGTCTGAGAAGCATCATAGCTGAAGATGGTCTAGAGAGCACTCGTAACGCCAGACTAGGAATCTCTTGAATATCAAATTCTGAGACATTGTTTCAATCAATTATTGATATATATCATATATATCTGTGGTAATATCTGTGCTGTTACTAAAACCTTTTGAAAGCATATGAAAAGCGTTAACCAAGTGGTGTTGAACCATTCATTGTCAACTTCCCAATGAATAATATTGATTGATTATATTAACCATTATCAGCGTACAATACCCACCAAAATAGAACCCATTATATGTGCTTGTTACCCCTAAAGGATTCCACTAAATCTGCTTTTAGTTTAAATGAGAATTAAATAAAGTTGTAACATTATAATTCTGCGTGTTCAAGCTGTGAAGCCTTATACGCTTACAGATAAAACTGTGTACAAAAAGGATTTAATAATTTTCGGACGGCAATAAAATTTAACGTCACAGCAGGCATTCACATGCTGCATTGTTGGTCTCACCGTTATGGGGAGAATTAAATTTAGAACCATTTTCCGCATTAAGAAAATCCGTGTCTTTAGCAACTTAAATGAATTCATATATGACAGCCACTACTGGATTTTAAATAGAAACGTCAGTCTTGAGAAATATTGAATTTATCCGTTACTTTTCTAACGCACCGTATAGTATTAAATATGTTTAAGTCATCTGCAAATAATAGCTTACAGAGTTTCCATTATATCATTTATAAACAATAAAAAAAGTAATGGTCCCAAGTTAGTACCCTGAGGTACTCCAGAATAAAATATACTTTATTTACTTATAACCATTTTAATGAACATATTGACGTCTTAAGATAATTTCGAAGAAATTTAATAAACTGGTACTAAATCCAGAGAGATCTAATTTTTGTAAAAGAATGTTGTAGTTTATTCTATCAAGCCTTTGAAAAGTTCGTGTACAATACATCTACTTGTCCATGATTATCTAGTATTTCTGTTGAGTAATCAGAAGCAAATTTGTAACTGTGGACCTATTCTTAATGGAACCATGATGCTGATATGCTGAAATTACCATTTTCACTGCCGAATAAATATGGTTAAACAAAACGGGATAATCTCAAAGGCTTTTGCAAAGTTGAATAGTAGGGAAATTTGTATATTATTACACACATTGGACATATCACCTGACTTAAATATTGGACAGGCTTTTGCAATTTTCCAACGACTTGGAAACACTGCAGTTTTCAACGAGAGATTGAATATAATAAACAGTGGTATATCTAAGACGTATTTGCACTATCTCACGAGGAAGATGGTATAAAATCAGGTTCAGATGTCATTTTGTTCTTTAAGCTCCCTACTACTTAGTGCTTCTTGAATATATGTAATAGTTATACTCGCGATAATGATAGACGCATAAAAATTGTTGCTATACCGAAACGTATACTTTGATCTACTTGTCTCAAATTTACAAATACAAACAAATTTGGAAAGCTATCTGCAATATCTTGTGGACTATCAGATGTTTTATCTAAGTAAGCCATCTTTCCAGGAATTCTCGTTTGACCAAATGACCAAAAATGAGTGTGTTCTTGAGTCAGAACAAACTGATTCCTGAATATAGGTTAAATAATTTTCATAAGCTACGTCAATATGTCGTTTTATTGACGCCCGAAGTGCCCTAAATTGCTGTAAGCCGTAATGAGATTTTGTGTTTTTGTATTGGAAATGATGTTTATTTTTCTTCTTAATATTCGATTGAATTCGATTTTATGCTGAAATTAGCAACACAATCCTTCAAGCGTAATTACAAGATGCATTGCACTTTCTTTCGTCAAATGCGATTGATTGGCAATTGTTTTAAAGTTATTTTAGCAAAGCATAGGTAACCAGGGGAACTTTAATTTAGCCAATATCTTCGTTATTTATGATCCAAAATTAAAATTTCTTTTTGCTGTATTCAGCATAAACAATCCCTTGAAATAAGTAAGGGGAATTTGACAACAAATATCGACGTGTTTGAGATTTTTTCCATTGCTAATAAAAGTTTTATGAATTTTATTCCAAACTTTTGGGACATACTGTATATCATATAAAATAGCAAGGTTAATGTGAGCTTCTAAATGCTAGATAATTTTTCTATAAATATGAACATATTTTAGAAAAACAGACCATAATTATTTGTCAGTCACCAAAAAATAAGTAGTTAGATAAGTAGACTATAATCTAATTAGATAATTAGGAGTTAGATAAGTAGACTATAATTGACACACTATATATGTATGGATGGTGGCGTTCATATTTTTATTATTTAGTATAGGGCCCTGAGAATAAGGTCACTAGAAATTGAAAAATGCATTTCCATACGAAAACGAGGCAGCGGCTGCTTCATTGTGGCATCATTCGATCAATCCCTGCAAGATGCTTTCCATAGAATACTTCTACTTGAATGACAAACGTTTCTAGTACACCATTTTTACCTAAAGTGCTTCAGGTAAAGATTGATTTTATATAAACACGAACGCTAAATCCAGAGCTGAGGAAATAATACGACACCTAATCAAACTACGTACGTATGTTTTCCTGTTGACAAGCCACTCAGTGTAGATCTAGAACTAAATCACGTAGGTGTCTAGAAACATCCCAGCCCAGCCGTAAGATGTTGCTTTTATAAATAGGGGGCATAATTTAATAAAGAACATGCGTGTCACCAGTTACTTTAATCAGTCCAGCAAAAATTAATTAAATTAAGAGAAAACGTAGTATGCATGTGGGAGGCGTTCCATTTCGAATTATATGACGCATGAAAACGGGGAAAACGGGGAAAACGGGGATAATTTGCGAGGAAACCGGATAAGCGGTATTCTTAAATAATTGAACTAATAATTCAAGTTACTTCGGGATAACAATATGATTTATATTTTGATTGTTTTTCATTTAGGAGAATCTTACGTGTGATGAAAACCATATTTTACACCTTATTGTTTGAAAACTGGGATTTCTCTGGCGGAATATATTATAATGTGGGAAAATTCGAAGTCTGCCAAATGCAGAAAGAATATAATGGAATATCTAAGATTTATCTATGATGTAAAACGTATTATTTATAATTTACGTGGTACAAAGAATTCTCTATGGTATATAGTCTCATTTTTTATCTTTCAATGCATATATTCTACCTTTGAGCTTTCCGGTGGAAGAACTCCCACCGGTGGACTTGACAGAAAGGTATACCAACTCGAATATCGAAATAGAGTATAAGTTTATGTTAACTACACACCCCACAAAAATTGTCGCATCACCGAAAATGTTGCATAAGTTTGATGGTGTTTATCTTTAGAGTCGTTTTCCGATATGGATGATTTTTTTTTTTGATGATAGGTTGGCTCTTCCTAAATCATTTTCTACTGATTTCTTAAAAAAAGGTTTTCTTATCAAATACCGGGTGTTACAATGATCTTGCGTTTTGTTCCGACAAATTGTAACGCCCTGTGGAGTTCATCTGCAACAACTGCAAATTAAAATTCATAGCTGACTAAAGCCTCATCTTTCAGTAACATTTTCTTTTTTCGTTCACTTTATTATCTCTGTTATTAAAGGAGATACATAGTTTTTTAGCACAGCATGTTTCTGTTGATACAATATAAACTTAATATTCAAAAAGTGAGTAGCAGGCATTGCACAAAAAATAAGATAGTGCCAGCACTGTCACTTTGTGCAATTATTGTTGAGAGATTGTCATTTAACTGATGAAGAGGCTATAGGAGCAATTTCCTTGGTTGAAGAGGGGCGAAGTCAAAGGTACGTGGCTAATGTGATTGGTACTCAACAACGTACCATTTCAAGAGTTATAAGGCGATACAGGGATACTGGACAGTACTCTAGGAGGAATGGGAAAGGACGTAGAAGAGTTACTACAGCTGTGGAGGACCGATTTTTACGAGTTACAGCCTTAAGCGGTTACAGCCTTAAGCCTTAAGCGGTACAGCGGTTTCCCCTACTTCCTTCATTATCCTCTTACACGCACAAAAATTGAGACTCCAACTCTACTCCCTCCCGATGAAAACTCAATTTGAATTTTCTTATTTTCGCAACTTAGATTTGCGATATCTCGCGAACTATCGTTATATGCGTTCATTCCTTCTAAACAAACCATTCCAAAATGATGGCAGGACCCCATTTGATAGATGGGGAAAAATGTTTAAATTTGAGTTGTCTGTTTTCAAATCCCAGATCTACTCCACTGTCCTATTTTACGTAACCTAGTATCCATTAGTCAACTATATTCGGATAATGTTCTAAGCGTGGCAATTGGAAATTTCGAGCTATTAATATCCATCTGAATGATATTCATTACAAATTTATTATACCTATCAATATTTCCACTGACTGGATCTTCCCAAACTACTTTTTGTTTCAGAGTAATGTACATGTTTAATGACAATAAATATGCATTATGATTTGTTTCATATCCCCTACGTAATCGAAACACAAACGCACTTAATAATGTATCGAGTTGTCCTTGTGCTTGGCACGATATAGAAATCTACGGCCTCCGATGATCCTTGACCGTGGAAGGCATTAATAGTACATTTTCCTGGAACCCCGCTCGTTTATATGTGTCATTAACCCAGTTTGAAGCAATAATTGGCATCTAAAAAAAATATGAGCGTATTATTTATAAATGAACTTCTGAAATATTAATGGTTTATTGAAGTGAACCCCAGATTAAATTAGCAGTGTTCTATGATTCTGAATGCTGCCCCAGCGAAGTGTTATTTATACACCAGGTAAAAAGTATATAGTTCAGTTAATGAATGGTCCAAAAAGGCTGTAGAGTGCTTGAGAGACCTAAGCGATTCCTTCATAAAGTTTTTCAGGGTGCTTAGGGAGTGAACATACTAAAAGTCCTCACGTCTAGGAGGTGAGCCACAAAGAGGGTCCACTTTTGGGTTTTTCGATTATAAGTCGAAAACGGTGTGTTGTAGGGAAAAATTTTCTGATACGAAACTAAAGCCCTTGAAATTCTCTACAACTTTTGTTATATACTTTTTCGAATTGGCAGCTGTTTTAGAGCCACACGCATCGGAAAAGTTAAAATTTTCGAAAATACGAGGATTCATACTGCACAGAGTAATTTAGAAAAAATATGCCTCCGTTGCCACCATTTGTGATGGATATGTCACCTACGTCAACCACCACTCTCCAGAAACGAGCCACACTGTGGTATTTGATAGGTACGCAAACTCAACCAACAGTACGAAGCCACAAGAACAGTCGGATAACATCAGTTTGACATAACACACATCGGTACCTGTGAAACAAGAAGATTTTTTCCAATCCTACAAAGGTCAGTTCATCTCTAGTTATGTTCACTACAGACAAAGTTTCAGCAGAATGGGATATAGACTCTCCACGCCACCAATGACGCTGACGTCCTTATCGTGAAGACTACTGTGGAACAATCTACTCAGAACAACACAGAACAATCTACTCAGTTATGTGGAGGTTGTTGGTGAAGTTGTGGACCTCGCTGTCCTTATGATAGCTTCCACTCCTCCCGTCTGAACGTGCTGTTGAAACCCGGTCGAGGGAAAATCAAAATCATGGCACTGTTCACCCAAGAAATTGGCACACCTACTACCAAGTGCAGCAGTGGCTTGGGAATGAGCTGCCCTCTCAATAGTAGGGGTTGGAAACATCTAGGAGATATCTGAGTGCCAATTACAACAGGAGGTCCACCCGCACCAGGAGTGCTACTGAAAATGATATTTTGACGCTGCAGCAAGGATTGTGGTGATGGCAAATGCGGATGCTGGAAAGCAATGCTGAACTGTTCCGCGGCATGCCTCCACTGCAAAGGGAATGGCCTCAACGAGGACGATGATGGAGATGACACAGAGCCCCTTCAGCAAGAACCACCCACCATTGAAGATGAGGATGCATCTATTATATATTGTCAAAAGTGTGTTGGCCACAAAATTTCTCAGTTCTGCCATATTTAATATCAGCCATATGCTCCTTGAACTTAGTCAGAATACTCAGAATACTTAGTCAGCATCTAGTTTCGCCAACATACTTTGGTTAGAGTCCTTATAATTAAATTCGTAAATCCTCGATCTTTCAGTTATTCAGTGGTGAAAAAAGCACTTCCCAAATTTTTCCAATAAGAGTTTTTTGATCAGGAAGGCAAACTTTACGTAAAAAAATCCTACCGATTTATGTTTCTCAAAATCATGTCGTTGTAGTGAGTGCAACGCTACTAAAACCTCACCCTCCGATGTACGTTATGATCTCCCAGCGCAATTTCCATTTGCTAGAACTACCAGCATGTACAATAATAGTGATTATTTACTCATGATTAGTCCTAATCGAGTTCTATCGTGCATCCACGACTATTAAAAAAGCGCACCTTATATTTGGTAAACAGCATGGTACGATAACTTATAAATAACATTCTTGGCATTTGTTTGGCAACGCAAATGATGATGTTTTCTTTCAATTATTCTCATTAAGTGGTTACAGTCGATTCCATTATTTTATTTATATATATATATATATATATATATATATATATATATATATATATATATATATATATATATATATATATATATATATATATATATATATATATATATATATATATATATATATTTTTTGTGGAAAGTAATTTTGGGTTTGTAGCATTTCATTACATAGAGAAATAAGCAAATAGATCAATAATAAGGAAGATCGGTTATACTTAACAACGCTGTTAGATATGCGGTAGCAGATGTGAAGGGATCGATATAATAAGGGTTTCTTGCTCGAGTTTTATGTCTCATATTTCAATGTTACAAATTGTATGTGTTTGTGTGGTAAAAACTAATTCCTCATTATTGTTTCAGGGTAATCATACCGCTTGAAAAAATGCAAGAAATACACACCACCAGAAGATAAAAAAGGTAATAGTTTTTCCAACAAGATAGTTCAGCGTTATTTGTTATGTAATAATGTCACGACCGTGAACTTCTCTTCGATTGTCGTGTACTGAAATATACATATATTATAACTTTGACATGCATACCAATAACGATGCAATTTGAATTGGTAAAACACAATTTTATAGCGACCCACAAATAGTTCGCTCTTGAACTACTCATGCAAATGTGAACTAATGCAACCTGTTATTATATAATATTATACAGTGGGGGTACTATTCCCAATATCTTATTACTTATTTCATTTGACAGGTTTTTTTAACTAAACGAACTAAACAAAATGAAGTTGCAAAAAAAACAAGGTTCTGTCCATACAAATATTTATTAGACTATTTCTCTCATCTTAATTTCCACCAATCACAAATGCGCAATTTTGAATTACAAATGGTATCTAGATGGAAAAACTGCTGAAATACAGTTTTTCCATCTAGAAACCATTTGTAAATCAAAATTGTTGTCAGCAGCAAAACCTGTCTGACAGCAGCAAAACCTGATGCTGACAGCATCAAAATCTGCCAGCAGTTTTTTCGAGTTTACCCGCGGCAAAACATGACAGCTGTTCTTACCAAAAATTACAATGCCTTGGATAACAAGTAATTATGGTCTCCTAGGACACCAGAAAACGACGCTACACAATTTTTCTGATTTTATTGTCAATAAATTTTGTAATATTGCTTTTAAACATTGCTAGTCAGCTTATGTAGTGAAAATGAGTCGCTTTGGAAGTGATTATGACTAATATTGATCTGGCGATTGAGAAAAGTGTACCGTACGATACCGTTAAAACCCATACGTCAATATGGAAACAGTCTACTGAATTCTGCAAGGCAAAGAAATACGAGCCTTTGGAAACTACAAGTTTAGAGCAACTAAACCTAATCCTGAAAGATTGGCCGTGGAATATGAAGAAAGAAAACGTTGAATATTACAAAGAACTAGTTGTGAAGACAATGTGGACCAACGGTGGATGTATTTTATGAACTGATTTTCAAAAGTCCTACTTTTTAAGAAGAGTAGAATATAATCCCCTCTTCAATAAAACGGCCCAGTGTGGAGAAAAAAAATGGCCGATAGTAAATGGCTGGTCCCCAACACGAAGAACCCTACCTTTGGTCCAGTCCGTCTTTTTAAAATTCGAATGGTTAAACGTTCATCTAGAATAACAACTGATAGATTATTCTTAACAGTAAACCCACCATGGAACAAAGAACAATCAAGTGGATGGCACAAAAACACTCCAGTGGGAAAATACGACCTTCCGAAATGAACTAAAGAAGCAACAGAGAAGACAGGATTAAATACAAAAGAAATAAAAATAACAAACCACTCTATGCGGTCGACAGCAGTAAGTAACCTGGCTAAAGGAGGAGTGGGTGAACAACAATTATTAATAAAAATTACTGGCCACAGTTCAGCCAACTCAATTAAGCCTTATCTGCAAATGGATAATGAGCGTTATTTCAACATCATAAACACCCTTAGAAGTGACGCCTCAGAACCTCCAGCTAAAAAACAGAAAACAGAAGATCCTTCAGCCACTCCTCGAGCTTCTCACTGTACAGCTGGACCCATCAACAACGTTAATAATTGACCTACACCCAACGTTATCAATGAGTTAAAATTATCGACGAGTTAACAAGATTTCAAACAATACCTCTACTATGTACCAAAATTGCAATTTATATTTTAATTGTACCATAAATAATTAAGTTTGTAGTATTTTGTGAGTAAATAAATTACATGTTTTTCAGTTTTCAAATTAATACCTACATATTTATTATGTATGCATGTATAATAGGTAGTCTGTTTTGTAAGCTATATGTATGCAGAATAATGTGTTACTCATGAAATGGTCTTGTCAAATACCATTCGGGCATCAAATTTTTCCTGTGAAAAAAATTTAAAAAGCACGGTGGTAAGTATTATTTTAACAAAATGCATTCGTACAGGTGCAAAAATCATCCTCGTCTTCGACTCGAATTTTTGTTGACACCAGCACTCATGCTTCTTGTTAAAATATTACCTACCAAGGTGTTTTTTCGTTTTTTCGGAAAAATGCCCTTATGATATTACTTACGAAAATAATAATAATGGTACCTGATCTATTTCTCAAATAAAAGTTAAATTTGGTATAAAATATAAATGATGAAAAATTGAGACTCTTTTAAAAAGCACAAAAGTGGGAATATAAAGAAAAGCGTAGCATTTTTCATATAAGTATGTTCGGCTTATATCGATGCCAAATGACCCCTCCCACCTCTTTCAAGGTCGGTATCGCCTTACCAAACATCCCGTATAATAACGTTATATGACTAGGCATTGTTTTATGTCCACAAGCTGACTGGTGTCAGTGGGTGCTGGAACTGAACGTTGAACTTGCCATGCAAATACCATGCATTTTCCAGTAAAAATAATGGAGTCATTTCTCTTTCGCGCTTTTAATTATTTCACTTTATTTTGAGATGCCCACGGAAGAGCAGCAATTATTAATCATTGCCCTTACAATGCTTACTTCCCGTGCAAATAAGTTGCTAGGGGTAGCAGCAAGTGGGTCAGGGTAAGTTATTATAGTTTCTTCGCAGATAGCGGAACAAAGTTTTAAACGATTTTCGTTTGTTGTATTTTGTTTCGCAAGTTGCCAGTGCTGCAGTCGGGAGTATAGAGTGTGTTAGGGGGAATCGAGGAATCAGTAATTTGTTGCATAATTTTATTCTTTCTGGTTAGTCGCGGAATATTACGTGGATTTAAAATAACTGCGGTTCAGTTATTGTATGTTATGCGGTGGTGTAGTTGAAAATAGTTAAAATACAATTGTTGTGCTAAGTTGAAGAAAACTACTGGCTACTTCTTTTGCCTTCGTAGTATCTACTCCGATTTGCCGGATCCTAGTAATCTTGATGACTCATTACTCCTGTACGAAAAAGTCTATATGACAGTTACAGTTTTGTCACTTTGACAGCGATAAAAGTACCTTGTAGAGAGAGCTATACATATGTTCAGGTAGAACAATAATTATAAATAGTAGACTTACTAGGTAGTCGTTTTCTATGAATGACAGTTCTCTGTCAAAACTAATGTCACATAAAAGTATCACTGTGAGAATGGTAGGTGTTGATGGTAAATTCAAGTATAAATTACCATTTAAATAAACCGTACATCATTCTGAAGAGCTTCAATTAAGGTGAAAGAACTTGTAAAACTTCTAAAGTTCTAAATGATTCCTTTCCGCATATGCGTCCAGATATATATCTTCTAGGGTAAGCATCTTCATTATTTTTATATTTCTTCTGTCCGCGTGTTGTCATTGAACTCCACCTAAACGGCTGGACTGATTTTTATGATAATTAAGTTGACTCGAGAATGGTTTTCAATTTCACAATTTGATCCGATGGAAAATATTTTTTTAATTAATTTAAATATCTATAAATTAGGGTTGTCACTGGTGCATTCGCCATTTCTTCTGGTATATATGGTGATTTTCTCGGTATATCTTCGAAATCTAAGGGCCAATTCCAATAAAACTTAAATGGGACCCACTTGAATATACCCCCTTTCCAATAAAAAGAGAATTTCTAAAATTGATTTATAAATGACGGAGTTGCGGTAACAAAAAAAACGGAATTGAGAATATATGGGAAAAATACTGGAAAATACGAAAATACTATGCAAATCGTTCTAGTTACCTATATAAATGATACTTCAACACGTATTTCAAGTTTGAATTAAATAAAAAATAAAGTTAAAAAAAGGACCACTAATTTGGCTTGAGTTTGAGATTGTTACTGTGCACTCAGGTACTCCCTGTATACCTCATTTAACTTTGTAAGCACATAAATTAATGGCAAATCCGCATTTTTCTAAGTTTTTTCTGACTAGATCTACAAACAGACTATCTGCTTTTAGCTTCAATAAGTGACAATATCTGGCGTATATTTCTAATGAATTTTACGTAGCGCTGCGGAACTTTCCGTACTCACCAACTTCCTTACCGGACAAAAGAAACAAAAAAATAACTTGTTTTCCTCCGAAACTCTCTAATAACTGCTCGTCTCGGCTACAAGTAAAGTTTTTATATCCCTAGTTGGAAGTTTGTTTCGTGTGTTGTGAGAAACAACTTTCAGTCGTCGCAATGTGTTGGGGTTGAATTGATTAAGGAAGATTCTATTTTTGTGCTAACAAAATTATTTAATTCCTCCAAACTATGACATAAGGTTCGGTGGCAACTTACTTAAGGCACTGTTTTTATAGAAGAAATGGCGTTGAATCGACATCTTTCAGAATGCCCCTCCTAGCTTTGAAGCATCGGAGGAAATAGTAAAGCTATATTTATTTAAACCTATTTTTTCTGCTCTGGAAATCTTAATGAGTCACCAGTCGAGCAGCTCTAGTATTTCTAGTAGAATATAATTCACATGTCAGATGGCTCATTTTTAATTAATTTCATTGGTTAAAATACAAAACAAAATCGCAGAAGTAGTATTGAAAAGACTTATAGCGAGACTAGTTCAAGCAGTCCACCATCACGAAATAGTAAGAGAAATAATAGATAGTGGGTGTTTATAATTGGGTGTTTATAATATTTTCCATTAATATTTGTTCTCTTTTATTGTATAAATAAGTTGCATTTATTACGGGCTACCATGGGCGTTGCGTTACCGTTGTCGGCATCTCTGTCAGGCACGTTTCTATAGCCCATTAAGTCATAAACATTTAAATTAATGGATTATTGATATACTTCAGTAGCATGAATAATCAGTCTAGTTATTATTCTAATCAGCAAATTTTACACATTACGAAAATGTATTTTTAACTTTTCTGTTTTACTTCTTTTACGTAACGTTTACCGATCAAGAAGAAGCAGATACCAAATAGTATATTTTTGCTCTCTTGTAATTTTTTTAAAATTAATGTACTAGAACCGTCATTATATATACCTAGTGCGGATACTGATTTTTGTTCTTTCATTATATTATGCGACTATTATAATATTAAACACTGGAATTTGCCTTCAACGACAACATTCTTTTATTTCTTGCCATGATGTGATTACCTTGTTATCTGGTACATTTAATCTCGACAAAATAAATCTGGCCAACATATTTTACTAGATGTTTTCTGCCTCTCTGGAAATGATACTGTCAGTTATCCTTTTAAGAAAAGCAAAAAGAGAGTAATAAAAATATTACGTGAAAGGTTAAATATGTTAGAAGCTTAACACAGTATGGCGCAGCGAACCGAGAACGAACTACTTAACTGATAGTGTATAGATTCCTGTAGGTTATTGTTTAAGGCCCTTTATTTCATCTTCCTACAACCGAAAATGCATTTTTATTTCATGTAAAAATATAATTTTTGCAAGCAGCTGTATACAAAGAAGCCTATGAAGTTACGCCACATTTACCTAATATTTTTAATTTTGGCTGGAGCAAACTAAATATTGACATTATACCGATAATAAAGAATATACATTTAAATTACTATTGCATTAATAGTATTAGGTGCTATTTTAGGTCGAAATTATTTTAATTTCAGGCGAGAATTTCCTTAGATATGTCTTTCTAGCCGCTTATGTAATTTGACGGTAAATTTTAAAATATCTAATCAATAAAGACTTGAAAATTACTTAAACAAAATCTGAAAATTTCAAATATTTCAAAATTTATCAAATCAAATAAATAAATTTAGTAGTTCTTAAAAAGATAAAAAGTATCAAAATCTCAAAAGTAAAGAAGTGGAGATACACAGTGAATTTCGCAGTGAAGTATTCAGTGTTGCCCATACCAAGTGCTAGGTGGGATTAGTCCCTAAGCATTTATTAGTTGAAAACCAATTTTACTACCCAAATTATTCCTTCGGACTGGCGAAAAATCACGACCTTCTCCGTAGTTTGGTTTTCAATAACACAATCTAATTATAAGCACGCTATCTAAGAATTTATCCGTGTAATCAGAACCGAATTTCAACCACTACACTTCCGTGTTTGTACTATAAAAATAATTGATAAAAAAATGCCCACCAAATATGGCATATTAATAAATTCGTAATAGCTAGCTCGCGTGCTTTAAAGGGCATATTAATCACTTCACCGTTTTCTAGGTTTTGTCTTCATTAGTACAGCACTTAAACGCGGTGTACTTTCTCAAATATTTTTTATTTTATCTTATTTTATTTGTACCCTGCTCAACAGATATAAATGCAGTTATGTCCTAGAGTTCCATCTTGATTTTTTTCGTCGTTGAAATGGTAAATTTTACAGTTTACTATTTTCTTCTTCTCCATGCTAATTCATATGAAGTTATATGAACAATTTTTTCTCACTTAGCTCTGGTAGCTGGTGAAACTTTGGGATCGGGAGTGAACTTCCTCTGAGTGAGGAACTTTAGTCTGCAGAGACTAAATCGGGATAAATCCACTTGCTACGGTTGTTTCGATTCATTCCAGTAATATTTACTAGGCAGAAATAGCAGTCGTCGAAGTGGTTTTTGGGTTCTCTCCAAACCATCGGTACGTCGAATTTCAGACTTTTTCTTTTCCCGGTAGTCCGCTGTCGCAAATGTTTTGTACAAGTTTTACAGACCTGATGCGGTGCCAACTTCGATCTACCATGCACGACGAGACCTCCAAATTAACCTCAAGTCTAGTTGAAGCGTTGACGTTACTTAAGTAGTTATCGGATGCTTACTCCATCTGTTGGATTTTCTTGGTACTAACTACATATATATATATATATATATATATATATATATATATATATATATATATATATATATATATATATATATATATATATATATATATATATATAACGTGGTGGTCCAAAAAAAACGGATTTTTTTTCTTCGGTAGCTTCGTGAATTTAATTTTTGAAAAACTGTATTATAACGAAAAGATCAAGTTATAAGGTAATATAATCACATTTTAATTTTTTATAATATTGCAGGTGGCGCTAGTCACCAAACTTAATGTTGCTTTGTGATTCGCTGAAATTTCTTGTTGACAAAATAACGAAAATAGTAAAGAAGCATAATAAAATAGACATTTATGAATATTTTAAGACCTCAAACATTCAAATCAGATTCCGTAAATATACTCCATAACATAAAACCATTTTATCATAGCTTCGCTGTCAAAAAAAAAATTTCTTTATTTTATCAACAGGTCATAATTAATACAATATTTAGAATAAAAATGGTGCTACTTTTGATATTGAATTCTAATTTCACAGGACACATGATACACCTAAAAACCATTGACAGACTAACAATAGGGCAAATATACAGGAACCAATCCTTGTATATGTAATTTAATACACCACGAAATGGAATTCTAACTGAATTTTAACAAAAACACTGATCTCTTTTTTTTTGTAGGCCTGTGTAATTATAAAAATTCCAATAACTCAATATCATTAAATGCTTTTTACTAAGTTTAAAATAAGAATAGTGTTTTTTTTTACCTTTTTGAAATAAGTGCGGATGTTAATATTATAATTTTCGTGCAAAAGGAAGAAGTTTATATATATATGCAAAACTATAACGGAAGTATAAACATCGATGCAAATTATAATGCAAAAAAGAAGTATTGAAATTTTTAAACCTATAATTACCCTCCACAAAACCTACGTAACTTAATCTAATAACATAGGACTTAGCCTCTTGAACAATGTTTACTTAAATTTTAAATGTTTTAGATTGGTTATTACCTTATTAAATTTGAGATTAATCCTTTTGTATTCGAAGCACAACACTGTTCACTACTTTCACTTAACTGCTTTGTTGATAATGCTGGATTCTGCTGCTGCCCTCTACCGGAACGCTGCTACATTATTAGAACGCGGCTAACTTCTGTTGCACGCCTGCTGCCATCTACTGGAACACTGCCTTACTTTGGAATGCTATTATTTTCTGCTATATACGCCTGCTATTTACCTTGATCTTCTAAACTGTGAATCACCACATTCTTCACTTACTGCTTGTTTCATTTATTCTTCTTTCGTCTTTACTTTCTCTCCTTGGACTACTTGCCACACTCGTCTATATCCTAGGAACGCTGCCTGGAGACGCTACTCTTATTATGTCATAATTTCGACCGAAAACACTTAATACCACTGTTAATTTTACTTTTACAACGTTTCCCTTTGGGATTTCACTTTTATCTCACTATTCAATCAATTTACTTTACGTTTTACAATTAAACTTCACAATATTATAAATGTATCATTAGCGGAGCTGTTTCTACTTTGAACGCTATAGCTGAACTCGCCTGCATTATTATTCGTAACCACGGATATGCTCCATATAAAACAGTTGCACTTCCTTGGATACGAGCCTGGCTTTATTGTTATTGTATAATCTGGCCAATCAGATGCATGGCTATTATTATATGTATTTAGCTTTACGTTTAAACTCTATGATTGGAAATATATTTGCTTTTGAATTATAAGTTAAATACACTGATCACATTCACCTTTTGTTTTCTAATTTCTGAATTTCAAATAAGCGTCATTCCTACGTTGTATTCTGCGCTTAGAGTCAATATATCTCTCTAATCTCGAACCCCTTTTCCATGCCGATGCTTTCGCATTAATATTTTAATATAGACATAGTTTATGTATGTTTTATGAATATTATGATATGAGAAACATTGTTAATATCGTAATATTTCTAAGATGATATCTCTATTTCAAAAATATATAAAATAAATAAACTTCATGCAGCAAACAGTGTAAAAATAAACGACATATTATATTTCATTAGTGACTCAAATTCGTCCAGCGCCTGTTCCTGAATTTTAATAATTCATTAAAAACAGAGGTAGCATTCAAAGTCAAATAGGCATAAGGTTATATATATATATATATATATATATATATATATATATATATATATATATATATATATATATATATATATATATATATATATATATATATCATGTAAAATAACGGAGTTACAATTATATAAGGCTATATCTATGATCGCTGTTTACGTGAGTTAAAATTAATCATGAGTTGTGGAATTCCCTTGTTCAGGCCATTTATTAAATTCTGTAATAATCCGGGTCTTAGTAAATACTGGCATTAGATCTGAGCATTAGGATTATTCCAACTGGTCTGGTATTTAGTGCGTAAAAGAAAGTTTTTGCGCACTGGTTTCTCTTAAAATGTCATCCTGAAATAAAACCGATCCAGGTCAGACCCATCTGTAATTTTACGAAAAACTATTTGTGCAGTAGTCATGTTTCATGTTTAAGTCCGGTATTACAGATATATACATCTGTAATACCGGCTAAAAGCTGACGAGATACTTTAACACACTAAAAAAAATTATTAGAGGTTAGTTTCGCTTCGAAAAGTTATAATAATCGTGGAAACCAGAAACATGAGTGTCCAGAATTTTTTATGGTAACCATACATTGCTACTGTCATAGAGAACATATAGTGCGAAGAGCTTCGAAAAATTTAGAACATACGAGGTGTGACAATTGTTTCGCTTCGAAAAATCGTGGAAACCAGAAGCAGGGGTGTCCAGAATCAGGGGTGTACTACCTTTTTGTTGCTGATCTGTTGCACTGGAATCAAATTTGTACCTTAAGCCGTTTTCGAGAAAACCGCAAACTGCTGATAAATCTTAAGTTAGCAGTCCCCACAATTTTTCGGCGGGAGATAGACGGTAGATACTGTAGGAAACGTCACGACAGAATATATGTATGTCATCATAAATTGGATTCCAGAATTGGATGCTTACATAATAAAATATGTATGATACCCAAGGTTGTGAGGACTGCAGTAAATGTGCTATTACCGTACATTATTGTGTGCAGGTGGGCGAACGCCTTTTTAATCTCAGGCCATGTATTATTCATTCAAATTTGTTTTGTTAAGCAGATTTCTCGCAATCTCACAAATCCGCGCACATCTATGAGAGTAAGCTTGAAAAAGCTCCGGCAATCCTTCAGGCTCTCCTTCGGCTTGTAAAATGATATTTGACGGAAACAAAGCCAATATACCTACCACTCGAAAGCTTTAAATAATTACGAGCCTCTGCGAAACATTACAGTTTCTATAGTTTAGGTCTGGAAAAATCATTTGCTAGAAGTTTTTGTAGAAGTAACTTGGTTTGAAAGGATTATCAAGCCACTATACTAAATAACTACACTATACTAAAATATAGCCTATAAAACTAAAAAATGGAAAATTCACCCCTCTATTCTTTTATTAACAGTATTTTATTAAAATAGCATTACTTCTTTCGCCAATATGTGTCAAAGAAACCTTGAACATTATACTTTTAGATGGTCACTCGTTTGTACTGAGATTTTTTTTATTTATACAGTATCATATTTTTACAGTACAGAAACAGTTTTACAGTACAGTTTGGTTAGACGGTTTCGAGGCTATCTTTCTCACTTGGCTAGACGCGTAGGGATGGGCTGGTGTACATCTTCATTTTGATGAAAGTCTCTGTTTATGTGTAGTGATTTTGGTAGTCTACATATGCAGCTCTGCTGGATTGAAGAACTGTAAATAAATTGGGGTGCGCCATCTTTTTTTATACCGCGTGCAACTTTTCTATTTTTACTTTTCTCTGTATTCTCTAGAACTCGCCTTGGACGCAGTGCCTAGGACGACTGAAGCATTTCGTCACCACTTCTTGAAGTCGTTTAACATCGATTAAGTAAGTTCTATAAGTAGATATATTCACACAACTTTATAATTTGTACTTGTAACCACGTAACTAACTAGTCATGTCACTTGTAGGGCTTCTTACGGCGAGTGTAGGTTCACTCCAAGTCGTCGCTTAGCTTTGTGGCTAACGCCACAAGTCACGTCAAGTCACGCCACTCAGCCAGCTAGATACTTACCCACTTACACTCATACCTCCATTTACACTCTACGTATACACTTGGTCATTTCGCTCACTTGACATCCATAGTTCGATATCCAGGATAGCTAGGGACCATCTAATTGGTTGCGCAACGGTCAGTGGCGTCCATGGGTAATTAGTAACTTAAGCACCTACCAAACATATTAACTTTTTTTTTTATTGCTAAGCTTTGCTGGCTTAGGCAAACTTTTATTGTCCACTTTTAATCGCTATTGAATGTACTCTGGAAGGGTATTATTACCCTTCCGCATTCGAATTTCAGATGCCGCAAATAAACCTGCACTATTCAAACCTGAGTTCTAACCACAAATGTTAGAGAGTGCCTCGTGTCACTTTTCACACTATTATATTTATTCGGTAAATGCACCTACTAGAAACTACATATCTAAATTATCAGCTAACAAAAGTGAACGTAACAAGCACTCAGCAAAGAAATTTGTCGGTAATTTTCTATTTCGGTTGAATCACCTTTCTGTAATATGGCTATAACGGTTGCTAATTTAAGACAATCAGGAGATACTCCAGTTTCAATTGATTTATTCATCAAATAAACAAACGGCTGTATGATGTTGTTCGGTATATTTTTAATTAATTTAGCGTTTAAACCATCCTAAAATTTCTGAGAAAACAAATCATCTTTGGGAATTATGTCAAAAATATCTTATATTATAAATTCCCATCATAAATATTTGCAAGGTTTAGGCTGCCAAATGGCGGAAAATAATTATATATCAATACCTAATATAATTTAAAAATAAAATTAATACTTTGATAGAGAAAAATCCCTCGACGCTACGCGACTCATAAATAACATATTCCCCCGACAGTAATGACAATATTCCTTCCCATCTCGTATTGTAATATACTATTACCTGAATATATTTAATTTTTTGTGTATCATTATTTAAGCAAAACATAAATGATGTATCCACATAAATAGATTAAAAACATTAAAAGAGAAACAATGTACTTTATATTGTAAAATCTCTGCTGTAAAATCAATAATTTTCCAGTTATGGCCATATTGAAACGGTGTGAAATGTACACTTTAATATATCGCAATGCAAAGCAGGAGATATTCTGTAAAAATATAAATTCAAATATGTATTCAGCTTTAGCTTATTCTTGCGGTGGCGAGATTCAAGGCGTTTACTTTGTATCGAATAAAATACCGTAATCTGTATTCCAAAGAAAATCACCTGGGCGCCTTTTGAGCTATTTCACATATCGATTTCGACGGGGGATTTCTTTGGCTAGGTAAATGGAACTAGCATTGAACATCGTTTATTATCACGAACGCTTCTGCATATTCTGCCAATCGCTGCAGTATATAAAACATCATTTACAATGAAACAAAGTATTTCGTATCTTACCAAAAATGAAAAATCAAACCAGAAATGAAAAAATGTTGACACAGTTTTTTTAAATGATAATTTATATCCATATGCTCCACCTATCATAGAGTCCACGAGCCGCTACTGTTGCAAGATAATGAGTTGAATTTAATTGAAATAAAAATCCTCACAGCTGCTTTTGTGTGGAAACTTCTGTTCAAAGGAAATTGAGGTAGAAGTTTCCCATTTTGTAAGTAGGTTGTCTCTGCAAAAGAGGAAGAGCTACTTACTACCTGTTAGCACTTGGACGTTTCTCATGCTAATTTTAAAGAGAGATTCAAGGATATTTCAGACCTGAATATACCGAGTTGAGTTTTAGATCCTTTCGCAAATGCAGATCAGATAAAATCATCAAATTTAGAAAAGGAACTCGTAGAACTCGCAATTAAAAGTAAAAATCAGAAATTAATACCAAATGTTTTAGCTTCAAAAATCAATACCAGCCCTCTGCTGTGGAATTTGAAAAATAGTACCGAAGTTTTTATTAATATTTGCTTAAAACTATATTAAATAATGCCACACAACAATTCCAAAGAGAGATTTAAAAAATCAAAGATAAGTCTATTACTGACCAATTATTACCAAAGTGAACTGTCAACTGACTATTCACTTTGGATAGCTACCAAGAGGCTAAAGAGACCAATACAGCACAATCCACCAATTAAAAATACAGATGGTACGTGGGCAAAAAGTAATATACAAAAAGCCAACAGGTACGCTGAATATCTTGAAGAGACTTTGCAGCCGAATGAGGGAGAAAACACTCTCGACTGAGAGAATCTTACCCAGGAAAAGGTGCAATCAGACCTGCTACCCCGAAAGAAATAGCAAAAGAAATGAAAGAAAACATTAACCCGAAAAAAGCACCAGGATTTGACCTAATTACGGGGGAAGTTTTAAAACATCACCCACGTAAAGCCATTGTAAAACTTACACATCGTATTAATACATCTTTTAGATTAAAATATGTACCGAGGGCATGGAAAGTAGCAGAAATGATAATGATTCTGAAACCCGGGAAACCACCAAATGAAGCTTCGTCCTACAGGCCAATCTCCTTGCTTTCTGTAATATCAAAAATGTGCGAAAAAATATTTCTTAAAAGATTAAAACCATTGAAGACAAAATCATAATCCCAGACCATCAGTTTGGATTCAGAGAGAGTCATTCAACTATAGATCAGGCCCATAAGATCACAGATGTAATTGAAAAGTCGCTGGAGGAAAAAAAAGTTTGTTCTACCATCTTTCTTGATGTAGGCTTTTGATAAAGTATGGCACGAGGTACTTCACTACAAATTAAGCAAGCTCCTGCCTAATCAGTACTCACAATTAATGAGGTCTTATATTTCAGATAGAACTTTTAGAATTAAGCAGGAAGACACTTATTCTACACTTAAAGAAATCAAGGCAGGAGTACCACAAGGGAGTGTATTAGGGGCAGTCCTTTAACTACTATACACCAGTGATAATCCTGAATTAGAGTATGACACGATAGCCACCTGTGTTGATGACACTGCTATAATGGCTGTAGGCAAAGATCACCAAGAAGCGGCAACAAATCTGCAAATATCAGTTACCAAAATCAACACCTGGACTAAGTAATGGAGAATCAAACTAAATGAGAGTAAATCTGCCCATGTTAATTTCATAAACAAAAGAGACCGACATATCTCTGTTAGCCTAAACAATATCCAAGTACCATATGTTGATACATCAAAATATTTGGCTATAACACTGCACGCTAAGCTACGCTGGAGAGCTCATGTAAAAAAAGGAAGAATTAGATATCAGATTTTAAAAAATGTATGGGTTGCTTGGACGAAATTCCACGCTGTCAATATATAACAAAGTACTTTTGTACAAACAAATTCTCAAGCCCGTATGGACATATGGCATCCAGCTATGGGGTTGTGCCAGTAAGAGCAATCTAGATATAATCCAGCGACTGCAAAACAAAGTATTAAGGAGCATTGTTAATGCCCCCTGGTATTGCAGAAATAGTGTCTTCCATAAGGGCATGGGAATGGGCACCGTTAACTAGACCATCAGCGAATTCGCCAAAAGTCACCAACAGCGACTTCATCGTCACGTCAATGTCGAAGCCATCCAGCTCCTCGACAATACAAACCAGATTAGAAGGCTCAAGAGGATCAAACCCTTCGAGCTAGTATAATTTTGTGTTAGTGCAAAAGCAGAGAACAGTGCCTGTGTACACATTAATATTAGCGTAATTAAGTATTAGAAGAATATAAGGAACACTAGTGCGTAAGTCCTTAGATATACTAAGTTCATATCAGATTGTAATTACAGTAAATGCCATTGGTGTTTGTATACAAAAATATTTGCTTCATCGTATTTGATTTGCAGGAGCAAATTTACTTTCTAAGAAAAAAAACATACCGCAGATCACTGAGAATAGCGATTTGCGACTACCTGGGTCTTGATATTAACAAATTACTTAAACATCACCAGCATTGACCAGCTCATTATTTTTTATTATAATTTAAACAATTTTCAACTACATTTGACGATCTTTTTAATTTCTGGTTTATGGTTCCTAATAAATAGATAGATAGACAAAATATAAATAAAATCTAACAGTGTTCTAATATTTGGTGTAACTATTTTGGGAGAGGGAGCACTGGATTTTTTCTTCTAAATGAAACGGTTTCTAAATAAAAAGTCCAGAAAAGGTTATCAACCGTTGATTTAATTTTTAATTTGGCATATAGTTAATGGTATCTTTATATCATCTTAATTTATACATCTAAACAAGTAAAATAGCCTCGTTCTGAAAAGACTCGTTTACCTGACTGCGTCGAATGCACTTGTGCATCCACAACTAGAACATTGTCTCGCAGTCCTGCAATTTTACTGCCGACGGCGGCGGCGGCAACTTTCCCGCCTACGAGGCCACCGAATAAGCGAGCGGGAATTATTCGTGGGTGAGGTTCCAGGAGTGCGTGACGTCACGCGCGGTGAAGGGGCGGAAAGGGGTGGCTCGCTTTAGCGGTACCGAGTGAGTCAAGGTTAGGGAATCGACCTGACCTCGGCCCACGGCCGTAACCACGCTATGCGTCCGGAATCGGATCACCAGTTGATGACATGACGGCTCCAGACTGGCCTGTTCAAATCCAGGCGCGAATAATGTTTTCGGGATCCGGGGAGAACCCGGTAAGCCGGGAGAACAATTAGATTGACAATTCGAGGAGTGAATAGCTGATCCCCCTTTATTCGTGACGGGATTTTCCTGGTTATTTTCAGTTCTAGCATCTGCAGTGTGACAAATTGAATTCACTCTTTACAGCGTAGTATTTTGTAATGGTAATACTATAACACAATGGTAATACAATATATAGTAATCTGATAATAAATCTATAAGTTTGAAGTTGTTGGAAGATTTTGTAAATAATAATACTCTTGATTCAAAATCAATTATACGGTAATAAAACTATATTGATGAACAACAGTAGTAATTTGCTATATTCATATTTGAGTTGTTATATAGTTATGTCATAAGATTTTCTCTGTGCCATGTAAAAAAACTTATACAATTGTTGATATTGTGTCCAGAAATAAATAACTAGTACTGTTTGTAACATCGAAATATGAGACATAAAAAATTTTCAAAGGATACCCACAATTGCCACAATGGGAGATCGGGGCAGTTTTCTTACAGCAAGCTAAAATCATCATGAATCTATTAGTAATTAATGAAGCTAGCTTATTAAAAATAAAATGAATTCGTAAAATTTAAAGCAGAAGAAACATTCAATATATGATTATAATTACTTACCATATAAAAATGCATGCAAATACGAGCTCCATATATATACTAAATCCATAATATTGATTTTTATTCACTAAACACTCAGTTGTATGATACCTTTGTATTATGTATAAAAATTAAACTAAACACATAGCTGTTTTAAATTAAGTATTACTTTTTTATTAATCTTCATAATAATAATATCTTTCTGTAGAAAGATAATACGTATTTCTAAGGTTGATATGTTGACTATATTTTCTTATTTATCATAATAAAACTACTGTTTTTCTCATAATATTTGAGGATTATTCCTATTTCTTGGTATATAAAGTACTGTGCTTTTAATATTATTTCATAAAACTTTATATTTATGCGTTTCTTAATATAATAATAAATTTGTATATATTTACGTCATGGTTTGAATGTGTGTACCGACTATTACAACACCAACGTCCTGAATCGACCCCAGAGATAAGAAAATTTCATGCTACTAATAGGGAATAAGGTAATGAGGTTAGCCAGGGTAAAAATTGAGTATAAGTTTCAATAGATGTTTATATGATGTATTAAAATATTTAAGCATCCATTATACATATAAACAAAATTTCCTTAATTCAACTTAAGCATACAAAATAAATAACTAACTTACTAATTAATTAATTAAAGAATATTAACATATTTTACTTCAATATATAATGCCTTAATAGTAAATCAACCGCGTTCCATCCAGCCGCTAGTTAAACTCATCCCTCAAACTATTCAAAGCGTGCTTAAACATCATTCGCGTGTACGATATGTATGATTCGAACTAGTTCCACTGCGAACGGTTATTACCTCGGAGCCCGTCCATATCTGCGCCACCTAGGTATACCTATAATCTTTTCAATTACATTTTCCATTAAAAATATTCTTTCAGTAATTCGGGGATAAGCTGCGACAGGGAAAAGCCCGCGATGACATACTTCAGTTGAAATTGGGTCAAGCAGCTACGTACTGAAGAGATACGTGGAGGACGTAGCTCGGCAGCCGAAATGCATTTCGCATTATTCTGAAGCTAAATATAGAACTGTCAATAGGGTGGATGGATTGATTGTTGCAGAGTCCCCGCTTTCCACCAGACGAATCTGTTATTTGTATTTGTAACGGTTCTCATATTGGTTTAGTTGGTGCCTTAGAAGTTATTGATATTTTTTCTTAAAAATATCTTAGAGTGGGTTGGAACCTTTGGTACACTGGAGAAAACATCAATACACGGAACAATTCACTCGCCACCCGTTTACTAATGTCTTTTTGGATTCCCTAAAAGGTGTTTTTAAGTTATTTCCTGATTGATGAATTACTCTCATATAATATAATGTACCTAATAGAGGAATCACGTACGTCACTTAACATAACGCATGACTTCTGGGACATCCTGTATGAAGTTATTGCATCCGTAATTGTTATAGAAACATGCAGCAACCTTTAGCAACCTCAAATCTATCGTAGCACGTCAAACTGTTTTGATAAGTATAAAATTCAATTTAGGAGACAAACATTTATGCAATTGCTCCACTGCCAAATACTTGAGTAATGCACAGCCCAGTTTTTGGACAACTGTTGGCGATAATTAAAACTTTAGTTCGCGCTGTGCATCGTTGATGGAATCTAAAGTGACACTCAAATCATCGCATCGCCTATGCAACAACTCGTTGTTTGACTTGTACTCGATCCAGGCAGACTTTCCACTTGAATACGGCGCCATTTCAATTCTGGCATATAACACTGAAATAAATTACAGTTATGCTAATAAGGGCATCAACAAGTTTTCCCTAACTTCATCCCATAATTCTCTTTGTGTTGTAATAAGTGAGATATATTATTCTGGAAGTTGGAGTCGCGAACATAAATAAAGGCCACTGTCAGCGCGAGACAAAATATTTATGTATTATTTATAAGCGGCGAAGTATCTGCTACAAACTGTGTCTCGAGAACGATGCCTTTTATCGGGTGCTAGACCAGGAAACTTAATGGATAGTACATGCATCACATCTAGTGTAAATATTTTAAGGCGCAACTGAAAATTTACATATATGTTATAATTATAGCTGCCTACTGATAAGATAGCAATTTTAGTAGCTATTTAAAGTTTTGTTTTAAAAATAAAATAAATCATGCTAATTAAATTGCTTACCATTTGGGTTAAATATTAAATAAAAAAATAACCTTTTAAACTTTAAAACCGACAATATTGGTGTAAAAACTTTTCTTTTAGTACATCGGCCACATAATTAAACTCATAAAATTGCAAATGTGCCCAATAAAAGGAAATCGAACTACGTTTAATTAAAATTGGAAGAATATTACGCAATGGTTTTATTATGGGACGAAGACACTCCGCCGGGACTCCAGTGAAACTTTTACCATATCGCTTGCCTGGAAAGGTGGAGAAGCAGTCAATTGCAGAGTGCAGTCATTTCAGAGTCATTTACAGATCAATTTTAAAAATTCTTTTTTTTTTTGGAAAACCGGTGTTTTCAGGAGGATATTTTAGTTGTAAGATATAACGGGAAACTCACCAGATAAACTCGAAGAAATGGCGAATGCGCCGGTGACAGTACTAATTTATAGATATCAAAATTAATTAAAAAAATATTTTCTGCCGGATCAAATTATGAAGCTTAAAACCATTCTCGAAACAACTTAATCGTCATAAAAAAACAGACCAGCGGTTTAGGTGGAGTTCCATGACAGCACATGGACAGAAAAAATTTAAATGAATCAATTGATTTTCATAGATTATTTTAAGCATAAATAGATTAAACTATTTTTTGCTAGGAAATATAATTAAATAAAAGAACAATAATAATTTACGTATTAACGACCCAGCAAATGACCAACTAAGTAATCAATATAAAACTTTATGCAATGACGTTAAAAAATCAATAAAAAAAACAAAAAAATAAATACTACAAAATAGATAAAAATGGGATAAAATTGAAAGTAATCGAAATTGTTCAAAAAGTTTATGGCAAATTACCAACGGATACTGTGGATTTTCTAAAAATAAAACTATTTGAATAATATTATTCAACAGCTAGGAGATGAAAATGACATACTTGTGACAGATGATAACGAAAAAGCGAATATGTTTAACACTTTCTTTAGTACCATTGGTAAAACCCTTGCAGAACAAGTCGAACCCGTCTTCTCCCTCTGGGTTCGGGGCCACAATTGTAGAATAGACCCAGGGTACCTCCTACCTGTCGTAAGAGGCGACTAAGGTGACTGAATGGGACCGCCTAGCCGCTTAGCCTTCACCGGTAAGGCGTTGGTGGCACTTGGATGGGTGACCTAGGCAGGCTTGGGCCCAGCCTGTGGCGTCTGCCCGAGACCTGGGAACGCTCAACACATCTGCCGCGGACGCGTGGTCCCAGATAAATGGTAATGAGGTAATGGTAAATGGTCCCAGATAAATGGTAATGAGGACCAGAGTAATTAATCTCGGTAACTCAGAACCATACTATCATGCATATAAATTGTAGAGACTTTGCCACCAGGCCACCCGTAATAAATAGGATGGTTTGAAGAAAAGTAGTCAAGTAAAAAGGAGGAATACACAAAGGGCTTAATGAGGCCTAAGTGCTGTGGTGGAATGGGAGTGTAACACTACCTTCCACTACACTCCGACCCATATACATACATACAAGGTGAACCCGTTTCATTCGAAGTACCTGAAAACAAACATATTAGATGATTTTTTTTGTATCCAACTAATAGTCAAGAAATTGGAAAAATTATTAGTGAAATGAAAAATGGAAAATCGCCGGGTATAGATGGCATTACAACAGCTACATTAAAGCAAATTTCTACGTTCATTGTGGAACCATTAGCACAAATAATAAATAGATGCATTTCTGAAGGAATATGCCCACCTGAATTTAAAGTAGCTGTTGTAAAACCATATACAAAAGTGGTAATAAAGAAAGTCTAACAAATTACAGACGCATCTCTTTGATTACATATTTTGCCAAGATTTTTGAAAAGGTACTTAAAGCACGAATAATTAGTTAACTATTTAATTAGTAAACTACTAACAAATTTTCAGTTTGGTTTTCGAAAAAATAAAAGTACTCAAGATGCAATATCCCATATGGTAAAGTTTATATATGATGCCCTTGATAACCAACAAAAATGTGTAGGTGTATTCTTATATCTAAAGAAAGCGTTTGATACAGTATGCCATTCGGAACTATTGACAACGTTAGAGAATTATGGGTTCAGAAATTACGCTATAAATCTTTTGAAATCTTACCTAAGTAATAGACGTCAATACACAGAAATAATTAGTATAAGAAGTAGATCAGAAATAGTTGAGTGCGGCGTACCTCAGGGAACAGTATTAGGTCCGGTACTATTTATTATATACATCAATTCAGTATTTAACTTGCAAACCTCAAGTACTATTATTAGTTACACGGATGATACTGTTCTCTTGTGTAAGTCCGCTAACTGGGAAAGTTTAAGAAATATAGTAGAAAGGGATTTGAAAAACATAAAGAGTTACTTAAACAAAAAACATCTAACGCTAAACATAAATAAAACAAATTACTTACCATTTTATCTAAGAGGAAACAAAACACCAACATTTAATACGCTCAATGTAGACACCAAGTTCACGGTGGCTCCAACTATGGAAGTAAAATACCTCGGCATCATGATTGACTCAAGGCTAAAATGGGATTCCCATATAAATTATGTCCAAAAAAAGATAAGGAAATTAATATACCGATTTAAATATTTAAAAAACATTTTACAATGGAAACAGCTTAATATACTATATCACTCACTTGTTGAATCGCATCTAAGGTAGGGTATCTTAGGATCGGGTGGTGTACTAGACTCGTATCTTAACCCACTAAATGTACTCCAAAAAAGACTACTCAAAATAGCAATTGATAAATTGTTTAGAGATGCAAATGTAATGTATATTCGGTCCTTATATTGCTTTGATTGCATACTGTATCAGTGGCAAACAAATCAGCTAACAGTTCCACAGTGATCACTAGAAATAAAACTAACAATAAATTAAGAAACAAAAAAACAAGAACTACATTTGGTCAACGGTGCTTCACATATTTAAGTATACGGGCCTATCATTTTCTCCCTAAAACACTAACAGACATACATATTATTAACAGATTTAAAACAAAAAGTAATTAATATATATTAAACAAGCCCAGACATTATATACACAACGCTGTCAACCCAAAACCATTATTCAATACCATGTTTTAAATGTTAATTTGAGTTAACTTAGGACCTTATTTACCCTCATGTATATTATAACAATACAAATTTGATATAAAATATTACTCTTACCTACCTACCTATAAAATATTACTCTTACCTACCTACTTATCTGAACGTTCCTTACTTACTGATTTTCAGGATATTATTTTTTTTAAGGAGCTCAATGCCTACTATACCTATATATTTTATATTTTTAACACTATGTCATTGTGTATTATATTTTGATAATACCTTCTATTCAAAATGTACTTTTATATGTATTTTACAATATATTATTTAAATGTGTTCATTTATATGTCTATTGTATTTTTATATGCTTTATAATGTTTATATTTGTTTGTTCAAATTTCATGGACAGTGCTTTTGCGCTAATATGAAGTACCTAAGTTTAATTTACAGCAGAATACTTTTATATATATACATTCTTTTGTTATACTTGTGTTTTTTATTTTATTGTAAATAAACTTTTTCTATTCTATTCTATTCTATAACGAGCAAGGTATCCAACAATCTACATTAGAAGTATGGAAATAATTTTCAAATTTTGATTTTTTTGTTTATATTTGTTTGTTTATGTTTCTTATCTGCCTGAACGTCGATACCTTTCTGTTCCCCTCAGAGAACCTGGCTTGGATGTCGTGACCATATATACCACTCAATGGGGAGTCCTTCCCATAAATCCTAGGATTTATGGGAAGGCCGCAAATGTGGTTTATGATCCTTAGATGAGTCCTTAGAGCGTTGTACTTCAGCTGGTGCAACCCCAGCCTTCCGCTGGGGTTGCACCAGCTGATACTTGTACTTGGAACTAGATACTGGACAGACTTTACCTTCCCATTTTACAAATAAGCATAGTTTAGAGGAGTCATAAATATACCTAAATAAAAGTAGATATTTATATAATACTGTGTTCCTTTTTGATTCACTCACCAATTATAGGTGGGCTCTGAGGGTAATTTATGAAGATTATTTTTCTTTTCTTTAATTAAGGCAAGCTAGCTTGGCCAAACTTTTGTTACCCACGCAAACGTTGCTAGATTGCATCTTTTATTATATAGTTACCTATTCTCAAAGATTGTACTCAGAGAGTAAGAAGTAACTAAAAACTTCAGGGGGTTATAAGTTCTAATAAAGAGTAAATTAACTAATTCGATAACGTTCATGTGAAAATCTTCTTAAGATATCATATAGAAATCCTCCGTATACCGATCTCATAAATCGAAAGATAATGTATCTTAGATTGTCCTGCTATCTTTTAGAAAAACTGTCAGAGAAGATAGATCACATGAACTCAGAATCACGAAACTTTGGGGATTTATGACGATTGCCTATACCTACGGCAATTCGTTTTCCTTCACTGTACATACTGATATAATAATTACTGGGGTGTGTGTTATACCCATTGAATCCACTTACAGTTTGTAGTCAGCCGTAGATATCAGGACATTCAACAGCGCGAGAGTATGACAAATGATGGCATATTACATCATGTATTATATACCTCGATAGAAAGGAATGTTTTGATATCGACTATGGGCTCATTTGTGATAGTTATTATAAATAATATGTCTTGTGCCCTGTACATAGGAAGGAAAATGTTATTTAAGATCAGTGCCGGTCATTTGGGCCTTATAACCCCTGTATTTTTCGCCTTTATGAAATTAACACAAAGCCCGGCTCTAACAACGTAGATATTTAAATATCTGCTTTCTGGGGACGAGCCTCGTAGAATTTTTATGGCTAATAACTGCTTCTTTGCTCTGCCATGCCAAGGAATTACACTGTGTGCGTGCCAGAAATTTGAATATTACTCCAGCCCCAATAACGCAGAGGGGCTGTTTTTAGGATACATATCGTTAGATTTATTCGGTTCGGTGAAATTTAATAGTAGAAAATGTCTAGATGAATAATATGGTACAATTTGTATTTTGCGACCGTAATGGTTATTGTGTGCCGTTCCAAAATGACTTTCTTCATAAACAGAAGGGTAATATTAGGTCGGAATTATCCTAATTTCAGGCGGGAAATTACTTAGCGATGTCTTTTCTCGGTAGCTCCTGTAATTTCACGGTAAATTATCTAATCGTTCATGACTTCTAATTCACGTACCTTGTATTGTTATATTTTTTTTTGCAAATTATTGGCACCTAATAATATAACAATATTGATTAGATAATAATGATTAGATAATTTAGCCGGAAAATTATGTGATCAACTGTATTGTTCACATTATAAATGTGAATAGGGATATGTGCGTCCCTATTTTAGTAAATAAATGAGAAATCTACAATTATTAAAAAATATTGATGATAAATTAACTTCTACATAATAAAGGTCTATTTGACAATCACATTCCTATTCACACATTCACACATTCTTCTTGTGTGACGGCTAACTCGGGCAGTTTTCAATCGATGTAGCTGAAATTTGGATGTAGGTTTTATGCCCTCAAAACTGCCCTCCAAATTTCAAGTTAAATATTAAATAGTTTCCGAGAAATTTAAGTCAATTTTTTGGCTAATTTTCAAAATGAGATATCTCATGTACTTTTCATCGGATTGACATCTGCTTGCCGTCAAAATGTAGATATTTGCATATATTTTCACGTGGTAATCATAGTTTTTATACTACACTAGCTATATATATAGTTTTTATACTACATTTATACTATATATTAAATATATATATATATATATATATATATATATATATATATATATATATATATATATATATATATATATATATATATATATATATATATATATATATATATATATATATATATATATTGTGAAAAGTAATCTTGGGTTTGTAGCATTTCATTACATAGAAATAAGCAAATAGACGAATAAGAAAGAAAACACACTTACCAGTGCTATATCTGGACACACATATGGAAATGAACCACTATGCACACGAAAACGAACCACTTAGAAGTTGTACAAGTTCTTTCACCTTTCTTGAGGATCTTCAGAGCAGTATACGATTCATTTCATTGATCATTCATACTTGAATTTAAATTACCAATACACCAACACTTGCAGTGACGTTTTATGACATTAGTTTTTGACGGAACTCATTCTTAGAATACACAAACCTAGTCTACTATTTATATTTGTTCTATTTGAACATATTATATATAAAAGCATTAGGCATACAGTTATCCAGAAGATGTTAAACTTTAAAATGCATAAAATCTTGTTGAACCTATTGAAAAACAACTACTTTTTCCAATTATCTGCGGGAAAATATTGAATTATATATACAATAGAGTTCTGAAGCATTCAAAGAGGGAGTGATACAGAAATTGCTTGCTTAGTCAAAACTAAATTATTATTTATGTATTTGTTTATTTATTATATCGACAACCTGCAAAATAATTTAAATGAAAATTAATGACTTTGCGCCGTTGTGCGCTATGGCGACTTATTATATCATTGTATCGGTTATAATAATATATCTTAAAACCAATGGTTATGCTGCGCAAATGTTCCAGTACTTCCATTAAGTCGTATTTTACTAATGGGCGTACAAAGAGAGATACCGTAATTGATTTCACATACATGAAAGTAAACAAAATACTCGTAGCAGCACATTTACCTACTTGATAAATTATCCTTATAAGCGCTTAGTACACAGGAAAAAAGAGGAATCCATAATATAGGGGTCTAATAATGATCTGGCTGTATGACAGTCATTTTACTCGATATACGATAAGTGGAAATAAAGGAACTACTTGATAGCTGTCTCACTGAATATGAATTAAACTAAAAGCCAGTTTACACCATCATATATTACATGAATTTCTACATGTACGTATTGGAGTTTAATATATTATTATAATTTACACGTATTTCCACATATAATTCTATAAAGAAATTAGAACTATGTTCTGAATATCGACGTAATTTATATGAATTTTTGGTAATTTCTGGGGAGTATCTTTATAGCCATCGGCACACCTGTACTATGTTGGCTGTGACATAAAGCAATGCTTTACGGCTTACGGATAAATTTAGCCTTAGAAACAATTTTTAATAGTTATTTCAGGCGACTTACACACCCCGAGTCAGAGGCCCTTCGGTTTATAAGATGGTCGCCCTCAATGGATAAACATCTACTTAATACCCGCGGTGCATACAAACTTTTGCCATACTAGTCCGTTGTAATCACAATACGAATATTGAAAAGGAATCGTCAAAATCAATCTCATATTTCTAAGGAAATGCTGTATTTATTAAAATAAACAAACTATGTTTTTGACTTTAATATTGGTGCGGACTATAAAGTCCACTTTATGACCGCTGGGTCATAATGTGGACTTTATGCCCGCGGGGGATAATGTGTACTTTTATGTAGTTGGTAACCAAGCAATAAAAATACAAAAGTGATCTTGTATGACAAAAAATAAATTAGCTTAAAAAAATTAATTTGGAAATAATCTGTTCGTCAATAGGCTAAATGAAATTATTGTCCATTTTTATACTAATGTAACTTTAAAAATAGTAGACGGATTTTCAATCGGTTTTCAGCATATGAAAACCTAATCTTTTCTCTATCACGCGGTATGATTTAATCTGCAAAATCCTTGTACAAAATTTGTTGAAATTGAGAAATGTCCCGTTTTTACAAGAAAATTTATCTACATCTAAATTTAAATATTACATTTTTTTTTAATAGAAAACGCCCTAGGGACGTTGAACATTGTAACTAGATTAAATCTATCTAACAATTTTTTCCTAATAACTAGACTTTAGCTGTTCAGTAGATAAGTATCCAGTGATACACTCCACATAACACTAATCACTTGGTTCATGTGATAGACATATCATGCTTAGAAATATAGGCACTTTCACTGTCACTACACTAAATCGAACGGTTTTAGTCTCTTTAGCCGTCGAACAAGTCCGTTGTTGTCGAGTAGTGATATCACTTTGACGTTTTCGTGGTTTTCTAGCCTCTTCTGATGTTTGCCTGCAAACCTCTTAATCTCATCTTCAACCATAGGCATAGTCAGGTCACGATGGATGTCTTCATTGCGAATGTACCACGGTGCTTTGACGATGCTTCGAAGTACTTTATTCTGGAACGTTTGAATTAATTTGATGTTGGATTTCTTAGTGCATCCCCAGAGTTGGATGCCATAAGTCCATACGGGCTTCAGAATTTGCTTGTAGATAATCAGTTTGTTGTGTATTGACAACTCAGAGTGACGTCCAAGGAGCCAATACATTTGTCTGAATTTGAGGTTTAATTGCTCACGTTTCTTCTTCACATGTGTTTTCCATCGAAGTTTTGCATCTAGGGTCATGCCTAGATATTTTGCCTCGTTGGCATTTGGGATTGTTTGCTGGTTGACAATCACTGGAGTATAGTCATATTTCTTGTTGGTGAAATTGACGTGAATATATTTCGCCTCATTTAGTTTGATGCGCCATTTCTTTGTCCAAGTGGTGACATTGTTGACAGCTATTTGGAGTCTGTTCGTGGCTGACTGTATGTCTTGGTCAGTAGCAAGCAGTGCAGTGTCGTCGGCGAATGTTGCCGTGACTACTCCGTCGCTTTGTGGGATGTCGTTGGTATACAGCAGGTAGAGAACAGGTCCAAGGACACTGCCCTGAGGTACTCCAGCACAAATATTCTTGAGGGCAGAATATTCTTCTCCATATTTAACTCTGAAGTGACGTTCAGTAATGTATGACTGAAGAATTTGGCTCATTTGTCGTGGCAAATATTTTTCTAGTTTATATTCCAGGCCCTGATGCCACACTCGGTCGAATGCTTGGGCCACATCTAGGAATATCGTTGCGCAGATCTTTTTCTCTTCTAGTGCTCTCTCAATTACATCGGTAATTCGATGCACTTGATCCATAGTTGAATGCTTATTACGGAATCCAAACTGGTGAGACGGAATAAGCTGCTTTTCGTCGATGATTGGTTTAAGTCTCTGCAAAAGGAGCTTTTCTAACAGTTTGGATATAATCGGCAGTAACGAAATTGGTCGGTATGATGTTCTATTTTCAGGAGGTTTGCCAGGTTTGGGAATCATTATTACGCAATCTTCCACTGTATTGGCACGTATCGGAGTCGTAGTGCCGCATTGAAGAGATGCGTCAGTTCCGTGATGCCTTTGCGGGGCAACTCCTTAAGTATTTGTGCAGTTATTAGATCATAACCTGGAGCTTTATTTGTACTGAGATTGTTTCTGATAGTGTTGGTGATCTCAGCAGGTGTTATTGGCTTAATTATCGTGTCATCTCTGTTAGTAATTTGTGGTATCTCTTCTATGCCAGTAGGCTTATGTGGCTGAAATCTATTTGCCAAGTGATCAGCAAATATTTCTGCCTTCTCTTCATCTCGTCGAGCCCAGTTGCCATCATCTTTTCGAATGGGACGGTCATGTATCTTTGGCCTATTCAAGAATTTAGTTGCCTTCCAGAGGGAGTAGCCGGTGCTTTCGTCAGCCGATAACTCCCTAAGGAAATTTTCAAAGTGATCATTCTTGATGGCTTTAATTTCATTTTTGAGCTGTTCGCATAGATTATTTAGCACTCGTTTGTCTCCTGGCGAACGAGTTTGTTGCCATTTTTTTCTGGCTTTCCATTTTTGGTTAACCAAGTCTCGAATTTCTTTGATGTAGTTCAAACCTGGTGTTCTTGGCTTCAGTGTGGGGGTGTTGTTCCACGCAGATTGCTGCCAGTCAACCATAAGCTTTTCAACTTCATGGTCTAACTGTTCTTTCTTTTTCAAGGGTACGCTTAGTTCAAGTCTCTGTTCAAGCTCTGCTCGAAATCCGTCCCAATCAGTTTTCCCGTTAACGAGATATGCGGGTTGTTGTTTGGTTATTACATATTCACTCATTGAGAGTAGAATTGCAATTGCTGAATGGTCAGATGCTAGGTCAAAGCATTCTTCAATGTTGGCATAAGCGGATGCAATATTGCGTAACACAAAAAAGTCGACTAAGCTTGGCGTTTTTTTCTCTATCTGTAGGCCAGTACGTTGGTTTGCCGGTTGATTGGAAGTGACAAGACATTGCCTTTGCAGCAGTGTATAGTTGTCTTCCTTTCGGCGTTATATTAGCAGAACCCCAATAGGTGAGTTTGGCATTAAAGTCGCCTCCAATAATGAACCGATCTCCTAATGATCGAAAGAAGCGACTGTAGTGTTCTTCTTTTTGCGCTTTTCCTGCTGGGCAATATATTGCGGCAATTGTGATGTCGTAGGATTTCATTTACATTATCACTGCTGTCGCTTGGATTTCTGCAGTTTCGTATTTGGCATCCTCGTAGTGTTTTAAGTTTTCTTTGATTATCAGCGCTGTTCCTCCCTTTCCGGGAAGGTCTGGCCGAGCAGTGTGATAAACCTTGTAACCTCTTATTTTGCAATAATTTGTTCTGGTCATGTGAGTCTCAGAGATTAAGGCTACATCTATTTTATCTCGATTTTTAACGAAATATTACATCTAATTTTTTTCATAACGATTAGGGGCCTAGAGGTGTATCAGCGATTTTCAATTTTTCTTGTGTAAAGGTGATAAAAATGATTTATAGATATTGGCACTTTTTTGTATATTTTTGAAGTTGTTGAAAACAATCTTGGAAGAAATTGGATTTTTAGACATCACTGGATTCGCAGAAATCTTCCGAAGATTTCTAAATAATTAAAAAATAATTGAATATAGCACACAATGGCATATAACACAACATAAATATATATCATGGCTACAGAAATTAGACTATAATTTACTTGCGCTCCGACCTATCATGATAATTTTCGTGCAAATCGTTTTATGATTCCGCTAAGAGCGATTTTTCAAGAAAAGCAAACAGTATATTATATATCTGCAGAATCATTTCAGTTTTAGGCGGCCGGCCTCTACAGCGTAGTCTCAAGGTAATCATTTTAAAATCAATTTCCCGTTATGCAAACACCAATTTCACATCCCTCTTTTAATGTAATCACGCCAGATCATTTGGCTTTCCAATCTCGACTTTGCGCTGGGTGCCTGTTCCGATTCACGTCAACTTGGCAGATGAAGACTTGTTTATCAACTGTTACCGGCCACGGTATTCCTTCGTGGCATGCGCGAAATTGGAGTTGTTTGTTGAAATTGCCTTTGAGGTATTAAACGACCATTACATGTGTGATTCTTCGTTTTTGATTTTGTGCTCGTTATTTCTGCAAAAAAATTGTTTCCTTTTACACCAGGTGTAATAAAAATGTTGCGCTTTTTTTCGAAAATTAGTAACTACACTAGCAACGGTAGCGTATGACAGTTGAAATCAGACTGATATTCTTCAACTCTGCTGATGATATCATCATTCCCAATGAAATAGTTGTGAGTATAAGAGATAGTTTGGCGAGTATAAGTCATTGCGTTACATTTAGCTATATTGAGTTTCAGATTATTTCTCTCACACCATGAAGACATTCTATTAATGCATTCTTAAAGATGGATAGTATCTATAGAAGATCTGATTCAGAGTAGTTCAAAATTATCGGCAAATAATAAATGTTCACAAGTAATGACTTCAGGAAGATCATTAATAAAAAATTAAAACAGTGTACGTCCCAGATTGGTACTTTGAGGAATTCCCGAAGTTGGAGAAAATTATATTGAACTAAAATTTTGAAATCTGACCATAAAGTGCCTATCGCTTAAGTAGGAGGTGAACAATTTAATCAAAGCTTCAGAAAAACCAATACTTTAAAATTTTAAAATGAGTATGTCGTTATAGTCAATCTGATCAAATGCTTTTTGACCTGAGTATAGACCTGAGCTCTATTATCCAAAACCTCAGTGACGTATTCTGTAAAAACCGCTAAATTATATATTGTTGACCTCTTCTGCATGAAACCATGTTGACGTGATGAAATATTATGCCTGGTATCGTTTCAAAAATTTTAGAAAAATTAGGTACATAGTAGCGAAATGCCTCTATAATTTGATAGGTCATTCTGATTTCCCTTTTTTGGTATAGGGGAAATATATGTTTCTTCCCAGTCTTCCAAGATGGGAAGGAAGAATTGCCTAGGATGCAACTGAATAAAATGGGCAAATTATTATTATGGGAAAAAATTAGGGGCAAATAACCGATTTTTTTAAAATTTTTCTGTCCGAGATGTGAAGACCTTTCAAAACCTTTTTCCAAACTGTTTTCCCAGATGGAAAAAGTACCAAAATCTAATCGAGAGACAAAAATATTCACCAGAATATCTTTGGGTCGACTTTGAAAAATCCAATATTTGATATTTTCCACCTAATTTTCGGAATTATGGGGGAAAATGTCTGTCAACTACTTTTTCTGCTAATTGGACCCATATCTAGTGGTGAAAAACAATCGACAGAAAATTTCATCCATTACACAATTTTTGGCCACTCTTCAGAAATTTCCAAATTGTGCAAAAAAGTGGTAATGGCTGCCGTTTAAATACGCCAAGGCAGTAATGTACGAACTTTAAATATTTCCCACATTTTTTTCCAGATCACTGTAAAAATTTACACTTAAAATAACAATGGCCTGAGAACTGATCCATGTGGAATACAATTTTCGTATTTAATACCTCCGATTCATCATTAATTGAATGTTATATCGAGTGCTGTATTAGTGTAATTATCATTTTTATCTGGTTGCCATTTAATTTACACACGAACATCGTACACGATTTCCGAATAATTTGTAATCTAATTCTCGTAGTAGCGTTTGTATTTATTGAAACTTGAGCGATAATTATTATGAAATCCCTTACAAAATTGTTAAATGATTGAGTAGTTAATCGGATTAAACTTAAACCAAAATAGCTACAATAACATATTATTATTTTCTATGAAAGGATTAAGAGGGTGGATGTACTGGAATTAATTTTTAAGGCTTCCGGATCAGTGGAATAAAACCTCCATCAGTTATCGATATACTTCAGTCTGACGTTAGGTATGTGAATGTTGTGAATCTTTTAACAAATCCACCATTTCAAGGAAGCAAATGAAACTATTGCCTGAATATTGTGGAGGTTCGTCGACACGGCACCTATAAAAACTTTGAGGAAGGCCGTAAATCCCAGACTGTCACCGAACTTATCAAAAAGTTGAGAAAAACATATACTATTTCTCCTGGAAATCGAGATTACGATTTATAAGCGACTGTCATTTCGCTTAAAGTCGTATAAGATGAGATTCTATTTGGGTTGCTGCTCCGTTTTTGTTTAGAAGGACATTGAACCGTCATATACATAGATTTATGGTCACTGATATTAAGAATGTAAAATAAAAATATCAAACTGACTTCTATGAAATATGTCTAGTCTTTTATCATGGCCTTGTCCCATTTGGCCAATTATGATCACTTCTGTGATCTCGATATACCTAATTCTATATCAAAACCAATAAAGTAAAGACGAGAAAAGTGTGTAAAATCATCAGGGAGGCACGATATAATGTATATCCATTTAGTGTTTCAGTAATTAACCCAGCCACGTAGTGTACGGACCTTTCAAAAAATGGGGAAGAATTTTTCAGTGGTTTATCCCTTTGAGGTCTATAATTCAGTGTAAAAAGTTACAAATATGATATGAACTCATAATCGAAATCAGTATAGATCTTGGAACTCTATCCAGTTATATCTCGACATAAAAAAATCCGTATTACAGTTTGTTATATACCCTGATTCTATCCAGAGAATAGCCCAATACCAGAATCTATTTAAGTATTTTCCGAAGAATAATATTATAAAAAATTAAAAATATATTTTTCACTTTTTTTTTCACAACTTACAAGAGTTACTGCCACCAGCTTCTACAGGAATGATAAATTGCAAATAAACAAACGTCACGACGCAGAAATTTCATTAAATTTAAGTGGTAGTTTAAAACGATCAAAATGACAATATTTGACTTTGATAACAGTGAATACTGGATAGGGCTGGAACCTTTGATATAATTATAACACTCGGAGTAGTTTTCACAAACACTTTTACTTCGCTCGACGCGCGTTTCGCCAACCAAGTTGGCATCCAGAGACGATTAAAACAGTTTTAATCGTGTCCAATAAAATTGAAGTGTCCACATGATGTGACGGCATTTTACTAAATGGATAAATGATAGTATATATGGTACTTATAACAAAAGCCAAAAACCTAAAATAAAAAAACATTTTTTTAAAATTTTATATCAGTATATCTGTCTCGGCTAATCTCCGAAAATGCTACGCCAATTTTGACGGAACTTTCACTGGCAGATAGCTGATGTTATAAGGAGTAACTTAGACTACTTTTATTTTTAAAAAAGATATGGGTTCTGCACAAAAAAAATAAAATACATGAACTGGTGAACAAAATCTATACAAATAAATAAAATTGAAGTGTCTGTTTGTAATGTCAAAATAACAAAACTATTATATTTGAATTTTAACATTTTTTGAAATTTTTGTGTGTCTGTCTGCCTGTTTGTTGCGGTTAATCTCCTAAACGACTGGATCGATTTTGACGGGACTTTCACTGGCAGATAGCTGATGCTATAAGCAGTAACATAGGATTTCAGAAAAAGAGTTGGGGTTCCGAGCAAAAATTAAAATTCATGAAAATGTAAACAAAATCCGATGAAAATAGGAGAGTATACACCCAATAAAATCTAATATAAACGCTAATAAATAATTAATTATTAACGTGAATCCTCGAGTGTTTCTACTTAATAAAATAACCTCCTACCGCTTCCCCTTCCACGACTTAATATCACAAAGGCTGCCAGCATATCATATGAATTATCAAAGACAAAAACGTATTTAACTATGTCTCATTAAAAATAAATGTACACTGAAGCATCTCTAAGTATGTATCCATAGCAAAAATGAAGTGTATACATTGGTGTAAAGATTAACAATTTAATATGTGAAATGTTTTAAATAATAAACTGTAGCGAAATAATAAAAATCATAAATAATGACAATACATGATTGGTTGGCAGGTAGCTATTATTACTAGACAATGTAACCACGACAATGTAACCAAGGAAGTATTTTTTATTTTATGTTGATAGACTTCCTTCACTACGGATAATAATGCGAGATTTCACTAACGCACTTGAATACGGTAGTCATGTTTTAGACCTCTCTCCGAGAAAAGTAGAAATTAATATAGTAAATTTAAGTAAAGATTATAAATTTTAGCATAACAATAATCACCTGTTTCGAAGGTGTTATGTCATATAAAATGGTGAATTTCAAGACGTCAGAACCACTATTAACCAAGCATTAAAATAGTATCTATGGTGTCCTAGATACGAATGTAGCGGTTTTCATGGCAAACGATTTTGACTATATTTAGTAAATCATATTGGAAAGCGTGCACAGAAATATGAAGATATTTTGACTATAGCTACTGCATAAGTTCTCCTTTAGTCCATACTGAATTGGAATAAGGTCAATGCGGGTAACTGGGACACCGGGGTAACTGGGCCATATGTCTATTTCTTTCATATTAATCATTTTGAACTTCCCGCCTAGAAAGTGGCGGTTGCTTAGCCTCCAGTGCGTTCATTACATGTGGTGTTGTTATTCTGAGTGCTCAAATTTTTATTGATAAAACACAAGTTTGTTAGTGTTAACGAACTAGCTTGTACAACGAGTAACACCTTTTTCCTCATTGACCCCTGGTAAGTACTTTTTTGAACAAATTTAGTCAAAATCACTTTGTATGCTTAGAAAATAGTACGTTAAAGATAGTATATCAATATTTTAAGGTTAGAAATCCAAACATAATTTGTAAATGTTGTGTTCCAGTTGCCCCGTAAAAAATCTGTACCGGGGTAACTGGAACATAATAATTTGGGGAAACTGGAACTTAAATTCCACTTACCCCGGTGTCTCAATAATATTCTTTTATTTCTTATAGGATCAATATGGTTCGGAATTACAAACGAAAAACTAATAAAGGAGCCGATGGAGGAGCATATAGTAAAGATGCACTAAAGCAAGCTACTGACGATGTGATTAATGGAAATAAAACCATTTACGGGGCGGCACGTTTTTATGGAATCCCAAAATCAACTTTGAGACACTATGTGGTCGGCACTAGAGGAAAAGGGATAGTTTCTAAACAAGGAAAGGGAGGAGGAGGAAAGGAAGCGATGGATGCTAAAGTCGAAGAAGAATTAGCTGCGACTTTGACACAAATGCAAGACTGGGGATATGGATTGTCCAGAGAAGAAGTATTAGAATTAGTTCAGTTCTACATAAAAAAAATAAGCTGGCCACAAGATTTAAAGATGACCGACCAGGAGAGGAATGGTTCCTAAATTTTTGTAAACGTCAAAAGCTATCACTTAAAAAACCACAAGGAGTCGAGGTAGCAAGGAAGAAACAAGAAAATCCTTGGACCATTTATGGGTTTTTTGATTTACTGGAAAAAACTATTAAAGATATAAATATAGGAAGTAGACCTGGCCACATATTTAACTGTGACGAGACATCATTCTCGAATGATCCTTCCAAAACCAAAATTTTGGGAAAGGTTGGTACTAAATGTACCAGAACTATATCCACATGTGGCAGAGAAAATACTAGTGTGTTGATGTGTTGTTCAGCTTCGGGCCAAAAACTGCCGCTATTGACCATATTCAAGGGGAAGAATGTTCTGGAATCTATGATTCCTGAAAAAGCTGATCCTTTGGACAAAACAGCTTTCACAACTTCCGAAAAAGGTTGGATGACGATAACAATTTTCTCCAGGTGGTTCGAAAAATGCTTTTTGCCTAATATCCCAAATGAACGCCCAATCCTTCTAATAGTGGATGGACATGTCTCTCACATATCTTGTGATTTAATAAGAAAAGCAATTAATAACGGGATCACCATTCTTAAACTTCCTCCTCATTCTACCCACATCTTACAACCTTTAGATGTAGGAGTTTTTAGGGGAATGAAAAGTCAATGGGATAAAACTTTATGTAAATAGCAAAGAGCTAATCCCAGAAGAAAGATTCCGAAGAGTGAATTTGTTCAGGTTCTTAACAAAGAGTATGGACAAATGCCGATTAGCAACATCATTAATGCTTTCAAAGCAACAGGTATATACAATTCAGCATTAAGTGGCCCTGATCGCCTTCAAATTTCACAAAAGGTGTTTCTGGAATCGGATTTCCTGAAATATAAGAAAGAGAAAACTAACCCTGAAATGGTATTAACTAAGCCTATTATTATAAATGATAAATCCATTGAAAATCCAAACGACGAGGTTGGACATACCCATCAGAAAGATGTTGAACCCCTCCATATTATACCAGCACCTGAAGCGTCCATTTCACACCAAAAAGAAATTGAGACACCCAACATTGAATTATGCTCTGCGCCTTCGACTTCAAACCAGACTAATACTGAAGTGGATATAGAATTTGGTCCTGGTACTTCAAACAAAAATTCAGGCCTGGAAGCAAACTCTTTTCAAGAAATTTTAGCCAGCCTGTTAATTAAAGGGAAAGATGATCAGAAAGTAAAAACTACCCAAGCAACGAGAAGAAGAATTTGTGTAGGCGCAGAAATTATAACCACAGAAGAATATTTCAGACAAAAACAGCAGGAAGAGGAACAGAAGAAAATTAAAGAGGCGAAGAGAGCTAATAATTTAACCGAGCAACAAAAGCTAAAATCAAAAGGTAAAAGTACTTCTAGTGCAAAATCGAAACAAAAAGAGAAAAAGAAAATATACAGTGCAGCTAGAAAAAGAGCAAGATCCTCCTCAGAATCTCCAGAATCGTCAGCCTCAACATTAGAAACGGAAATACAAAATAATTACATTGATGAGAATGATGACTTAGTAGATGAGAATTTCTCTTACATGGAGGAAAACAATAATGAATTATTACCGAAAAGTAGCGTATCATTACAAGATGAAACACAAAATAACAACATTAACGAAAATGATGACTCACTGAATCAAGAGCTATTTGGCATGATTGCAGCCAATAACTGCTCTCCAGAAAATAATCCACAAAATCTCAGTGAGCATGTAGAAGTAACAGACTTTCTTCTATGTAGTTTCATTTACGACAAAGATACAAAAAAAGAAAAAAAAAAGAATTTTGTATGTCAAGTCACTCGAATAAATTCTAAAGATTTTGAACTTTCTTGTCTTAGACTGTCAATATTACAAAAGACCAAATTGTGAGAAAATTGTCCAAACCTGTAAATAAAAGAGGCAAGTTTATGTTTGTTGATGACGGTGACACCTTTGATGAATAATTAATGCATAGGCACGTTTATATTGATATAATGTATTATACAAATTTTGTTAAGTTTTGTTTAAGTTTAAAGTTTACTTGTATAAATCCATAATAATCATTTTTTTACTCTCTCTCTCTCTATGTATGTTTACTTAATTTAGTGCAGTAAGAAATATATTATTATTTTAACATATATATTTTAGCACTGTATAGCATTATTTAGCATTTTTTTATAAAAACTTTTCGTAAGAATGGACAGTCTATTAATACATCTCCCATATTTCTGTTAGTTTCAAAGATAAAAAAATTAAATTTGGTGTATTTACTGAACGCATGTTTCAATAGCTTCCAGTTGCCCCACATAATCTTCAATGCATTTTCCTACTAACTTACACCTATGGATTCCAGTTGCCCCAATGGCTGGGGTAACTGGGCACATTGTCAACAAAAAAATAAAAAATAACGACTCAAAACATGGCAGTCAGATTTCAATTTCACTCATGTGCCAAGTCAGCTAAATCTCCAGGAGACTTGCTGTGCAGATGAAAGCTCATAAATGATTGAAACCTACACGGTAGGTAATTTTTCTCAAAAATGATCCCAGTTACCCAAAATCGGGTCCCAGTTACCCGCATTGACCTTATTTCTCATTCAATCCGCTATCTCGCATTGTCCATAAAGATATTGTCTTTCAAACTTAGCCATGAAAATCTTTTCTTCCATCCTTTATTATGGACTTTAGAACTCATGTTGTCATGATTTTTGCTGCACCCTCGATGAATATTTCCCATGCACCAACAATTATTTGAAATGAATAAGGAGATAATCGTGTTTCACTGGTGCTTTGCAGACTTTACATTCTTAAATCGTCTCTACATTGTATATAATCGGATTAGAAGATGTACTTTTATACTCGTGAGGTCTTAATATAGAAATATATTATTTTATGTTAGAGTGGTTGTAAAATGTAGTTATATAACGTATATGAAAAGAGAAATATATTCCCCTTACTCCTACCTGAAACACATTTTTACTTTGATCATCAGAGGAACTACGAGTACTTCATGTGCAATATTCCAATTTGTATTGTTGCTGTTTCTGCAGCTGCAAAGTGCACTGTGGACGCATATTATTTATTAATGTATTAATATTAATATATTTTCATTATTATAATCGCTTCTTCATTATGATTAGAATCGAGTTAAAAAGTTTGCTACACATTTTGATTATCAAACTTTTCTCTTGAAAATATACTGAGTTTTACTGAACTACATCAAATTTAGTTACATGATAAAGGCATAGTTTTCAGAGACGTAAAGTGCCTCGTAAAAAAATAATTAGGTTCGACACAGATAAGGTGAAAATGAACTACCCGGAGTAAATATTCTACTAGCTATAAAGGGTATTTTAAGGCGTGAAGTATTTAGGACACCACCCTACTATACAGAGGAAAATTATCGTAGCGTCACGAGGCAATATTATATGTTCAAGATTTTTAACATTAAATGTAAACGAGATACAGTTTGGTCTCTGAGTCATTAGAGAGATTTGAGCATGAATCTTGTTGACCATGATTGTTTACGTGAAACGTTATTTTTGCATTACTGGGCATGAGCAGAATAACGGATGACGTAACATAGTAAGGGGCTCAAAATCTCAATTATTATCCACTAGCATTTGAAGAGGTGAGTGGACGAAGGTGTTACGTCACGTTATGACTTATTTCTAAAAATAAATAGACAGCAAGAATGTGTTGTCCTGCAGGAGAACCTTACTTCTTCAGAGCGCTGCCGCTGTAAGGATGCCTACTGGGAGTGAAATAAAAATTAAGGGAGGAAAAAAGAAACTATAAAATAGGAAAATTAGATTCGAATAACAACTTGAAAACTGATAAATAGGCTATTGATTATGTCCGAAAAAATAGGGCAATAAGGAACTAAGACGTTGACGGGCTTTTATTTCAGGAATCCGTCAATGGGTCGTTTAAGAAGAAAAAACCGCGGAGTGCTACTAAATTAAAGGGTGGAAATCGAAGAAAGGGGTGAAAATACACCCTTTTCAATTTTTCCAATATATCTCGAGAACGAAGCAAAATTTGGATATATTTTATATGAAACTTTTTGTAGAGAATTGAATTTCGTATCGAAATGGCATATTTCAAAAATTTTAAATAATTTTTTTTTGCCGATAATGTTTAGTTCCTTTCTATATAACATAATCAATCGCCCAAAAGGAAATCAGTAATATAGAAAAATATATAAATAGAATTCAAATATGCAAATATTTTAGAAGTGGATCTCGAAGAGACAATAAATTAAAAAGTTACAACTCGGTTACTTACAACGAAGTCGCCGAACACGAATATCACGACGACAAAGGTCTCCGACGTACCTGGTGGACAGTATGAACGTCGTCTCCCAGAGTTTTATGGGAATTCGTAACATAAAGTCGAGTAATGTAAACTAAACGTAAAGTAATGGTCTCCGAGGTACCTGGTGCCCAGGGTGGACAGTATGAACGTCGTTTTCTGGAATTATCTTGAGTATTGCATAATTTTTACCTGAATCTAAATATATTATTCATAATAATTTATTTAAATAATATAAGAAACGTATAGACTCTGATGAGGGCTAAAAACTTTGTCTACTGGAGCTATTTTTTTTTAATTTGGCGCTTTTAATATAGTTGGTAGGACTGATTCGATGTATAACGAGCTTCAGGTAAGGAGTTCTTCATCTTAGTTCACAGTTAGACTTAAGTAAGTTTTTAATGTATTAATGTTGAAGTAACTATTTATGTAACCAGTTGAATAAGGGCGTATCTCAGTTTTTAATGAAAATATGATATATACATATTTGGTATCACATAAGGTACTTTAATCATATGACAAAGAGGCGTATCTAAAATGCTATGACCAGAGGTATTTAGACATAAGCGTATCTCAACTTGCACAGTGTAAAAATCTAACGTAATGATGTATCTCAATTTACGCCGGTTTGCCGATGTAAAACAGTATAAAAATCTAACATAAGGATGTATCTCAATATACGCCGGTAGATTTTGTTTCTGTTTAGGCAATAAAAAGAGATTCAAATAAAAATATATTACAGTTTCAGAGTACAAGTGCGAACTATATATTGGGATGATCACGAGTTTAACAAAAAACTGCGCGTTGTTTTAAAGCAACGGTCAGTACAATCGTAATTTTAATGTGTTCCATTAACTGTCGACGTATTTTGTAAAACAATATTTGATTTTGAATCAGAACAATATCGACATGTTAAAAAACTTAAGTATAAACTTAAACTTAAGTATATGCATAAAAAATAATGACCTTTTCCTTGGCCTTTAGCACTGCACTAATTCTGGCGGGCATACTTCGACTAATTTCCTGCAGATTTCGGGTTTTGATGTACCCCATATGTGTTTAATTGCGTTTCTTAAATCCGAAATGGTCCGCTGCGGACGATTTCTTAAATGTTTTTTTTATTTCTTGCCATACGTGTTCAATGACCATTGCCTATTGCCTACATAAACATCCAATAACGGAAGAAGAAACGCCATAACTCTAGTTGGCAAGACTTTCACGTACTGTTAGTTCAAAGTTAATATGAAACTTTAAAAGCCTCTCCTTAATAACTCCAAATTAACTCCAAAAAGTTAATAATATTGAGTTACGCCCTTATGAAAGAAGGGCGACGAAATATGTAAATAGGTTGGAAAATATTAATAGAAACTTTTTCTTACATTTTCATATTTGAAGCAAAAAGGCACCTATCATCAGCAAGCCTTTTCTGTCAAGCTGCTTTGCTATCGGAATTTAATTTCCATTCTCTTCAATCTCGTAGAGTTGTTTTTAGTTTCGTTTTTCTCTATAAATTTTTGCGTAAAATAAAGTCTCTAATTCATTCCATTATAGTAAACATATAGCGATATGTTTACTATCACCGGAGGAAAGTTTAATTAGATTCAAGAACATGTTTATATTTTCTATTAATTTCGTGTGGAATATTATATTATGTTGTTTATTCCACCTTCATCCACTCACTTCATCAGTCGTGGCCGACGCTTGTCCAACGAATTTCATCGTCCGCTTACTATCATTAAAAACAAATTAGATAAGCGAATAAATTACATTTTCGGCTAATCAGCAAAAAAATAATTTATATTCATTACATCTCGCGGATGTACACTTTTATATCGTTGTATTTCATGAATCGATGGATTTTTTCCGTGGCCAGACAAACATCGTAAACGCTACACGAAAAAGCTTTCTACGCATCAATCATCATGATTTGCTATTATCCGACCTTTTCAAGTACTAATTGGTAACAGGCAATGCTGGTTTGTTTCGTCAGAACTCATGGAAAGAGGTAATTACATTTTAAATATACAAGGAGCGACGTTGCTGGCCTTTTGTGACCGACATTGCATGTGTTGTCTCTCTAAGAGCTCGGAGCGATTGATAATAAATTTATACTCGTAGAAGCGTGAGGTAGCCGTCGAGGGCCGACGTCACGATCAGGGTCACTGAGCAAATAGCGTCTGTAGTAAGGAATACTATATCGACCTGACGCTCCCCTCCAACCGTGGCAATTAAGGGCGCCTTGCCGCTTCAAAAAACATATTCATATAGCAGCAAATTTTAATAAAGGGAGTCATAGTGGGCGTGTGTATATTATTCACTGGTCTGCTAACAGGCGACCTACGAGAGTTTTTTAGAGAGACTCAAAGGAGAACATGGCCTGAATTATATGCGTATGTCATTAGGAATAAATTCAGGATATTCAGATTTATTATTCCAATATTAAATTTGAATTGTTATTTTTAGCATTTTCCCATTCTATTTGCATGTTACGGCCTGAAACTCAGTTCCCTGATCAGTTATAATACATTCCGATATTCTACAGAGCAATATAATCCAAATAACTTAATTAAACTATGTAGGTACTTATAATAAAGTTATTTTCCCTAGATAATCCCTAGATCTAGAGAAAATCTGTACAAATCTGTATCTGGCAACACCGCACCCGACGATGTGGCAACATCGCATCTGGGGGTGGGTGCCACATACAAAGAAATATTATGAATAGTGACACAGGGCCTATCACAAATAGCCAGCTCTGTTGGTTAGTCGGTACCCTCTTAGTGTTAGTTTAGTTTTAATCATCTCCCAAGTTTCTCCAAATGTCAACAACTGTCATAATGTAACGGTAGCTTCGACAGTGACATTCACCATATCTGAAAAATACATTATATTTATTAATTTGTGTAAAAGACTTACTGAATAAATTGATTCCGTAAGTAAGAATATTGTTCATTTAGCATGAAAAAAGTGAAGTGGAGTGAGATGCAACAAAAAGAAAATGAATTAAAACAAACAAATTTGCAGGCTTGAAACAATTTTGGACATTGAAATTTCATTAAAAAGCCGCATAAACATTTTTATACCTAAATGAATCTCCATTGTTAATTTCGTATAAGCTAAGTTAGTGTTAAGAATTCTGTTACGTAAGAATCATATAAGCATGATTACTAGATTAAGTCCCTTTGCAAACAGAAGTATTTTCTGTAGTATAGATTTAATAATTTCAGATTTGATAAGTATTTCATTTAGTAACTATCTCTTGTGATTCGATCACGATCATTACCATAATTTCACACTTCATTAATTATTTTCATACTAATAAATTATTGTATTGATCATTTTTTTCTTTTTTTGTGTGGTATACGATTTCCTCAGCTTTCGCTGGATCTCATTACTGGAAATAAGATCTCAGCTTTAAATTGCACATACGGGATGATCGTGGGAGTATATCCAGGATATAAGAGTATAACATCAATCAAATCCACACGTTAAATTCTGTAAACCTTCTTATTAAACCGAGTATTCCAACTTATACAAAAATTATCAAAATTAAATATCTCCATCTCACCAAACAATATAAAAACATTTAATTGGCGTGTCAACTTCGATTTCGTAAGTATCATTTTAATATTATATAATAATATGACATAAGAATTGTAAAATTATACCATAGTTATTCTACGTATTATTCCTCTACCTCGCCTAATTGTTCCTCTTATTTTCTGATATTCTGTGCTTCATCTTCTCCTTCGTCGTCGACGTCTGCTTTTTGTACTTCTTTTGCTTTGGCATCATTTATCCGCCATTTTAATCGTTGAAAATGCTTTTAGTAGTAGTTTTAGTTAATAGTAGTATTTGTGTTTTCAAAAGAATTTCTTTGTTTTATTGATTCAGTTTTACAGAAGTATACTATTATTTTCGTTTCTAATAATTATCATGCTGCCATCTACCCCTAACTTTACTGTCGATTAACATGAAAACCCTTGATAATCTGCAAGCGACTTATAGGATATGTTTTATAGAAAATTTAATTCTGAATATTTTTTAATACTTCTATTTTTGTCGTAGAATATTACATTTTCAAGATATTATTAAAAAACCAGCGCGGTGTCATTATAAGGGGATGGGAACTTTTCGATCCTGTATGTCTGATCCTGTCGCTTCAGAAAATATCAGATTAATATAATTTTTTTCTTTTATGTTTGCTATTTTCCGTGTACTAATAACAAACTATTATGTTAAATAACTGCCCTGTCCATAAACTTAATTCGTCTACGTCGACACGTACTTTTTATAGTTACATTTATACAAGTAGGTGGTGTCCATGGCGAAGGTGCGGGTACTTTCGTGCGGTTCACGAAACTGCTTCTAAGAAATTTTACAAACATGCACGCATTTGAATGTTTCCATTTGACGTATTTCATCGTATAATGTTAACACTGAGGGTATACTTAAAAAGATTACATCGCATAATTAATTTGCTTTTTATTAGCCGTATTGAATAAAGTAGACTGGAGACCATTCAGGCCAAATGGCTTTTATAGTGGAATACAATAGATGATAAGCTATATTTAGTTGGTGTATGAAGAAAAAGGGTAGTGCCCCGACGTAGAAAATTGGATATAATTTTCTTCTTCGAGAACTTTGCTATTATCTAGGATATAATGTAATGATAATAATATAAGCAAACGCCCCATGCTGACTAATTTAGACGGTTTAAATTAACGACACGTCATCAATTATTGTAAAACATGTGAACAGGAAATTGTCATATTGTTACGTTCACTTTTAGTAGTTAACAATTTGAGAATTTGAAATTTATTGTAGGTATATTTGACGGATAAAATTGATTTTAAGCAGTGACAACGCGTGTTATGTGTTATAACATAACATGTGTAATGTGTTATATCAAATTTTGCATGTGCAATAACAAATTTAAAAAAAAATATGAAAAATAAATAGATCAGGTCAGTATTTATGTATTGTAAAAGTTTAATATGGTATAAAAAAACAGATATATCTGATTATATTATATAAAGTTAATTTGAAAGTAACAGACTTTATTAATATTTAATAACAAAATAGTTGTACGTAAAAATATTTTAAAAAGGCTTTGGGCCACGATGTATTTAGTATTTAAGATAACAACGTACTGTGATATGGAGCATGATATGGAGCATCCATAACTCCATAAATAGTTGATTTTTACACCATTGTAAAAAATTATGCTTCATTTCACCAACAAATCTATTTACATTGCCAGCTTGCATCATGATATTATCTATAAAATAAAAGTTAATTCAAACTATCACATTGTTAAGCCACTGGGTTCGTATAATAAGTGGTACTGTCCAGAATCTAAGTATACTTTAATAACTTCCACACACAAGTCGCAACTGTTTACAATGATAATTTACTACGGGACACTTTTAATTACATCGGTTGGCCCCCATATACTATTTTCAAGGCTCTGGAAAAAAAATTCTTGAAGGCGAACTTTTGCCTTTGATGCCGAACTTTTATCATGCAACTTTGACTTTTGATGGCGAACATTTACCAGGCAACTTTGTCCTTTGCTGGCGAACTTTTATGTTGGTTAATGCGCATCTCATCAGATTTTCTTCCAATTCCAATTTCCAAGGAAAGATACGGCCAGAACGTATCTTTCCTAATTTTTGTCACATCTATGATGTTATCTTCTTCGATTATTGTCTGCTTGTCACTATAATAGATTTGTATGTGTATACCGAGCAAGTGTCCCGCGGACTCATTTTGTGTTACTCGGTGTTTTGTACTACTGAGCCATTGTTGTATTCTGGTTACATTTTCATCCCATCCATTTTTGGGTTCCCAACGGTGGTAAAAATCTCGGAGATTTTTTTATTACATGTTTGGCTGACGTATCACATACTGCTTCTATGTGGACGAATTTGGTAAACGCATCTGCTATTACAAAAAGGTATTCATTTCCTTGTGCAGATATCACCAATGGGCCCAAATGGTCTATATATAGAGTACGGCGTGGTCAAGTGCACTTGGGAATAGAGTGTAAATACCCTGCTTTCTTACCATCGGCTTCGTTATTATAAAGGCAAGGCAGACATGCGCCGATATACTTTGTCAATTTTTTTTTGCCTTATACGTTCTACCGTTTTGTCTACGTCAAAATAACCTATATCGCCGTGGTTTTCCTTGAGAATTTTCTACCTACAATTCTAACTACAAAACAAAACTACCCATTTCCTATTATATGGAGTTAATCGGTTCACTTTATTTATCGGATTTGCGGGGTACAAATCGTAATCGGTTAATATGTTTTTATTATTTTAAGCGTCCAACACTTAACAGAATATTTTTAATTTCTACAATACTCTCATCTTGGTCCTGCCACTCACGAAAATAATCATCTTCTTTAATGAATGAAACATCATTTATTCTCGATTTTAAAAGAAAAACATAGTAAAAAGAGGACCCAACTAAAATCATTTGTTGGTCTTATGTATTAATTGTTTTTTTGAAAATTCGAAAAAAATCCAATTTTCACCCTGGATATATTTATTAGCTTTGAAGTACTTTGCTATTCAATTACTTTTTACAAAACAAATATGAATAGCAAAGAACTTCACAGCTAATAAATATATCTAGGGTGAAAATTGGATTTGTTTCGAATTTTCAAAAAAACAATTAATACATAAGACCAACAAATGATTTTAGTTTTGACTAAGCAAGCAATTTCTGTATCACTCCCTCCTTGAATGCTTCAGAACTCTATTGCATATGTAATTCAATATTCTCTAGCATATAGTTGGAGGAAGTAGTTGTTTTTTAATAGGTTCAACAAGATTTTATGCATTTTAAAGTTTAATATCTTCTGGATAACTGTATGCCTAATGCTTTTATATATAATATGTTCAAATAGAACAAATATAAATAGTAGACTAGGTTTGTGTATTCTATGAATTTGAGTTCCGTCAGAAACTGATGTCATAGAACGTCACTACAAGTGTTGGAGTATTAATATTTTAAATTCAAGTATAAATGATATTGAAGATGTTAAACTTTAAAATGCATAAAACATATTTATCTCTCTCTAATCTTATCTAATATTAAAAATATGTTGCTTTTTAACTTTTGTATACAATACCTATAATAATTTACTTACACACGATGTTAGATAACTTAAAAATCGATACCTCAAGTTCCCAAAGGAACCTTTGATTGAAGAAAAGTAGCAAAAAGAACTAATGCAGTTACGCTACTAAAAGAAAAATGCACACTGCTCTAAAAATCTAGGAGACATGCTAATAATATTCCACATGACAATAATTACATCAAAAGTGCTGTATATTGCTACCATTGAAACTTTAGTAATTAGAATAATGATCCAAAGTAGATAATTACAGAAATTATTGTAGAAGCGCCGAAGCTATTTAACGCTATTTAAACTAACAGAAATAGATGGCAATCCCACTGATGTTCGTGAGCGTGATATTGATCTTACGAAGGAAATGCTTTCATTATCAGATGATATCGACTTCTGTAGTATCAAGGTATTTGTCCTTGGGATAAAAATTCCTGGAAAAGGATAGGTTGTAAAGGTTATTTTGATTGGTAGTTTTAAATGTTGGTTACGAAAATAACTAATATGTTTAATCAATTTTAGATTAATAAAGGTAAATATTATACCATGATGTATATTATATCAATATCGATTATATCGTCACCAAAAAAACGTACACAATGCCAAACAAGCCAAAAAAACATTAAATAAACGCTGCAGCCTGCGAGGAAAGTTTTTAGTTTTACTTTTACTTTTCATTATTCTACCTTCATTTTCCTCTGCGAAAATTGTCATATGCGGGGCTTCCTCAATCCCATTTTTGCCCTCTTACTATTGCTCTCTTTTTATAAAAATCCATGCTAAAAAATAGCTAAATGATTTTGTCACTGCAAAAAACAATTCTTCTGAAATAATTGCCTTATAAACTTTACCATATTATAATTGAATTAAACCAGATCTCGCACCAGTTGTGTAAAGTTATCTGATCAATTTGCAGAAGGCGACAGTCCGCTATATCTACTATTTCTCTGTAAATTTTAACAAACAAAGTAATGGTCCTAAATTTGACACCATGAATTTCTACAAAAAGTTTCCAATTCGAGAAATATGATCAAACCAAACTTAGTACGAATATGGCGGCTTCTGAGTATATGGTTTTATTAATCTCTTTCAAATCCGTTTGCTACGAATAACATTAGTTTAGATTTTTGCACGTTTCTTCGCGCATAACTTTCATCTAAACAAGTCAACCGTCAGTGGGTGTGCCGTCGTCTAAGACGATTGCCGAAACTCCAACTACTATACCAATAAATAAGCAGCATCAATCGAGGCGTTGCAGCTGGCACAAAGTAACGTGTTCAGTCAGTCGGACGCTGCTACAGATAGATTGACTTTGTGCATTCTACAATTATCTCGACGTTATTTGAGTCTGATCAAAATCGTTTACCAATAGTTATTAGCTGTCTGAGGCGAGATAATTTGAAGGGAGTGTTGAGACATGGGTTTCTGCATGGCAGAATTTAATGTAAATTATGCGAAACCAGCCCCTGTTGGAACTGGAATCGACTGGAGACCGAAGAAAGTTTCAAACGCCTAGCAGTTTTAAAGTTTAATTTCAAAGTTCTCAATATTTTTAACACATCATTTCCTAATAAAATTGGAAGGGTACGAGCCTTGTCCCTTATTAGTTGGCATAGTCACATTGAATTTTGTCAATTAAATGTGTCATTATACAGAATCTAACTGTAAAGACGTTGTTTACTTTACTTACATACAACAAGCTCAAAATTTTCGTAAAATTGTTATTTATGTAACATGGTTTATGATCCTCATTAGATCACTATGATTATCTGTTGTGGATATTATCAGATGAAGCGTTAGCCAAATTATACACAAAATTTTATCAGTTGCCATCATTATAATATTTTTTTACAAATTAAAGTTTTTGAGTAACGAAATTTTTTAATGCACTAAATTGAATTAAAGGCATTTAATTAAATACCTTAAATTAAAGGTATTTAATTAAATAGGTATTAAATTAAAGGTAATAACTATTATTTTAGAAAATAGTAAGTGACTGGTGCTTCACCATTTCCTTGATAATGTATCAACAAATTGTTTATTTATAGTCAATTACTGTTATAAATTAAATTTGTATTAGACATATCAAAACTTTAGATATTGAAGATAATGGATAGATCTGATGTTTTTTTTCAAGAAATTGTATTCTTTTATTGAAAATGTAAGTACCTATTCAATTTTAATCTCCATAAAGGCTGACGCTGTAGTACATCAATTAAACTTCTGTAGTAGAGAAAAGCTGTAGTACATAAAACAACTTAAACAATCATTTTGTTAATTCTCCTATTGTTATAAATAGTAATTTATCTGCCACTAATTCAAATATTGCAGGCTTTTTTGATTTTTAAAAAAATTAAGAAAGAAAAGTGGTATGTATGTTAAGCTATATGACTAACATATATAGGTAGACGTTAAATGCTCTTCGTTAATTTAATAAATTAAGAAATATTTGTGTTTTGTACGTAGAACCTGGACGAGCCAGACACTGAGATTTTACACATACGACAAACAAGAGTTCAATGTTCATTTAATTATATAAGAACAAAACGGTATAAAACACCGAGAAAAATCAAACACGCACCTCTGACCAACGGACAGACTATAGCGGAACGCCAACTAGCTACGCGAGTGATAGGTCAAAACGTAATATCATTATAACTAAATAATTAATCGGCAAAAAATCTATTTCAAGCATAACTACAATAGACAAGTCACAATAATATTATAGAGTATCGATCATTAATAAACTATGTCTAGATTAGAAGATTAATGGGAAAGCATCAGTGTAAAACTGAGGTTCGAGGGTTCTAGCTACGAACCAGAATCAAAATGTCGAGGCAACGCCTCACATATAAATTGTAATTACACAACAGAAAGTGAATGTGATTGTATAATAGTGTTTACAATACAAATTGTAAGAGTTTTAAGTGAAATTAAGTAAATTAAACATTATGAATCAATCTGATTGGCCCGATCATAACATCATAACAAGAACGAAATAAGGTAACCAGGAAGTGCAGACGGCATATCCGTAGCAACAATCAACAACTAACAAAAGAGTCTAGTTAAGGCGTTCGATGAAGTAACAGTCGCGCTTCTAAGTTTCATAAAATTTGTTATAAATTAACAGTAAATCTAAAGTAATACTATTAAATTTATGCTAAATAAGCAAGAACACCAGTGTAATTGGTATACAAGCAGAAATATCTGCAAAATTAAGTGTTTTCGTCATAATTAACAGGCCTGGTAATGTCCCAGCCGCAGACGAGATTTGTGAGTAATATCAAAAGAAAAGGAAATAATTTTACCAGTAAATCAAAGTGATACAAGAATATAAATACAGAAGCAGTAAATTAAAGGTTTGAGGATGAATAAATCCCAAAACAGAGTTCCAGAGAGAACAGGAATAAATCCCAAAACAGTGGAGATAGCAGCATTCACCACCACCAGAGCCTAGCGGAATTTGTTAGTTTGTGTGCCAACCAGTGATAATTTGAAAAAGTTACTTCATTTTAAAAATAATCTTGCAAATAAATTTATGATAGACCTAATTGGACCCCCTCTAGACTAAAGAGTGCTCATGTCTAAAGTGATCCTTCTACTAAAATAGAAATTAGTTTTCGTAGAACTGGCGCCCACAAAACGGAAGGATTCATCATATAAATAAAGTATCAGTAAAATTTTCAAGACCGTCGCAGTTGATATATCTCATAGCTTTTATAAGCAGTTTTTATACCTTGCTTTACTTTATTTCTTCAAGGGCAAAAAAAGCTGTCTTTCTTGAATTTTTTTCGATACGACCATATTTTTTGTTTCAAGTTTGCAGTATTGGTCAACCCTTTATACATATTGATTGGAATATATTTATAAGAACAACAGGGAACATTCGGAATATGCCTTTCAGATTGCACGTAACCATACTTTCCTGCACGTTTTATCACATTCTACGAGTTTGTAAATCGACCTTGGACGATTTCCATTGAAAGATTAAAATCCACTTTACACGTTAGGTTTACATATCGATGACCTTGAACTCTGCTGAGTATTTATTAATTAAAATTACGCGTTATATCTTGGCATAGTATCGACTTTCCACGGAACACAAGAATATTCAAACAAAGGAAATTTCAAGTATAGCAGGAGCGGTTTCGCATGTTATTTTATGTTTTTTTATACCTAGCGTATTTAGGCAAACGAATTACGACAAGGCGTGTCCGGGTAGTAGTAGTAGTTCACTGAACCTTTGTAGGTACAGAAATTTCAGTAAGACATCAAATAAAATAATAAATTATTCTTAAACAATATACAATAATTGTGAAGCAATTTCCCGTCCTAGACGGCTTCATACGTTCTCCATGGGATTAGTGTCTGCGCTTTGCGTTGGCTATTTCATCTTCGATTTACCATATTTAGCCAGATCAAATCTGAAAATATAAATGAAACATGTTCGTATTTCCTGAGTCCGTATAAGCGAATATACGACTTTTGAACACGATGAATGCAATCCCTACATCTTTAATCCAAACAAGACAGCGTTTTTTTAATAAATTTACTTAGTTGCTTCCTAAATCTCAATGACATCTAAAATTATACCGAGATTTAGAACCAAAAAATGTTTTGTATATATATCGTGTAGATAGATCGCTGTTTATTTTTAACCGGGGAGGTTCTGAATTCGACAATTTATAGATAGGTTGATTAAATTAAAAAGTATAGAAGCAATATTTTGTAATTACCTATTTTTTGATTTCATGCAACATGGCGTCTGAACCCAGTAATTAATTTCTTACCTAGGTAACGTGGTAGCACAAGGGGCCCAATGGGGCCTAAGTGCAGCGGATATCTGATCCGCACTCCGGACAAATTCCAGAATTCCATATAGGTAACGTGGGTTAAGACGCCATGTTTCATCAAAAATAGCCTATTGTAGTTTCCATCATACCTATACAATACGAGAAAGGGTTGGGTTTAGTCAATCTTCTATATTTTTGTCTCAAATACATATGTATGAGGAAGTCTGGTATATTTCATTTAAACCTATACCCGTTTACATTAACTTTTTAAAGAATTAATAGAAATGCTTAATACAATACCACAAACGGTTGGATCTAGTGAATCTTCTATGTTTTTGCCTCAAATACATATGTATTAGGAAGAACTCTGGTATTCTTCAATGAAATCTATACCCGTTTCCATTAATTTTCTAAAGAATTGATTGGAATTTACTTATAAAGTCATGTTTGGCCTGGCGGTTGATTTAAGATTAATTTTACTAGTCAGTACACCACTAATAGGACAGTTGAGAAACCTGGCACTTCAAAGTCAAATTCAGCTGATTTTAGTTGTTGTAGGACATAAACTATGTAGGTATTATGTTTATGCAGGATGTCCCGAAACTATACGTCAATATTTTAAGCACGTTATTCTATACGCCCTAAAACATAGATAACAGTTTATATAAACTAAGGTCCGCAACTTCTTAGTTTTTCAGATACAGGGTGTTAAATATGAAGACCTGATTATGGGGGGGGGGGGGCTGGGAACAATTTGCCCCATCTTTTTTGTACTAACAGTTTTATGAGTTTGGATCAAAAAATATTAGTTCAATCCTTTTTACGTATAAAAAAGGTACTCTCGTCTCAAGTCAATTGAATGCCATTTGCTTTTTTTACATTATTTATCTTTTTTTGACATCTGACAGTTCTCATTTTTTGACATTTAACAGCTGTCATTTTATTGACATTTATCATAATGCTGCTTATTTAGATTAGATTAACACCCTGTATCTGAAAAACTAAGAAGTTGCGGACCCTAGTTTAAATAAACTTTTATCTTTATTTTAGGGTGTATAGAATACGTGGTTAAAAATATTGACGTCTAATTTCAGGACACCCTGTATAGCAAGAACAGATGAGAATCAATAGCTTGCTATTCACAAAACACAAATGATGTCCTACAGGAGCCATATTGTGATTGCGCAGGTCGGTTCCATTAACTGTCCTATTACATCTAACTAAAAGACCCAGTTTTTTCTCAAGGATCATTGTTTTTAGAACAGAAAATTGACGATTTGGAAATCGTAGAGCTTTTAACAGATAGAGGTAGAGGTTGGTTAACGACAACATTGGGGACAAAGTTCGTCTGAAAAGAAATTACGAAGAAATAGAAATTACGAAGAAATAAAAAATTAGAAGAAATTAATTAGAACGGCCAGTTATTCCAGAACGTATACGAATTTTTCCTAACCCTGTATAAGTACCTAAGAATTTTGCTTTCATTTTAGTGAACGTTAACATTTTGTACATACTTGTTTTTAAGGACTTACACAGCTATTAGGTAATATATGTATGTATACATATTTGAACAGCAAAATATATATATATATATATACATGTTGGGTTTAATTTTTTTTTAAATAATCCATGCATGCCTTAACCTTTTACTTATATTTCCCATAAAATTTAAAGACGTTATTATTTAATGTATTCCACATGAAATGTGAAGATGCGAAATAGTTTTTAACACCTTTATAACTTGGTAGGTATATTTTTCTCGATCTTTTTATAGAAAAGTAAATAGATAAAAAAATTATTATCATTATTTGTTTGTTTAATCTTTCTTTCAGTTATTTTATAAATGGAAAATTTTTCCATTTTTCTATCTCGCTTAGAAATGGGCGTTTCCATAAGAAAGCGTCTATTTTGGCCCACCCGGTACATATTATGAAGTGCTAGCATATTTAAACCAAATATACCCTAAATAAAACGTAAATCACGAAGTGGTGTTGGGAAACATTTATGTGATTAGATTAAATCATCATAAACATCAAACGTTTTATTCACGTATTTCTATATTTAACACAAATTATCGATATATTTGCATCAAACTGTCAAATATTTAAACAAATTATGCCACAAAAATATTAGAAATATTCAAGTTATTTACTGAAACATTTGTATGGTTGGTTTGACAATGTGCGGTGGTTGCCTGAAATGTCTTTTTATTTAGCGGAAGACATCACAAGTTTCAGTTGTTACTACAGACACTAGAGTGAAGCTTATAAATAATTGAGATTATTTTTCCGACCCAAATATCGACCAATAGAATTGCACCATTCGACGTCACGTGGTACAACCTACATGGTATTATACTGATAATTTTTTGATTATTTTCTCTGGTAGTTGCTATATATAAACAACAAAACATAATCCAGTCAAATTAACCACACGTCAAACTGACAGGTTGAATTCAATTGTGAAAATTGGAGATTTTGCATGAAAATGAGTCGATTTGGAGTTTGTTCTCTGTCCACCATCGATAAAAAAGTCAAAGGAAATGTTCCCATTAATACGGAGAAGGCAAAAAAAACAGTTTGGAACCAATTTACTACTTTTTGTACTGAGAGGGAATACACATTAAGTGCTGAAACGAGTGAAGCGCAATTGGCAAACATTATGAAAGATTACGCTTACAATATGAAGAAAATGGATGGAGAAGACTATAAGGAAGGTACAATAAAAACAATGTGGAATCAGACGGAAAAATAATCCCCCGAATACCACACGAGCTTCAAAATTATCTGGCATTTCCCTCAAGGTTCCCTGCAAACAAATAAAGTCGTCAAGTTTTTCAGGAAAAATCACTCGCGCTTCGCGCTCGTGATTTTTTAACCTGAAAAACTTGACTCCTTCATTTGTTTGCAACGAACCTATCGGGAAATACCCGATAATTTTGAAGCTCTTGTGGTATTATAAGTGATAATTATTTTTGTATTTTCTAGTGATTATTTTGTGTAGTTGACTCAATTCTGTAAATGATTGGCTTATATCAAACATATATTTACTTGGTTCATATATATATATATATATATATATATATATATATATATATATATATATATATATATATATATATATATATATATATATATATATATATATATATATATATATATATATATATATAATATATATATATATATATATATATATATATATATATATATATATATATATATATATATATATATATATATATTTATTTAATACAATCATTTCTTTTTTGTGTGCAGGTTTAAAGCTCATCTAAAATATGGAAGAACACAAGTCTAGTGTCGCACAACATGCTTCTGACAACGATCATAGAATAGATATTAGTAATTTAAGATTAGTTAGAAATGTGACCAATAATAAACAGTTGAATGCATTTGAGAGCATGGAAATTATGAAATGTAAAAATAGTATGAATAGCGACAAGGAACCTATACCGTATTACCCCGCGTTGCTTAGAAACTGATCAATGACGCGTGATAAGTCACGCTTAAATTCCGTTTTAATCGTCTCCGGATGATGCCAACTGGGTTGGCGAAACGCGCGTCGAGCGAAGTAAAAGTGATTTGGTGTTAGTGGAAACTACGTCGAATGTTGACAAATCTATGTATAATAGTTATTTTATGTTTTATGTTACTTACTTCAATGTAATAAATTAAATTGAATTGTGAAATTAACATTAATTCTTGTATTATTCCATTTCAGCCTGTTAAGTCGGTGGCGTGAATATGACACGTGTCAGAACTTGTTTGGTAAACAGAGCGGAAAAACCGCGTAATCTATTTGTGTTCGTTTTGCGAGAACCCTTTTGCAAATATTCGCCAATATTTGTTGCACAAACGTGAAACAAAACCAACTACGAAAATAGTTGGTATGATTTATTACCGTGATCGCGTTGTACCTATTTTCCATTCCTTTTTTGTCTTACAGGAGGCGGTTCCCTCTTAAGGGTATTATTTGCTAAACTGTAATTATAGGTCGTTGCTCTAAAATTCACCTTCGTACACGCCACACGCTTGGCATTCAGGCGTTGTTATTTGTTAAAAACATTAATTATAGCCTCCACCGAAGTGGCATTGACAATGAGTTGGGGAATTTCCGGGGTTTTCTTTTAACGCGAAAAAGTCGACGATGTAAAAACCGCCCCTTTCGTATTTTATGAGCGTTTTGTTGGGTGGCACCGTAAAAACGTCCCAGGATACAAGTGAATCGGGAAGTACCCAACGACGACAAAATATTATCTATTGGCGGCCTTCGAAGGAAAGTAGGTCCGGAAAGATGGAAAAGAAAAACGCGATATAAACTAAGGGACTATAAACCCATAAAGCGTACAGTGGAGTATGTATGTTTCCGTAATAATTCAGGTCAAATGTCTGTGTAAAAAAGGATGACGCAGAGGATAAGAGCAGTTGGGAAGCAACTTGTGATGCTTTTATATCCCGGTGTTACATTGAAAGCACTACCGAAACAGTGCTTTAATGCCAAATTATTTGTTGTTTGAGCATCCATGAGCCAGCCAAATTGTGTTGAGAATTTTTTATATTCTGATCGCAACACAAGGATTTTATTATAAAAATCAGATAAACAAAACAGTGACTTGAACAGCTTTGATTTCTGGATATTTTGCAAAATGCATATTATGCCAAATTCACAGACCTTGCATCATACGCAAGTGTCTTAGGCGCATTGAAAATACCAGACACAATTTTTGTTTACTGTAGTTGATTATAGTGTTTTCGTTAGTGCGGCATTTTACAAGGAAATCACATCACTATGCAATACAAAAGGATATTTAGTATAAAATTGTATACCGCTACAATTTCTTGTGAATAGAACTAGGGTTTGCAGTTCGCAGCTTACCGTATCGGTCGCTATCCCTCTTCAGCTCATATAAATCCAATTTCCCTTCTCGCTCACTTAGAAGACACCTGCATAAACAAGCCGGCGATTTATCGCTTTACTGCTGGCTTTTATTACCCCTTGGAGTAGATTCAATAGCGATTTAAAGTGGGCAAGAAAAAGTTTGCCTAAGCTAGCTGAGCTCTTAATAAAAAAAATAAAATTCCCGTGGACGCCACTGACCATGCGCACCTAATTCAGTTAGTCCCCAAATTGTCCTGGGTGTCGAATCTACTATTACTCTGTTATTGGTGCACTTTCTATAATTGTTGGGGAAAAGAAAAATAAAACACACAGTATACTTATTACTAAGTTTAGAGTACAAATTATTTATCAATTTGGAAATAGTGATACACAAAAAGTGTGCCACTTTTTAATATATTCTTAAAACTAGCTTATCTGTGATATATAATAAGTCTTCCAGTCACATGATTTCTCCTGTAACTCTACACCAGACTTCAGAAAGGTGGTTCCAAAGGTGGTTCAAAAATAGGTGGTGTAAAAGCGGGTGTTGTATAAGGTGGTCTAAAAAGATGGTCTAAAAGGTGGTGCGGCTTACACTCGTCGAAAGACAATGAAGCCTTAATTAGTTGGAAAACGGCTTCGAAAAGACAGCTTCGCTGTGCCCCTCAATTAATTCTAGGGGGTTCAACGCAACGCAGGCTCTAGAGAAAACAATGTAGGCAAAATAAAACGTGAACACGCGGTTTCATACAAAATGGCTTACCTCGATGTTAAAAGTTATTTTATCTAACATACCACAAATCTAACATACCACTAATGTGGTATGTGTATGTTCATCCAGAATATCAACACATAAATAATGATTTCCTTGTATTATCCCGTTATATCGAAACGTACATACTACGTTATTTAATCAAGAAATTCACTTAAACTTCTAACACATTGAAAACACTACTGTGTCATCCACGCGTTCGGCTGAGAAAGGGGAGGGAAAAGACATACCATAGATCTGCTGACCTAGGTTAGCGTCATAGAACTGCCAATGTTCATCTCACGAAACAATAAGGCGACACAGATATGCACTATGATATTTGTGGTAAAGATCTATGACAAATAATCTAATAAATGCGCTGTGGCAAGATTGATGTAATCGACTAATAAAAGTAATATGCCTGAATTTCTAAACGCATGCAAAAGGGAACGAGGACTCACGGTTAAAAAAAACAAGTTTTATCCGTCAAATATACCTACATTAAATTTCGGATTCTCAAATTGTTAACTATTAAAAGTAAACACTACTAAAAGTTAACTACTAAAAGTAACAACTTGACTTAAAGATTTTACCAGCTTTTAGATTATCTTTTAGCTTGAACCGCCGCGTATCATGTGAAGTAGATGTTGCCAGCTGCCTAAACTGCTTCCTTCGACACTTTCTACATCGAGTTGCCTGTCTCTGTCATACGCTCTCTATTTAGCCTGTGCACATATCAGAGGCAAAGCTAAATATGCCAAATAGCAGGTATACATAAGTATGTTCTGCTGCAAATTACGCATGATTTTAATTATAAGTATTAATATAAGTTTATAACCTCCTTCCCAAAAAAAAACTGTAACGCCGCCCATTATTTCATACAAGACATAAATAATATCAAAATTGTGACTAGCACTGCAATTAATGTAATGGGATATAAAGCGCTCGACCCTTATTTATCGGGCCCAAAAACTCTGCTGGAAACGCTACTTTATTAGGTATAAATGAATAGAATGTAATTTCTAATGTATCGAATGCCATGTCGAAATTAATTCGACTAATGGTTTTAGAAAATATTTTTCCTTTACGTTTCGTCTAGCGCTTTCTTCGAGCATGAAAAGCAGGCCTCAATAAACGTCATTTCGTGTATTTTATTTTGTAATTAAATAAGGTAGTAAGAATGCGCCCTTTTAAGAGAGTTCTGCCGTCTTCTCAGTCGGCAATTATTAATAGAATGCTTTGAATAATTGCTTTCTTAAGAAAACAGTAGAAGAGTATTTTCTGGTCATTTATGCCAGTTTGTTTTAGAATAATAAAATACAGTGCATGATCCGCGGAAAATATACCTCGAATAAATAGTTCAAAATGATGACAGTTTTTTCAGTCCCGTGTATTTTAAAATCTATACATGTTTTGGACAGTATAAGCCAGGAAATCACAGGGTAATCCATGGTTTTGCTCGTTCTACAGCTCATCCTCATTTTCGAAATCTGTCCCTCATCTCCTCCAAGTTCTCGTCCTTTGTCCCCTCCACCAGATTCTCGTCCTCCTTCCCAACATTTTCTTCTTCTTCTATATATTGTGTCAAAAGTTCAAGATCAAGCTCTTCATCTTCCTCATCCTGAATAATTTCTTTGATAGCGTTACTATCAACATTTGTGTTGAGCCATGACTGGCCGTGACGATGGCCACACAGTATTGAACAGGACAGTCCAACTTTCCTACACCCGTAATTTGTGTTGCAAATCTCCGAATAAGAATTTTTGTATGCAGTAACAAAATTAAATGCCCAAATAATTAATATGTTCCTCAAACAATTAATAATGTTCATATATCATGTTGTTTTAACATTGGAAATGTTTATGTTTGCACATGAGTATATGGAGGCCAAGTTAGAAGTTCTCGTTCAAGGCCAAAAGACAGCGGTGTCGCGATCGAGTGACGCAATACATATAGATATCGCAGCGTGCGGCCTTCTAGCGGCGCGGCGTGAGGAGTACTGGGGAGTGGGGAGTATTCAGTGCAGCTATATCGGGAGAGGTGGCATTGCTAGTAGTGATGGGAATAATCGGGATATTTTCATAATCATAATTTTCATAAATTTAATAATAATTCGAGTGTAAACGAATGCCCAACGATAATTAAAATAAAAGAACAAGTGTCGGCTACAAACGTATATTCTAAACAAACTAACAAAACTTCTACATATTATTCCTTTCATAGGGCCGTCCAAGCAGCCCATAAATACTTTACATAGTTATCGAAACTGTCTCGCCCTGAAGTGAAATGAAATACGTCTACCGCAATCTCGATAACATAAACAATAAACATATCGCTCAGCCGAAACGGTCCTATACTAAAAGACTTGACACAGGGCGTTATCGTTTACACGAGATATATATTCGAATTTATTTAGGATGAACTTTTCAAAATTCGTCAAAAATTACCACGTATAAAAAACTTATGATGATTTTGCCACAATTATGTTTTTATACGGGTTGATCAAAAATCACAAAGTTTACTCTTCGACAAAAATCATATTTTTATACGGAGTGGTCACAAATTACAAAATCTCAAAAATGTTTAGTTTTCGGGAAAACACTATTTTTTTAAAAAGTTTTTGCTCGCCTGAAGTCATTTCGACAAAAATTATGTTTATTATACGGGGTTGGTCAAAAATTACAAGTGGTCAGAAATTACAAAATCTTAAAATTCGGTAAGAGTCAAGTTTGTACTTTTTACCACGTATAAAAAACTAATGATGATTTTGCCACAATTATGTTTTTATACGGGATGATAAAAAATCACAAAGTTTACTCTTACCAAATTTTAAGATTTTGTAATTCTTAACTACACTTAACCATCCTGTATATACAACACAATTTTTGACAAAGCCATCACTATTTTTAGGCAAACAAAAACTTTTTTAAAGAATAGAATTCATTCGAAAACAAAAAAAAATGAGACTGTAATTTTTGACCACCCCATGCAAGATAACCCGTTTAAAACGACAAGGCCTTCAGGGTTAAACGAACAAAGAAATCGTAACATAACTGCTTTTTATTTTTAATCAATTCACTTGAGAAAATTTTACCAGTTGTGTCTGGTATTTTCAATATGCCTGCGATAGTTGCGTAATATGCAAGATCTGTGATTTTTTTTAAGTTTAACTGCAAATCCAATATAAGTTGGTTATTTAAAAATTATGTTTATTATTTCTTACTACATACCTAACTCGTAAATTGAGATGTGTATTATATTAGTAATACTTAAGTTTTTCAAAAATAAAATGCTAAAAAATTATGTGGTCCTTGTGTGTATAATAAACAGTTAATAGACCTATCCAGTCAGAGCAAACGAGTAAGATAAATACAACGCAACTTGTATTGAATGGACAATAACGCGGTGCGTAGTACGTTCTGCGCATTCTTGTGGTAATGTATGATAGTATCCATACTCAATATTATATTAAATTATTAACTAACGTGTTATTCTAAATTTATAAAATGCCAGGGACCCAATCGTACCCCAAACATTAATAATAAACACGTAATAAACACTTAATAAACGTAAGCATGCTAAAGCCAATCTGGAAATTGCTACAAGCATGCACGCGCACGATAGTATTTGACGTATTCGAAACAACACACAAGGATCGGTATGTTATGTTTCATATATTTTGTTATCATTTCCAATGTCTCCGATAGTTGCAAGGATTGCGAAATCTGTGAATTTTTTTTCAGCTATTATATGTATATCGGTAAGATATTATGTTCCATTTCCTAGTTTATTGGAAGCTGCTTGTGGCGCACGTGGATGTCCTTTTGCTACGTACGTGTCGACCTCTCTTCTAATGTTGACGTCTTAATACGTATATGTGTGGGCTTTCCGTTGAATCATTTCTAGTAGCAGAAGGTGGCAGTAAACCTGATAGCCCAACAGCGTGCTTCATCACAGATACATTAGATTTATTAGGCATTTCCAGAACGAGTGTAGTCCTCGGTGTTTGCCGCAAAAAATACAGGGGCGTTTCAATTAAGCGAAGCAGAGGGTTTAATTAAGATTCCACGGTTTTGTTTAACCAGCGTTTACGCATAAAGAATGGCTTGGCCATTCGTAGTAATCGCAACAGACACGTTTATTAGAAAAACTGGAGTTTTGTTTTTAATTCCCTGGATTCGCGTGTGTCAGAATTTGCTGCCCACGCGCACTAATTTACGGTTTATGAGGGTCGACGCACCCACGTAATCGTATAATTTTTTACCGGGTTGCTACTCATATCTCGGTTCTCATGAAGGTTTTGGTTCGTTGAAGCGGTGGCGAACGTAAACGCAATATCTTCCCTGATTTGTACCTTAATTGAACAATTAATAAAATAAATATAAACTAAAATGTGAAAGAATTCTGGTTGATATTGACTTTTTGTTATCTTCCTCTGACTTAGCTCCAGATATGATAATGATAATAAAGAACAAATTTTAATATAACATATTACGTATCGCTATTCTTTTGATACGATTTCACGGGACATGAAAAATATTTAAATGTAAATTATATTAATAACAAATTCAAATTCCGTACCCTTTCTCTGCCGTTGGCAAAAATGGAGAAGCATGTGTGGCAATCCAAATGCGGTATAGGTATACCAATAATCTAAAAGTTCTCATCAGCCCTGGTAACGTATTAGCCTTGTCTGTCTTATCAGTCCCAGTGACAATAACATAGTGGCTTCCCAGTCAAGTAAATCATCCAAATTATTCACTATCTCCTGCAGTGATACATGGATGAACAAACTATTGTGAAATACATATATCTAAATATTCTTGATCTTAAATTTAACAAGTGATAATATCTGGTTCGTATAAAATAAATTTAATGAGTACAAACTTGCTCATTGAGAAGACAAACAATGAGAGAACCAACGTATACCTATGGAACATGGATACCTCTGAAAGCTTAAGTTCATTGAATAAAATTGAATAAAAGGAATATTCAGTTTCGTAATGTTGTGATAAATAATTCAAGAGTGATTTCGGGTTTCAACTCCATATGAACATATGTCCGCAACAGCTTAAATGTTTTGTTCTATATTATATTAGTCCGGAAGGCAGGAACATTTGGCAGGTAGCATTAATAATCGTGAAATATAGTTTAATCATGAGCTTAGGTATGGTACAGTGCCGTTCAATTGAAAGTAAGCGCCTCTTATGAGAAATTTTGGAAATTTTTCCATTGTGAAGCAGGCTTTTGTAAACATATCACATTCAAAATTATTTTAGGTTGAAGTATCTGTCAGTTATAGGGTGAGAGCATTTTATATACAGTATTTATTTAGGAAAATCTATATGGTAAGGACGTCTCTTCCATTAAATCCATTAAATTAACAAACTAACTGAGAACTTAAGAAAATTACTATGAATTAATATTTGGTCCAACCACCCACCATTCGCGTTTATAACTTTTTGAAGCCTATTTCTCATAGACAATATTAGCGTCCTGGTGTAATCCTCGCCAATATTTTCCCAGGCATTTTCAATCGCCAACCACAGTTCTTCTACGTTCGCTGGTCGGAAATTTCTGCGATACATGTCTTTTTCCATTTGTGCCCATACATTTTCTATCGGATTTAAATCCGGCGACTTAGAGGGCCAAGGCAGAGTGTTAATATGGTTTGTATTTAGCCATTCAGTAACAACTCGTGATTTATGAATGGAGGAATTATCCTGAAATATAAATTTAATTGAAATATGGAAAAAGGAAAGAGGAAATAAAAATATTTTCCTGCTGGAAAGTGAAGTTCTCGGGATATAAAATGAAATTGGAAGATATCATAACATATTCCAAAATGCGAGCGTAGCATTGACCAGTAAGACGCTCTCTGATTCTCCAAGTAACACCCGCTCCTTGGCAAGATATCCATGCCCACATGTTGATAGAGAAGCGACTACTACGAGCTGTAGGATTTATATAGCGCTCTTCATATCGGCAATTTCTTGGGCGATATACACGCACAGAGCCATCATAGCAGGATTGAAAAACTTTTTCGTCTGAAAAAATTGTGTTGTCCCAAAAGTCCTGTGGCGCACCGACAAATTGGTTGGCAAAGTTTACCCTCTGCTCCTTATGCCGTGGCAACAGAGCAACTTTATTTGCAGCCGAAAAATTCTTCAGCTCAGATGCTCTGATACGTCGTCTTGCGGTTTCCACCGAAGCAGGAAAATTTGTTAAGAATCAGGCAGTCACTGCTATATCAAAAGGATTCTGTCGAAGGTGGTCAAGGACGAATTCGTCTTCCTCCATAGTACTGAATTTCTGACGGCCCCCTCTATGGACGTACTCAACAGTTCCTTCTCCATTCCATTTTTGCTTAATTTTGTAAATACAACATTTACTCATATTCAAAGTATCTGCAACTGCTTGCGTTGACCATCCGTTCTGCAGTAACATCACAGCTCTCATTTTTTGCTGTTCAGTTAAGCGCGGCATAATAATAATAATAATAATTATAAGGAAAACTTCAAAATATAGAATAATTATTAGTAAACTGACAAATAAAATTGACAATCACGTTTTGATTACCTGAAAGCCTGTTTCACATTAATTTAAAAAAATCGTTTGCTCTCAATTGAAAGGCACTGTACAAAGTAGAGCCGGCGTCATCCACGCGGATCGCGTCAGGTTTGACAGTGGGCGGGCGCGGGAGGTGAAAATAAAATGAAGTGGCATTAGTAATCGTGAAACTTATAGGTATGTATACATTATTTAGAAATACTGAGGCACATTTAAAGTTGTCAGCCGCTATTCTGGGGGGGTTGTCAGCTGCGACAGTGAAGATGCATGTAAAGGCTTGATTATTAAAAGTGGCATTATAGTGTTTTCGTTTGATATAAAAACTAGATCAAAAAAATGTGCGGCATTTTACAAAGAAAACCAATATCAATTAATACAGAAGCGGTAATTCACATCGCTATGCAATACAAAGGGATATTTAGTGTATAATTGTATCGCTATCCCTCTTCAACTCATATAAATCCCCTTTCCCTTCTCGCTCACTTAGAAGACACTGCATGAACTAGCCGGCGATTTACTGGCTTTACTACTCAGTGGCGTATCATCATGCGCAACCAAGGTGAAGTGACTTCAAAAGATGTCTTATTATCTCATATTCATATATGTCCCAAAATTTAAGCCAAACAATTATTTAGTTTTGAATGTATTTAAAATATATTGAAATTTTTTAAATGCTGCATGTACAACTTCACACAGACTCTTCACAAAAACTCACATCAGAAATTCATATCACTATTCACTATATGAAAATAAGTCACTTTCACTACTGTCTCCATTTACATTTATTATGACTGGTTTAACGGGAGTATCCATCATAATATCGAGACCACACATTCTTGATTCCACTTTCTTCACATGGTCTATACATTTTATCCAGTTGGCCGCATTTACTTCTTTGCTTGCACCATTGAGAAGTTTTTTCACATCAGCTAACTTAAATGTTGTATTTTCTCTAGCAACTTTCTCTCCCTTTTAGTTGCACCTAAATAAGCTCAATTGGGTTAAGTTCGCAGTGATATGGAGGCAATCGAATTACCTCCATTCTTCGCTTTGGCCATTTCATCCACTACATACTTCTTGAAAGCTGGAAAATGTTGCCTTGCCAGTGTCAACAATTCAGCTTTAAGTAGTGATGAAAACAAATGGTGAACATTTTGAACACTTAATAAAATAATATAAATTTATTAGATAGTTATTACTTTCATTTCTATTTTTTTATGTTTTGAAATAATTCTGTAAAATCTCAATAGATATTCAAAAAGATGCACTGCTATATTTGCCATGAAAAGTGCTTTTTTATGATGTGTAACACGTGGGATAGTTCTATTTAAGATTTTAAAATTGGGGTTGCTAGGGGTTAGGAGAATGAATATCTCAAAACTTCTTGACTGTCAAAAATGTCGCCCCCTAAAATAAAAATCGACGTGTAGCGGCGAATTCTTAAATATTTTGCAGTTTTTTAATTATAGGGTGTAGAAAATTTTATTGTGCAATTTGTATAATTTTTTAAAATCTCAAGGGATTTCAAAAAATGATGATCAATGACTGTTGTGATCGCAATAAAGTGCTATCAAATGATGTATAACACTTGGGATAGTTCCATTTAAGATTTTAAAACACACCTAGACTCCAAAAAATGTTCCCCTCTAAATCAAAAATGGGCCGGTTCTGGCGATTTCTCGAATAATTTGCGGATTTTCAGTTACAGGAATAAGTTAGGGTGGTAAGTCTCAAAATGAACATCATCTATATAAGTTTCCCGACTACTATTCGTAACATGAAAATATGAGGCAAAAAAAAATTTCAACGGATACCCACAATTGCCGCAATGGGAGATTGGGGTAGTATAAATTTTCTTAAAGCAAGCTAAAATCGTCACTATAAAGGCGCTTTCATTCAACAAGTTGTTATGTAGTTGTTGAATACTAATAACTAATCAATTTTAACACAAAACCCATCAAAATAATACACTGAATTAAAGAATATCTGTATGACTTCTATTTCAATAATTATTGTTGACCCCACTTTACCCCAAAACGTTCGATGGTGCTAGGCATCCAACTGAATGCCAATGATGCCGTTATGCCGATGTGACACGGCCGAGGAACGTGTAAAATGGATCCGTAATATTTGAATGGGAAACATTCTTATTCTGCATCACATTCACCATCCTATTGTTTTATGATATGACGAAATGTATATACTGTATATAGTGTGATCAATATTTTGTTATACTACATGACAATGTCATAATGTGATGGGCGATGTATATAAAATCATTTGTTTTTCCTTAAATTCCTGGAAATCGGTTATACTTGACAACGCTGTCAAAAATGCAGGATCGGCTCATTTTATCGATATAACGAGGGTTTTTTGCTCGGGTGTTTATGTCTTATATTTCGATGTTACAAACTATACTAATGTCACTTCATTTTGAACGTTTATTATCAACTTCCTTTGCAAGCTAAATATTCTGACAGATTATTTTTAATGGTACAATATTTTCAGATGTCTACTGACCAGCATGTTGCTTGTTACTTTTTTTATAAATAGTCCACGTGGTGAAACTAATTCAAATTTGGGCCGATGCAGTTATATTTAAAATAAGTAATAAGTTTTGGATTTGCAGAGGAATGATTTAAAATCTAGACAATTCTTTGTTATGCTAAGTTACGTCAATGATGACCTTTCTCCTTTAGATCGCAGTGGAATTTTAATACCGTTTTTGTCTCAAAGGAATAACCCCTAAAATGATATAGACAGTGAACTGAATTCGGAATTACGCGCCGGCTTGGAATATTAATTTTATTAATTTTAGCATCTAAAGAAATTCATTTTAGATCGTAGATTCTGTCTTGATGAAATCACAATTTAGGATAATTGACTTATACTTTAGTTTCTTTATAGCTATTGCATTAATAATAATAGTAACAATAATAATAAATGTTTTATTTGCTGATTACACAGTCAGGTACAATAAATGTCAAATTATTTTAGCATATCGTCCCTGAAAACACGAATAGACGTATCTGATAAAATTTAAAAAATCGAGATACCTCGGCTGCGAGTGCCTCTTGATACGTTCTATTACCCGACGGAACGTAACATTTCTCCTCCGGTTCGTTTACACGATATACAATTTTCTATGTGTGGCGTATATTACAATTTGGGGAATTAATGTTGATAAAAAACGATAAAAAAATCCAATCTACTTTCAAGAATGTGTATATTAGACTGGATCAAACAGCCAAGCAACGACAATATTTTCTATAGCTTCGTAACGAACTGAACAAGCGTATTGCAAATGGCGAAACTAATTTATATATTAAATATGTTTATGAACTAGTAACAATAATTTAAGTATATATTTTCAAAATACCAGGGGCTTGAATACAAAAAATCACACAAACAATGCAAAATGATTTGATAACTCTAAACAATTGGTGTGAGGATAATATGTTATCTTTAAATATTGGTAAGTGTAAAATAATGACGTATCACCGAAAAATGAATGTAATTACCTACGATTATTCTATAAATTCCACTTTGTTAACTCGTGCATTTAACTCTTGCATTTAACAGTGGTTAACTCGCGTTAACCACTGACTTAGGTGTCACTTTTGATACGAAATTAACGTTCAACAACCATATTGAACATATTAAGAAACAAGCTGTGAAAATGTTGGGGTTCGTTATAGGTAGCAGCAGGGAATTTACATCAACGGATTCAATTTGTATTCTTTATTTCTCACTTGTCAGCAGTAAGTTAGAATTTTGCAGTATTGTCTGAAAATATATTGGTCATTGAATTCGTTCAACAGAAATTTATAAAATATTTATTTTTCAACAAACACAATTTTTATCCTGAATGAAATTACCATTATCCAATTTTATTAGATGAATTTGACATTTTCTCACTTTGTAAGCGGCGCGAGATTATGGGTTTACTATTTTTGTTTAAAATTGTACACAATTTGATAGATTCTATTGTACTATTGGAACTTATTTATTTTAATGTCCCTAGACAAGTATCTAGAAGTAAGTAAGTATACTATACTAAATAATAGGTAAACATTATTAAATATTTTGAAGAGAAGTGGGGAATGAAAAGTCTTGATTTTTCTCACATAATCCTTTAATTACTAGATTACCGATTTCAAGATGCCTAGCATCTCATCTTCAGATCCATTTATAATTAGGCTATCAATATTTTTTTAACCTAATTAGCACATATAGGGTAAATACACAATAATCAAAAAGGTTTTACAACAACTGACTCAATATACGTTACAAAACTGTTTTTTTAAAAATATATAAATCCATGTTTATAAGGGAACTTATTACTAATTTTTATCCTAAGACTTATGTATCGTTACAAATGAGAAGTTAAATTATTTATAAAAGGAAAAAATAAAACGTTAATATGTTAACAGTTAAAATGACTATGGTTAATATCTTGATATATTTAAATACTTACATTTAATTACTAAAGAGTTGTCAGCATGTGATTGCAGAAAAATATATATACACATGGTAATATATGAAGATTGTAATGAATTATATTTAATAAAATTTAGGAAATCATTATTTAATAAGTGGATGACTGTAGATTAGTAGAGAATATATTCGTCCATATATATAAATTGACAAAAGTACCACACGACATACATTGTAAAGGACCTACGAACTTAAAATGGCTGATTGAATTGATTTTTCATTAATTGTTATTGATTGGTAGTATCGCCATCTGTTGGACAACTGTTTAACTATGGTTTAATGATGTATAGTATGCTGTAAATTAATTGGTGTGACATCTAGTGTCACAACGGTGCAGATTAGATTAATGATTGAATAGATTTCTTCGATCACACCATGACAACTGCTATATTACAGGTTACATTATCAATTATAGACTTTCAAGACTATCAAGACTTTTCATTCCCCACTTCTCTTCAAACTATACATCTCACACTATGGGTACCTACGTTGATGAATTATTATATATACATACACATATACAACACATATACATATTTATATACATATATACATATACACATATATACATATATACATATTTACATATTTACATATATACATATATACATATATACATATATACATATATACATATATACATATATACATATATACATATATACATATATACATATATACATATATACATATATATACATATATACATATATACATATATACATATATACATATATACATATATACATATATATATATACATATATACATATATACATATATACATATATATATATATATATATATATATATATATATATATATATATATATATATATATATATATATATATATATATATATATATATATATACATATATACATAGGTATATACATATATACATATATACATATATACATATATACATATACACATATATACACATATACATATATACATACATATACATATACATACTCACATATACATATATACACACATATTCATACATACCTCTACATTACTAATAATAATGTTTTCCTATAAAAAATAATAATAATAATATAAAAATTATTACAAATATTAAAAATATTAGGTACCTAACATGCTAATGTTTTAAAATAAATAAACGTAAAATAAATAAATAACTTAATTGACTTGATTTGTAACAGTAACAAATTCCTCAATCGAGAAAAATGCATTTTCTAATAGATAATGTTTTAATTTGATCTTAAAGCTAGGCAGTGTGGTTGCACTACTTATATTAAAAGGTAGCATATTAATAAAGTAACATCCAGCATATTGCGGCGATTTCTGAAAACTTTCATAGTGAGGTGTATATTAAAATTTTTTGTAAATTTGTTTCTGTTGGTATACACATAAGTTAGTATTTTAAATAGAAAAATACCTATAAAAGTTAGAATGCTTTTATCTTTTAAAGTTTGCCTGCATGATTGCCTATATCCAAGATTGTATATGAGCCGAATTCTTTTCTGAGCAAGAAATACTCTGTTGCTCTCTACAGCTAGTCCATCCTCAACTATATTATAACTTATTGCCGTGTATATTAGTGAATAATATGCTGCAAGAAGCCCTCTTCATTCAGGCATTTTTTCAACGTTAGAATTGCGAAGTATTGCTTATTTACTATATGTAGAATATAATATAATAATTATAATAGTATTGCAAATGTTGATATATTCCATCTTACCAAAAAACTGTTTAAAAACAATATTTCCAGCTTACTTCTAAATTAATAGCTACCTCTGTAATTTAGTTTATTTATTATTAGGTACATATATATATATATATATATATATATATATATATATATATATATATATATATATATATATATATATATATATATATATTAGCTTTGAAATTATTTGCTATTAATATTTGTTTTGTGAAAAGTATTCTTGGGTTTGTAGCATTTCATTACATAGAGAAATAAGCAAATAGACTACTAATAAGACAGAAGATACACTTACCAGTGCTATATCTGGAAACGTATATACATACGGAAACGAACCACTTAGAAGTTGTACAAGTTCTTTCACCTTTATTGAGGATCTTCAGAGCAGTGTACGATTTGTTGCATATATATATATATATATATATATATATATATATATATATATATATATATATATATATATATATATATATATATATATATATATATATATATATATATATATATATATTTGGTTAGCTACTAAAGTGAGGACACATTGCAGACCGTACAATATGAGGACCGGTAGAAGCAATAGGCGTAGAAACACTAGTACTTCAATGTAGCCTCAGTTTGTAAATGGCAATAGGTCGGTCGCAAATATACACAAAAAAAAACAAAGTTGTGGAAGTTTCTTTTTTTAATATATTAGTACAAAATGGGGACTGTATTATCCTTTTATTAAAGTGAGCACCGTATACTTTCTTTTTTATCCACACGCTGTGAGGACCTCTCAACGTATATAACGACCTGGACAGACTAAAGCGAGGGCCGTACATTCTTGCCATGTTGCGCGCATGCGTAAACTGAGAATATTTCAACCAACGGTGTCTAGAAGTGAGGAACAATAAAGTGTTGCATACTTTAGTTTTGTTTTTATCACCACGAAGTTGAAGGTAAAGAAAGCATGGTGAAACCAAGGTTTACGGAATATATTATATTCTGTAAACTTTGGTGGAACTGTAAAATTTACCAACCATTGTGTAAGCTTTATTTTGTTTTTAGGATGTACAGAAAATCTAAAATTTTAATGAAGGCCTTAGCCAGTAAGAATGATGAGGATGAGGAATGATCCAATTTTTTCTAAAATATAGAATATAGAATATCTATGACTAAAATACCACTCCTTACGTCTTCTTACGTCTCCGCCAACTGCAAAGCCTCCTGCGATAGCAATATAAAAGAGAATATCAAAAAATCATTAGGCATTTTTCATAAGAAAATTTTACTAATAACAGTTGTTAAGAATTGCCCAGAAGACTTAAATCAGAAGTTCGATAAAATTTTAAAGTATATTAAAACATTTTGTTCCAAATGTTTCAATACGTTTTATTATATTTTCGGCAAGTCTGAAAATATACTAAATACTGAGGAATTAAGTACTTGACAATTACTGTATAGCTCAAGTTTTATTTCAAACATAATAGGGAACATTCCCATATTTTTTATTGCTTAAAAATGTTCTACCATACTGGAAAATAAGATATCCAAAATATGACGCCTTAATTCCCAATAATAAATTTGTTATAAATTATTAGTCTCGCGCGCGAGCGAACCATTTCAAACATGTTCAAAGTCGTGACACCACATCCTATAATTTACAAACAACGAGAAGACCGATTCGGTCAGCTACGGGAGATTCCAGCACTCGACCGCTTGTTTTCATAATTAATTCGGCCGCTTTCCGGCGCAACGCCTACCGAATATTGTATGCTGTGACGTCAAAGCTCGTTTCGGGCCGCGTCAATTTTATCGCTATTTAGATCCTTCATACTAATCGCGTGGAAGTACACGTTTTATTAGTTTTTATTAGTTTATAGTTTTTCATTATGAGGATACATGAAAAGATTGTAAAGAAAGTCTTGATATTCATCACACCACATAGGTGTAGAATTAGGGGGTTCGTATCCTATTTAATCTCGAACTTGTACACCAATGACGTTTTATAGAAATGATTTAATCTTTTATTTCTTACTTCGAATATGAATGGAAAGTTGTTCGTGTATACTTTTCGAGTAAAAAACTTACAAGTTAGAAATGAAAAAGAAATGCCAATCGCCTGATTCTACGCCTCTGTGATGCAATACAAGACTTTCTTGACCATATGTTTCAGAGAAAAAAATATCAATGAGAAGGTGAATGCAGAATATTGCGCGCTAGCGGAGTATTGCAATTAGAATCTGTTTCCTCGATCCACTCCACTAACCATGTATCAAAATCGAACACACCCGGAATAAAAATGTATTAACTCCAGTTTTCAGTGATTCACCAGTAGTAAAATAATTCAGAAGTGTTTTAAGTACAGTTCTTTTAACCAAATACATTTATGGCGTTATCTGTAATACATATTTATAATGTGAATTCCTTATCAAGACTGAACATTTTTTGTAATAATGTGAATATTTTTCCTAGATAAATCTGACATTCGTGGTCATAATATGCTATTTTTCTTACACAAGCGTTTCTTACACAGAGGTCACTCAGGAACTGTTATAACTTAATGACCTATTTCTGTGCATTCAGTGCATTGTAGTATATATTATGTTCACATCATACTCATTTACCCTCATTTGTCTTATCGCAGTACACGGACAAGACCTCAGTGATTGTGCACCTACATATATTGTAAATAAGCAGGTACATATATTGAATCCTAGCTCTAGCAGGTATCTGGTACAAAAGTAGCTCCATGCGCAGTTGCCACGTCGGGGTCCTCACTATGTGTGTCGGGATGCAATCAACGCTACAGCGAGAATACAACGTAAGAAAATATACTCCTCATGAGGCAGCGCCCTCAGTCGGAGGACTGCCAAACTAAGATATACTATTGCAGACGATTTCCTTACTAACTGAGGCCCATTTTTTTTTTGTAAAATCTGAAGTTATGGTGTTAGAACTTACTTCTAAGCGATATTTGCTTGACTCAACAATGTGAGGTCCGTATATTGGTCCTCACTTTGTGTTGGACCTCACTTGAACCGTATATATATATATATATATATATATATATATATATATATATATATATATATATATATATATATATATATATATATATATATATATATATATATATATATATATATATATATATATATATATATATATATGTATATATATATATATATATATAAATATATATATATATATATATATATATATATATATATATATATATATATATATATATATATATATATATATATTGTGAAAAGTAATCTTGGGTTGGTAGCATTTCATAGAAATAAGCAAATAGACGAATAAGAAGGAAAACACACTTACCAGTGCTATATCTGGACACACATACCGAAATGAACCACTATACACACGAAAACGAACCACTTAGAAGTTGTACAAGTTCTTTCACCTTTCTTGAGGATCTTCAGAGCAGTATACGATTTATTTCATTGATCATCCATACTTGAATTTAAAATATTAATACTCCAACATTTGCAGTGACGTTTTATGACATTAGTTTTTGACGGAACTCATTCTTAGAATACACAAACCTAGTCTACTATTTATATTTGTTCTATCTGTTACTTTAGTCTGTATTTTAAGTACTTTGATTTTTAAATTTAAGGATATATTTCCTGTAATTGGGCTTTGCCTGCTGGATGTAGTATATATTATAAATAAATAAAAGTCGTTTGTGACTGGCGAATTCACCATAATTGGAAAAGTCGCAAATTCATTACCAGGAATAGCTATTTATGTAACCAGTTGGGAAAAGTACTACTTTGTGTAACGAGCAGATTTATGCGGAACGAGCGCTAGCGAGTTTCAGAAAATAGTGTTTCCCAACGTGTTTCAAACATTTTTTTTTATAATTTTGACCAATTTCATATTTTATGAGAAGAAAACTGAATTTTAAACGTTTGAAAACAATGCAGTAGGTTGTAACGGTAAATATAACTGTAGAACAAGATGCATTTATCTAATAATAGATTACTGATAATTACGTAACACGTAATGGAGACGGGCGATCGGACAAACATCCTCTTTCATTAATTAATATATTTTATTCTGATTACATATAGTATGTATTTTTTATTAGCAATTTTTATTTATAAATAGGTACCGATACTCTTATTACACTGGTTTGTTTCTCCAGTTTTCAGTACTACTCCGACATGTAAACTCACATGAAACCCAATTGAAAATTTGTGCCATTAAAATAGTCCAGTTATGTCCTTCGTTAACACACATTTCACTGACATGGTGTTTGAATAACATTTATAATTGCAACTTGCGGTGAATATAGAAGGACAGCCTGCATTCAGTTACATGACTGTAATTATAACTGAATTAAACTTTGCGAAGTTTATTAGTTTTGTTAGGGTTGGCACACTCGCGCATTTCAAATAGGAAATTTTGTAGAGGCGGAAACATATTTTAATCACACTTCCGCATTACATGGAACTATTCACACTTCAATCTTCATTATCATATACAGGGTGTTTCTTAATTAATTATATACGCCAAATTATAGTTTTCGACACTGCCGTTATGAAATATATCATACAGGCCACGCTTTTACGTGAACGGCAACATTTTACCCATGGGATTATGGTGCCTATTGATGTATCGGTAATAGATAAGACATATGTAATTTTCATAGAAGTTTATCGTTATGTAGTACTTCCACAAAGGTTACCACAAATAGGGAATATATAAAACAATGGGGTAATCTAGAGTCACTCGTTCATATGAATTTACAAACATTTAGAGGCAATATATTTATTTAAAGTTATTTTTGTTCTTGCAGATATGAACATAATGAAATGGAGGTAAACGCCAATCGAATCAGAGAATGAGCCCAGTAAAGATAGAGTTACGGAAAGGATGTGTGCGTCCACCGCATTTCGATTTTTTGTAAGTATAACCGACTCTCGCTTGCAATTTATAAATATTAACTCTCGTGCAAATGATCCGAACTCTTCCATCCCTTTCCCAGATGGTTACCGAGAGCTGCGATGCGGTCAGTGGAGGGAGACCCATCGGACTGCGTGTTGGTGGTGGGAGTGTCGCGCCCGCGGATGGCCTTAGCTGTCCTAACTGTGATGTTGCTCTCCCTTTTTCTCACTTTCCATATGATCTACGACAGTGCCCTTAACAGTCTTCAAACGAACCACGCTGAGCATGCCAGGCCTCCAATTCTCCTCCTCTCCCGAAGACTGTATCCGGCCGCATCCAGGAGGCTGCCACAGGTCTGTAGTTTCTCTGAACTAGGTACATATTGAAATATCTATCTTTAGGCTATCATTATGGGCGTCAGGAAATGCGGCACTAGAGCACTTCTAGAGATGTTGTATCTGCATCCGATGGTGCAGAAAGCAGCAGGGGAAGTGCACTTTTTCGACAGAGATGAGAACTACAACAAGGGTCTGGAATGGTATAGGATGCAGATGCCGCATTCGTACCCGGGGCAAATCACTATAGAAAAAAGCCCAAGTTACTTTGTAACGCCTGAGGTAGGCCCATCCATTGCTTTCAGAGCTTGAACCACAATCTCTCATATGTCTCACATTTATTTGTAAATAGTCGTTTCAGGTTTCATCATGTCCGTGAGTGTTATAATACACTCACGGACATGATGTTCAGGGTGTCTTGAAACGAATGTTACATACTTCAATGTTAGGGAATAATGGTAGAGAATTCTAGGGAATAAATAAAAGTAATTCAACCTATTATTTTGCTCCAGTAAAAAGTGTCCCATTGAAAAGTTACTTTTAAAGTTGACTTTTTACTTTTTGCATTAATTCTGAAAGTGCTGAACCGAATTTGATAAAATTTGGCACCTAAGAGATTCATATGACGGCGAATACGATGGCAATTCATTTTAAATTATAATGCATGTAAGGAGCGCTGTTTTAACCTGGTCAGCACAAAAATTTGTCACTGTGTCGTTTTTGTTCAGAACTTTTTCCGATTTTGGCCCTAAACGACAAATAAGGAATTTAATTCTCCACAAAAAAGGCATACCTGTTGAATAACAAAAATATGCTTCATTTAACAAATATTTCGTAAAATATGTTTTAATGTTTTGGACTAATTTAAAAGAGTACGCTTTGCGTATTAAATTGGTTATCTAGTTATTTCTAATCAATCTGTCACAAAATTTCGGTTTGATATTAAGTTCACATTTTATCGAAATGCCTCGCCATAATGACTTCACAAATTGACTTCTCAAATGAAAGATATGCTTGTTATTTACGCACAAGAAGAATTTAGTGACCGGGCAGCTAAGAGTAGATACGAAGAATTACCAAACCGCAGACAACCTAGTCACACACTCTTTGCTGCTCATTTTAGAAGATTAGGAGAAAGTGGAAAGTGCAAGTTTTAAATCAGTCCGTCGAAATGGAAGAAACTTACAAAGATTAATGGACAAAGAGGAAGAAATCTTAGATAGAGTAGAAGAAGATCCTCAAATTAGTGTCCGGCGACTCGCGGCAGTTCAGGTATAAATCGTAATGTGTGTTTACTATTCTGCACACTCAGCAGCTACGTTGTTTTCATTTCACCCCCGTCCGGAATCTACTTCCACCAGATTTTGTAATGCGGAATACCTTCTGTCAAAGAATACCTACTACAAATTCACACTAGAGATCACACCTTCTTAGGAGGCATTCTTTTTACTGACGAGGCAACATTTACACATAGGGGTGTGTTTATTTGGCGAAATTCTCATGTCTGAGATGAAGAAAATCCACATACAAGAAAAGATCACCCCTTTCAGCATTAATTTTCTATTAACGTGTGGTGTGGTGTCATTGTAAATTACATTTTAGGACCTCCAGCTGGGATTTTCTCCAAGTGAGGGCTGCCTACACCAGACGCCAAACAAGTCGTTTTTAACTATTGACATTGACAAAATTTTTTTAAAGCCCCTCTGTGCGCCGTCTGCACAAACCATGCCAACATGATAAGGGTGCACCACTTGAGTTTTTTTGAAAATCGGTCTGTTTTAGAAACACAGATCCATTCCACTATGTGGCAGAAATTCCAAGTTCTGAGATTGGCCCTATTGATTTTCTCAAACACAGTATCGATTAATGTATTAATGATTAATGTATTAAGCAGAAATCAATGAAGTAAATTGATGTCATATAATATTTTAATTAGTGTAAAAGTCATGCAACGTATACATTTATAGAACGTGTTCTGTTTAAGTTTACATAACGCCCCATTTACAAAGTTTTTAAATGTTTTATTAACATGTGTTTACTGGGTTACACAATTTTAAGATAGGCCAAGCTAGATACATTTTTTCATGACAAAAGTGTTAGCGGAAATCGGCCGTTGTTTGAAGAATAGCTTCATATAATCTAGTGACATCTTTGTCACTCGAAATTTTAACCAACAGCTTTGTTATTAACAATTTCGTATGAAAAATCGCTGCTTTTTTATTTTTTGCTGATGGTCAGTTTATTCAAAAATTCATCTCGGTAATTTTTTGAGTTGTAGCGTAGATCCTCCGGCCAGTACTAACTTCATGTGTGCGGTACTAACTTCAAGAGCAGGCACTGTCCGATGCATATCAATTTGTAGCCATTTCAATTTTTCACTATGCAATTTTCCAGCAGCAAATTAGAAGTCTCATACTTCAAATGGTCATCTTAGTTTTGCGCGAAAAATAAGTAATTTTTATGGATAGGCATTCACTTTTTTTTTCATAATTTTGATTTTGATATCCCTATTCCACATCACTCTTAGGCCAAGCTACATCGATTTTGGAGTATGCATTTTGTGACAAATGCGGAAAACCGGCTAGGCCATTGGCTAAATTTTCATGTATTAGGGCAATAGATGGAGTCAGTAGATCCCTAAAATGTTTCTTCAAGGCTGTATATGTATGTATTTAGATCTCTCTTATGTTACATAACCTGAAACAAATTGAGACCTCAGTACTATTTCATTATTCATTTGTCTTTCATTATTTGGCTTATATTGTATTCATCGAAAACGATGACCCACTATATTTCAGCTTGAAATCCCCTAAATAATGTATCCAGGATACCAAACTTCCCTAAAAAGTAAAAAACCATAACGAGTTGTTGATATTCCAGTCAATTCTGACAGCAACTTACAATTTGTCCTGCACATGTACAAGCCTGAGAGAAAAATCCATTTTGCAGGTCCCAGAGCGAATCCGTGCCATGAATGCCAGCGTGAAGCTGCTGCTAATAGTGAGAGAACCCGTGACAAGGGCGATATCCGATTACACTCAGCTAAGGGCGAACGCTGCCACCGCATCCCCGGCGCTGCCTACGCCGCCGCCCAAGTTCTTCGAGCAACTTGCTCTATTCCCCAATGGCTCCATCAACGAGGCCTACCGACCGCTCGCCATATCCTTATATCACAACTACCTTCACAGATGGCTCGAGGTGTTCCCCAGGGAGCAGATGCTCGTCATCAACGGAGACCTCCTGATTGAGGACCCGGTGTCTCAGCTACAGAAGATCGAGCGGTTCCTCGGGCTGGAGCCTAGAATCGGGACGCACAACTTTTACTTTAACGAGACCAAGGGATTCTACTGTCTGAGGAATGAGACGTCCGACCGGTGTTTAAGGGAAACGAAGGGCAGGAGACACCCCAGGGTCGATCCGGAAGTCGTCTCCAAGCTGCGCAGGTACTTCGGCGAGCATAACCAGAAGTTTTATGAGCTCGTTGGCGAGGACCTCGGCTGGTCGGATGAGTAGCGATAAGTCTAGGTTAGGTTAGTTTAATTGTAATGATTTTAACAACCCGGGTCTTGGGCGCCATTTTCAGGAAGCTTCACCACTTACTCCTCTTCTAATACGCAAAGAGAAACACAACAGGAATTCATAAAAACCCACTTTGTACATCTCAACAAATTATTTAAGGGGTATATGAATAAGTAATTTCTGTCACTTCTGTTGTAACCTGTAAACCGATTTCTCCATATCGATGGACAAAATACTCCCACAGTAAGTTAATAAGGGAAACGATATTTTCCTGGCATCTGATGTAAGTACTTCCAGATGAGTCTTAGTAACATCATCCATTCATATAAGAATGAGATAATAATGTTCGGATAAAAATAAATTTCTAGCAAGAGTAAATAAAACTTATGAAATTAAAAGAATCTTTTAAATTGCAGTGTCACAAATTTTCCCGATGTATTTTCAATGTTAACAAGACTCGCAAGTATTGAAATCTTCATAAAACTGGAGAACAAAATCCTATATTATACAGCTGTGCAGAACTTTCTCGCTGATGTATTTAATTTTTTTAGCCACTTAGTTGTGCGACTATTTACAGTTTATACAAATTGTTTTACTTAAAAATAATGTCTATGTTTTTGTTGTACTATGTTGGGTATTGTTTTACTTAAAGACAATTGCGCTGTATTTCTTATGAAACGTTTGTTGAGTTGTTACCAAACTATATGTGCTGGAAGCATCTTCATGCTAACACAGTTGGCTTTCTGCCACTTTTATAGTGCTACGAATTCCTTAACTCTCGCAGTTCTTCGTTGACAACGTATACTAAGTAAGTTTAAACAAACTTAGCTTGGAAAGAAAGAGTTTGTAATGATAAAGTTAAAGTTAGGAATTATCCATTACAGGAAGTAATTTTTTTTCCAATTTATTTGAGAAAAGTGTAACTTGTTATATAAAAGTGTTCTTTTCATAAATGGCGATAAAATGTGGCATAATGTTAACATCAGTGTTAATAAGTGAAACTTAAAAATTAATAGGACAACCAAAGAAACTACTTTATTTATAATACTTAATATTGATGATTCAATTTTAAAATGTTTTACCGCAAAATCTTGTTAGATATTTCACTATTAGGTAATTAGCTTAATAAAACAGTTATTCAGGGCGTAAACAAGCTTCAACAATAATGGATATATAAATAATTTATATATTTTTTATATTCTTCTACAGCTGCCTGAAAATCCATCTTTCAATGGACTGCGCTGTTTTGAAAACATCATATTATAATGTGGTGCAAAATTCGAGATCAAGATTTTTTTCAAATTTACATTAAAAGTGAAAATATGTTTCGTAAAAGAAGACTGTTTCGTAAAAGAAATGGTGTGAAAATAATTATTTTTCTAATTTTGACATTTAAGTGCCATTTTTCAAAACCCTTTGATGTTAGGAAACGTCTTACTTTTCACGAGTTACTTAAAAGTGAAATATTACGCAATTGGTTTTGTAAAGTTCATTTGATAGTAGGTTATTTAGACCTGACAAGCTATGAAAGTGACAAGCTGTCACGCCCTCACAACCTACTGGATTGTTTTTACACGTGTAAAATTCAGTTTTCTTCTCATAAAATATAAAATTGGCCAAAATTAGAAAAAAATCCTGTATTAAACACGTTGGGAAACACCATTTTCTCTAACTCGCATCCTTTTCCGACTCACGAAAAAAAATAATGGGCCTAATACAGAACCATGGGGTACATCAGACCCGCTGAAAAATATTCCGACTTTATATAATTATATTTACCATACAGAAACACCTCTATTTAGGTCTATTATTAAGATAAGTACGTGGTGGAAAAATTTTACTAAAGTTATAGAAATCCTAGATTTGCAAGTTTTGATAATATAAATGACATGATCCAGTTTGTCGCAAGTTTTACCAAAATTTGTACACACCCCGTCAACGTAACTATACGTATCAAAACCAGACGCAATAATAGACTGATACTATATAATACTATATAATGCACCAACTTATATGGTTGTCATGGTTGACAGTCGCCCACGTGTCCCATCGCTTATGAAGCTTTTGGCAAGCAACTGAATCAGGCTCGCTTTCGGTTCTCCACAATCTCCACTCCAGGCTATTTACTATGTGGAAAATGAGTTAATAATGTTTTCTTTAAACTATATCGTACGTATTTTACTTTAAACGCCCTTTCGAGATTTAAAGATGAGGACAAGAAAGATATTTTGTGTTGACAAGGACCTATGCCGATATTAACTGTAAATTTAACTGTTAGTATTAATAAAACATGCCAATCACAATAAAAAATTCAAAAAAAATTGTAGGATGAACAATATGAGTGACAATTAATATTTCAAAAAAATATATGGTTGGCCATATCTTCTCCTTAGTCACAAACAGTTTGTGTGGCATAATATTAGTTTTGAAGATATTCTAATCCTTCACGGGCTTTCCACAAAGACGAATGATCTGTAAGCTTTTTTTTAAATTATTTGTAGGCAAAAAGTAGAAAAGTGGCTCCAAAAGTAGTTTGCTCATTATTTAGCTCATCGCTCAAATTTAGTTTTGCAACAGTGCTACAAAAATTGTAAATGCCTGATATATTTTGCAAACATTCGTATTTGATAAACAAGTTACATACAGAACGCAATATTCACTGAACAGCAAGAAGTAAAATATTTTTAACAAGAAAACAAAACTGACTCTTTTAACTAACGTATTGTATTCACTTACAATTTAATACAACTCCCTGAAGCGACACCACAATTACAAATAAACCTAAATTCAAACTTCAAGTCGAATACAATTAGATACGTATACTTTATATACCTACGCTACGCTTTGTAAATCTTGGCTGGCGCCGACTCAAAAAATAACAATAATTGTATATTATTGGCCTAATAAATTGATTGTGTTCTAAGAATGAATAACGTAATTATTTTTTGCTTTTAGTGCATTTTTTTGATGTCGGTTTTGTTTTTTGGTGTTGTTGTCATCAATAAATACTTTATTTTACTTTAAAAATGTAAGCGAACTAACTATTACTAACTAGAACTAGCTATTTTTATAGCATTTTTTAGAAACAGGTACAGTTTAGCTATTAAAATATATGAAATTTGCCTTTAGGGACATTAAATAAAATGGTAACAGGTTTCGTAAGTGCTGTGGCATAATCATACAAAAGAGAACATAGTATTCGAGGTGGGCCTATAAGGTAAATACCGTTGTAAAAGTTGGCTCGTTAACATAAATACATCAACTAGTGGGGAAGCTTCCTGAAGTCTTTAAAGTTTGTAAACAGATTGTTCGTTACCACTGCACATTCTACCAAATCATAGTTAACTTCCTCTTGTGAATTTAAGTTCACGAGCAGTTTTCACCAAGATCTGCGAGTGAAGAGTTAAGAATTACGTATTTTGCTCAATTATAATAAAAAATATTTGTTGTAAACTTATTTGTTTATATCATATACTTCAAAACACCTTCAGAATAATAATCTCACTAAATACCTGTTACTTTACCCCCTGAAATTCACTGTGATAAATAGAAATAGAGACCATATCTCTATACATATACACACAATTTTTCTTATACATTTTGAAGTAAATGATAGAACCATATATCTTTTATAAAAGTAAGTGACTTTACCTTAACGATACATATCATAAATTACATATCTATTGAGAAAAAAATCGAATTTTATATAATTCATCCTGTAAATATATATTGATACCCGATAAAATGTTTATTATAGACCCGGTTTTTTCTGTTGGATCATATTGATCGGTGCCTTAATTAATTTATACGTTCTGTAGTCCACATTGGAAATTTAAGAACAGTAACTTTATTCTCTATCTTAGGTATATCGATAAAGGCACTTGCTGCTGTCGGAAAATCGAAGTTGAACAGTACGTTTCTCTACACAGTACGAATTGTTATCAAATAGACTCTTCATTCCCCCCCACGAAAATATATTTTTTATTTTAAATAGGCAAGCGAAAGCGAAAGTAAAACATGCAAGGTTATCGGTTGCTAAGTATGAAAAACTTTCGTGCCTTGGACACTTTCTTCATTAAATAAGTTCATTAATTAACAAGAACTTTGATATATCATCCTTTCTAAATACCTGAGATTTTCGAGGTTGATTTCCGTCATTTTTCCTTCTTATGAATGCCTTCAAGAGGCCAAATTTCGAGACCAGGATATCTTCTTGTTTAATGAAATAGTCAATTCCAACATCGAGTATTCTGACCATAATGTAGCAGGGGACAATGTCATTGATTTTTCTGAGAAAAATACCAATAATACATCTTCCGTTATTGTGGACACATCTTTCGTTGTACACCATTTGATGAAATTTTCATCTTCATCTAACTTCATATTGAGGAATAATTATTTGATAACTGTCAAAATATTATTTTTTGTTGACATGAATTAGTAACCAAATCAGGATACCAAAGTACCGTTAACAACACACTGTGTACTACTATTTTTATGGCAATAAATGCCAATTTTATTACAGTCTACAGAGAATTTTCAGCATCTTTAACTTATGTATTTTATATAAAATCGAGGGAAGAGTGAAAAGTTTAAAACATTACACACTGCAAAGCCCTTTTAGATGCTCGGAGGTTTTCAAATTTCAATTCAAATACACCTCGCATCTAAAAGTAAGCTTTCGCAGCTTGCAATGTAAATAACTATATGGCTGTCTCAGGTGGTGCCGTGATATACAAGTTACAAAAAGAGTATAAAAACGTCCCTCTAATTTATGAGCAGTATGGACATCAAGGCAAAGCAACAAAATATTAATTTACAAAATTAGGCAGCTCGAACAATTAAATGTACAATCATCAATTTGAGTAGGTACAAAATAATCCACTCTAGTTTTATCCAATGGTATTGTTTAGTGTGTCATAATTTGTAAACTACTTGACTAATTGCCACAAACTCTTTTCATTTTGAAGAATGATTCCTTAAGATTCTCTTCAGTCACTTCACATTCAGTCACTTTTTATGTCCATCTGTGTAGATACGTGGTGACAACTTATCTATTTCTTAAAATATTTTAATATTTCCAGTTTGCATTTCAAGTTACCAATCACGTTTATCAACTATGGACGTGCTTTTTAAATTCACCCTATACAATGTAATAATTGTTATATATTTTGATGATTTGGAGGGGAGTCGAGGGAACAAAACTGCTATGCCCTGTATATCACTGGTACCTTACAAGAACTTAACATGTCACATCATGACTTGAATCACGTTGTACATAATAAGACGCAGTGATATCTAATTCTATTGATATGAAGCCACGCAGATAGAGAATGAAGCTCTGCTCACTCTAATGATTTAAATTTTAGCAGTTCCTTAAATTAGCGTAACTTCTAAGAGAACTGTTGTTAAAAATACAAAAAGCAATAGTAGGTATGTTGTTTAGTACACATTTACACCTTTAGTTTGTTTTCAACCGAAAGATGCATCAGCTGACACCTAATTAAAATAAGATATAAATAGGGTAAGAAAATATGGTTTAATCTAGTCATGTAATGAAAAGGAGGCTGCGAAGCAAAGAAACATATCAAATTCTACATAACACATATCAACATATGTGATCATTATATTTTTTGTAAATAATATACTTAGGAGAATAATTACGTTATAGATAATAGTTTTCGTTATTATTATATTGTTACGTGGTTGTCGAAATAAGTAGTATAATTCGCTTATCAGTTTTGCTTTGTACCATTTCAACGCCAACTTGATGATTCGCCAATCGAGGGGAGTACTGCAGGGAACCGCATTGGGACCTCTTTTGAATACATATTAAGAATACATGATTTTTGCAACTTTTTATGTATTTTTTACAGAATTTAACTCTGAATGATGAAGCGTTAACAGATAACATAATTATGGAATATATTTCTTCTCACATATAAAAATGCGAACCGTCAAGCTGCCGTTGGACGAAGAGTTTTGTAAACCTAGGTAGAAGTTCTTAAAATTCCTGCGAACAAAAACTCTATCTCTAATAATCATGTCATATTTTCATCTGTATCTCGTCTGTCAAATCTGCTATATCGTATTATAATATATATCTACTAATTCTAGTCTCACTTTTTGAATGTTATAGTATGTAGTCGAATAATATTTATTTCGTGGTGTTTACAAAACTATAGCCTTCCGAATAAGGTTTGTTTCAAGTCAAGTATAAACAGTATTTACGTAAACGTTATTATATTATACGAAGGTTAATCAAATGCATTTGCGTATAGCGAAATTGATTGAACATATTTCTGTAGACGTATACAAAAGCGATGAAGACTGTAACGTAATTTACCTTGCAGCGCGAATGCATTTCACTTCGTATAATTTGAATTGCATAGATAAAGCTTTATTACTACATGAATTGTTATTTTATGTATACATTTTTAAATGTACTAGACTTAACACTGTTAAATATGCGCACGAAGATGGGTATAATAATTAATTGAAAGTTTGTTTTTATACAAATTTAGCTAATATATGAAATTTTATATGCAACTGTTCACATACATATTTTAGATAGTTTATTAAGGAATTATAAACATATCAAATGCAATAAATATTTATTATGGAAATATGTATGTGAGAGACATTTTTTAAATTATTTCTATACTTAAAATCCATGTGTTTGTGGGTAAATAAATGTGATAAATGAACAATGTTGTATTTTCCGCCCAATCCTATTCTCCACCAACTTTACGTCAACATTACTTTTAAAAGCATTATCAACGGTGTTAAAATATGGCCGTTATCACTAAGCATATAATAAGGACTTAAAGATGGAAATGTAGTCTAATGAAATTGTACTAGGATTACACAAAATTACAGTGTGTTTGGGACATAAAAAGGTAAGTTTTCACAAAATTTCTAAAAAACATTTTTTGTGTAAGAAAAATAAAAAACCATAAACTTGGTTATTTGAATTTTTCACATAAATGTTAAGGTTATGTGAAAAAAGTGTAAATACAAAAGTTGTAGATCTTTTTATTACCTACAACTCTGCTGTTTAACTGTTTTCCATAGGACTTGTAGTTTTGCCGGAAATCGAGATAAACCGTTTGTTACCCTTAAAAACTCACCCCTCCACTTCACGACCTCAGATCGCCCGTAAATTACTTTTCCTTTCATTTTTGTTATATTCTCTTCCTTTTCCAGTGGGTTTCATCCTACCATTATTTTTTTTGTTTAAAAAATTATGGACCCTGGTCTATAATTTATTGCTTTTATCCTAAGGAAAATAATTTATTTTTTGTAAACTACCTATAGAAAAATATTATATTACCGTGAGATATTTTATTTTTATGTTACTGATTTTCTATTTTTTAGTATTACACTAAAAAATAAGTTAAATAAAAGTGTAAATTACCCAGGTTACACACATTTTTAGTTTTATTACTTACAAAACATTTTAGGAAAATGAGACACATTCATTACCAAAACACAAATGTTATAATTTCTGCGATTAGCGCAATTTTAAAATATTATATTCTCGAATGCATCCATTAAAGATATTTTGGAACATTGGAACGTCACACACTCGTCACACTCTTTTGATAAAGAAGAACTTGACGTTCTAAACAAGGGTTTAAACTTTGCTGTAGCCCCTTCTGATGATATTTTGGATGATGTCGTGGCAGTTCAATTGATGATGTCGTGGCAGATTGAAAGTTCAATTCAATATCTGCCTGATTCATCCAAGGGTCTCGTCAGAGTGGCTTGCAGGAACGAAATTTCTAAAAATATAATGAATAACGTAGACAATAGAAAGTCATGCTCAAAGAATCCTAGAAAGATTATCAAAAGATTGCGCGCGAAAGACTGTTTTTATTTAAAAGCAGATAAAGGTAATAAGGTTGTTATTTTAGATAAAGAGGTTGTTATTTTAGATAAAGAGATTATGAACGGGTAAACAACCTAATTAGTAATGGTCCTTATAAAGAACTTACTAGAAACCCTTTACCAAGAATTACCACTGAAATAAAAAATGTCCTCAAATCATGTAACAACCTTATTACTCCACCTGTTAAGAATAGGTTACGTGTATCTAATCCTACTGTATCTATATTGTATTGTCTACCAAAAATTCATAAGCCAGGGAAGTCGGTGGTGCGTCCAATAGTATCGTCTATTGGATCTCCGACATACCACTTATCAAAATGGTTGACTAAGGAATTTGAAAGTTTGCCCATTGCACAGCCTAGTTTTTCAGTTAAAAAGTCGAATGATTTCATTGATAAGATCAAGAATATTCAATTGCAAGAGGGTGACATTTTGATTTCCTCTGTTGTTTGTTCATTATTTCCGAGTGTACCAATTCCACAGACCTTAGACTATCTTGAGGATTTACTCGAATTGAACAACTATAGAAAAGAAGTAATAGAAGAATATATAAACCTTACAAAACTTTGTATGAAACAAAATTGCTTCCGTTTCAATGACAAGTTCTATGAACGGCCTGAACTGTTTATCGCCTTTCATTGCTGATGTCTTCATGAGTCGATTTGAAACTAAAGCAAAAGAAGAATTCGAGTATTTTCCTAGGATTTGGCTGAGGTATGTGGATGACATTTTTGCCGTGTTTGACACTAAGATTGCGGATGTAGAAAACTTCATTTCCAAATTAAATAGTCGTTTCACTTCTGTAAAGTTTACATATGAACTAGGAAATAATGGAAAACTTCTTTAAAACGTATTAGTAATTAAAAATAGTGACAATAGGTTAGAATTTGATATATATAGAAAAGATACCAGTACGATCAGATATATCCCTAATGACTCTCACCACTGCTATCAACATAAAATGGCAAGTTTTTATTTTCTTGTCCATCGTTTACTAAGTTTCCCTCTCCGTAATGAGAGCTTTGAAAAAGAAAAAGAATTAATTAAAGATATAGCTGTGAGTAATGGTTATCCTAGAGATATAGTTGAAAAACTAATTAGGAAGCGTAAATTTAAGGACACACTTCGTAATTCTACGACCTTTCAACAGGATATAGAGACTCCAAAATATGTATCCATCCCGTACGAACCCCGGTTTACTCGTGGTTTGAGTAAGGTCTTCAAAAACGTGGGTACAACAGCGATTCATTCGTTGAGTAATAAATTACAACAACTTTTAGACAATCCAAGAGATAAAATTGTTCCAAATGAAAGGTCTGGGATTTACGAAATTAGTTGTAATGATTGTGATCGAAAATATGTTGAACAAACGAGACGATCAATTAACACCAGATTTAAAGAGCATATGGCTCATCTAAAATATAGAAGAACAGATAAGTCTAGTGTTGCACAACATGCTTTTGACAACCATCATAGAATAGATATTAGTAATTTAAGATTAGTTAGAAATGTGACCAATAATAGACCGTTGGATGCATTTGAGAGCATAGAAATTGTAAAATGTAAAAGTAGTATGAATAGCGACAAGGGACCTATACCGTATAGCCCACTTTACGCGCTGCTTAGCAACTAATCATTGAAGCGTGACTAATGATTTCACCATAAATAGTATAAATAGGGTAGATTTTTAGTTTAACATTAGTTTTTAATCGTCTCCGGATGATGCCAACTTGGTTTGCGAAACGCGCGGCGAACGAAGTGAAAGTGTTTTGGTGTTTGTGGAAACTACTCCGAGTGTTACATTTTGGAAAGCATGTAAGTTTTTTGAATCACATAATTTCATTTGATATTTCTTTCTATACAATCATCTTGCATAATACTTATAAAATAATGCTAAAGTGTACAGTATTATGTATAAGTACCTCTATATTTGCATTCATGAAAAATCACTGCGAAAATAATGCAAATAACCACCTGAAAGATGAGCTTTTATATATAAATGCATAGCGATATAGTGCGAATGTCCGCCTCCAGTTGTGACGTCACGACGCTGTGTCACGGCTAGAACAATCGGTCGGCTACGACTGTATCCACACATTTTAGAATAAGGTCCTGCGTAACATCGTAAATGCTTCGAGACCTTGGAATTCCTATATTTCGAGATGAAATTCAATTGCTGGACAATCAACATCTTGTCCGAAGGCTCAAGAGGACTAAACCATTCAAACTTGTGTAGTGTTTTGTGGTATAAAGCAGAGCATAGTGCGAGACTGAGAATGCAACAGAATGATCTAAAGGACATCACTGGGTGGACTCGGTGGGGAAAAATATCGTTGGGGAAGGCAAGGTTTCTGGCAGTCTACATTTGTGTTTTTGGGGTAATGGATATACCATGGAAAATAGATATATTGATTGTGGATATACCACTACCAGTTTTGTTTGTTATTGTATACATTGTCCTATTTATTTACCTAGGAAATAGCAATAATTTCACTGATGCATTAACTTGTCATCTTGAAATATGGAAATAGAATTGTCAGCATGTCACAAAGTTTCGTACAGCTCATTTGATTCATGCTTAATTTCTAAGGGTATAATAGTAATTATACTCACTGAAATCTTCTCAACTGAACATTTGGTGAGCAAAAAATATTTTTCTTAGGTTGTTATAACACAGGAAAATCAATCACGTAACATTATTATGAACAATTCTATTTGCTCGAGATTTTTTAAATCTGGTATATTATTGCACGCATCTCCAGAACATAGTAACATAATGAGAATATCAATATATCATGTAACCACTAGTGATCGGCTATCAATAAAACTGTCATATTGAAATTAATTTATTTTAGGTTAGACAGCTTTGTATAAAATATATTGGAAAATGAAGACAATCCCAATTATTATTATCATTCTAGCAGCTGTTTCTGTTCCGTTTTTAGAAGCTACCTGCGAAGATTCCAGCACCGATGTTCTTGTACAGGATATCACGACAGGTAATTAGATATTATTCTCTAATATATTATTCCCAGTCTAAAAATATACCTCTCACACTCTAACGTTAATTTTGGTAGCGGCAGTTTTTTGTCTGTTTATATTATGTATATTTCGGGTGCAGATTCCGAAATAGCCATCAGATTTCATACCGTTCATATCAGACCGTCATACCCAGTTTTTCAGATGCTTTATATTGACCTGTTTTAGAATAATAGTTATTTATACAATAAGTGCAAAAAGTACCTAAGTGTTGCAACAAGTGCAAAAACAAGGGCTCGCCTATACTTAATTACCTGATATGAATAAATTATAATACTTCTAAATTTTTTAGATACAATAACCATGTGCTCAACAATTCAGTGTTCTTTCTTATGCCATTATTCTGGATTCAGAGGAGGAGTATGCTCAGGGGATAAATGTTTATGTTACAATTAATATCAATTTAAAAATTAGGAATCTATGTTTAATGAAACGTATATAAATATAACAATACCATCACAGCTTGTTGCACAATATATTTTATACTCATTACGTATATATTTTTATTCGCTTGGGAAGCTCGTGACAACCTTTTTTGTATTACCGTTGTCTAATGTAAGCAGCTATTTCCTTACGGGAATTTAGTGCTTTAATTTTTATTTGCGTGCCACTTTGGAAACAGTAAATGTCTGATGGTTCCATACTTCAGAATGAAGCATGAATTGTCATCAATACCTACCACACAGTTTTGTATATTAGAAAATTCGATCGATGTTTTATAATTGCAGTGAGCAGTGATGTAAGTCTTCGGCGGTCAACTTAGCTTTTGGTAAGAATAAACATGGCGTTTAACTATTTTCAATATTTTATTAAATCTGTATAAATAATTTCCTTCTATAATAGAAGCAAAATGTTTCTGTTTCATCTATTTGGTTAAGCGTTATATTAAGTTTTTTCTCGCGGTCGTAGATTTGGGTGATAAATATAGCATGTAATCAGAAGGAAATAATTTGGGGATAAATACTTGTTCTGAAACCAATTCCATATTTGTTGTAATCGAATTTATATAAGAACCATTTATTTCAGTTTTTACATACACTTCACAGAAAACATATCTCTTGATAGATAGATGATGCGCATTCTACTGATTTTTCTAGTAGCTATTTTTATAGCAGACGTATCAACTGCCGGCCTTGAGAAGATCAAAGATCAAGATGCTTTAGCCGAATTACTTAGAGGTAATTTAATATTCCCTAATATTCGGTTTTATAGTAGCTTTCTTTTATTGTAAACTTTAGTCAAGTCATTATAAGTAAAAATAGGCAATTACCTTCAAATTCTTTGAATGTCTATCGATTTTCCTGAAAAAATGGAATTAAGCTGATCTTACCCGACTTGTGTGCTTTTTGCTTTTAAGGGGTGAAAACTACCCCTTCGTGAAAAAAGCTTATTTCTTGTTCTCGAACATGATTTACGATGTATTACAAAATTTCAATCTACAAAAACCACCCCCCATTCATAAATGTATAAAAATAATAAACGAATATATTGTAATAATTTTAATTTTCATGTATGTATTTGTATACCGGGTGACACAGGAGACATGTAACGCTCTGTAACTTTACTATTTAAAAAGTTAAAATTTTCAACTTTGGGAGAGTTGTATATTACGTAATTGTCCTTTTTTTTAGCATATCAAACATTTCCTTAAACTTCCGGTTTATGCGGAAGTGACGCAAACTTTGTTATTTTAAATGGTACTCTGTATATTTTTTTTCCATCTGATTCGTCTTTAAATTTTCTTTTCAACCATGTATCGCACCATGGCATTTGTTTTTAAACTGACACTTAATAATCATTTTATTGTATTAAGCATAGGTGGCCATGATATGAACCTTGGCAGATATTGATGCTTAGTGTGCCGTGATATCGAAAGACTTTTGGTACGCAACTTTGTGTCTCATATTTTTTTGGGCATAATCAGTAGCTGAAAAGACTAACTAGATCTTTCTTATTTAAAGGAAAAAATCTAGAAAAAGTCAGAAGAGCCATTAAAGGGATTGCTAAATTACAGTTAGATAACATGCTTAGAGCTACCGTCACAAAAACTCGATTGTGCAAAGATAATAACGGACAACATTTTGAGCACCTAGAGTAAAAAATATTTTTTGTATTTAGTGTTTAAGTAAATCTTTTATTTTAATTTAATTCCTTCGATATAAAAATGTATTCCTTAGTGTAATGGTTTTTCATTATTTTTTTCCTTTAAATAATTCCTTTTACGTTCTTTTATTTTGTTTCCACCGCCTGCCAATCTAAATATTTTTGTTACAATAGGTAGTAACAATGTTCATTACTATGCAATAATTATCGATACTAATTTTAATGAAGAAAGCAAAATGGGATAGGTACAGCAATTGTAATGGCCGAAAATAAAAGATAAATAAGTATTTCTTAAGTAGGTCAAATAAAAAAATGGAGTTCCTATCTTAGTTTTTATAATATCGTTGGTTGTTTAGAGATTTTTTCTTTTAAATAAGAAAGATCTAGTTAGTCTGTTCAGCTACTGATTATGCCCAAAAAAATATGAGACACAAAGTTGCGCACCAGAGGTCTTTCGATATCACGGCACACTAAGCATCAATATCTGCCAAGGTTCATATCATGGCCACCTATGCTTAATACAATAAAATGATTATTAACTCTCAGTTTAAAAACAAATGCCATGGTGCGATACATGGTTGAAAAGAAAATTTAAAGACGAATCAGATGGGAAAAAAATATACAGGGTACCATTTAAAATAACAAAGTTTGCATCACTTCCGCTTAAACCGGAAGTTTAAGGAAATGTTTGATATGCTCAAAAAATGTACAATTATGTAATATACAACTCTCCCAAAGTTGAAAATTTTAACTTTTTAAATAGTAAAGTTACAGAGCGTTACATGTCTCCTGTGTTACCCGGTATATACAGACACGCATATATAATTCAGTCAACGAATGGCCCAAAAAGTAAAGCAATTCCTTCATAAAAATTTTCAGGGTACTTGGGAAGTGAACATGCTAAACTTGCATACTTGACTGAAATAGATAGATTACCCTATTTTTAATACTACCTTAAAAATTCAGAGGGACACAGTTTGTCGTTGAGAAAAAAATTATTATTTTTGAGGCCATCCCTTCAGGAGAGTAAAAGCACACATCGGCGCTAGATCGCTTTTGATCATTGGGCCATCCGCTAACTCACTCAATTTCACGTCAATCGGTCAAGGTTCAAAGAATTGGTAGCGGAAAACCTTCAGTGACTTAATAAATACTTGTATATTATATTATAGATATGAAACGGGTTTCGTAAATTATTTAACAGGAGATTTATCATACATATTTTTTAGGGGTAAGGGCAAATTGTTCTGCGTGCTCATGCTCAGCATATGAATGCTTTTCTTTCTGTCGGGAGTCCAGATTCGACGGAGGATACTGTTCTCTACACGGTTGTCGCTGTTTCATGAGTCCATGAAATTAAATTTATTTTTGTAGTACATTTATCTTATACTATGTAATTTAATAAAATGCATTAAAATCAATCAACATTAAACGTAATAATCAAGAATGTATTTTTCCAAGAGTCAGCGTAGAGTCAACAATTACAATGATTTTTGAGTTTTTACTATTCAATTCTGAACTTGGCGCGAGCCTTAATTAAACCTACTAGGCAGGAGATGACACCAGCAGGCAAAGATCTCAAGAAGATATCAAAAGCGGAGAAGGGATTCTTGTCAATCATGTGAGAGTATGATTAAAGTTTTATATTTATTTAAGGACAAAGCTGAGGGGCAATCAAAAACGCTGGAAAAATTCTATGTCGTTGTTTTGATGAATAACATATCAAAAATTAATTTTGCTAATATCGCGACTGGTTTTTCCATTTTTGTTGAATGTGGAAACGGTAAGCATCTGACATTTGAAGCAAAAGTCACTCAAAGTCATAATGACGTTTTGAAATAATGGGCATAAAATGGCTGGCAAAAGAAAATGTTATATATCAAACTCATTCGATCCATCTCGAATTCCTAAGTCTATAATTTCCAGAATTAGTCAGGTAAGTCCTCGGTCTCCAAATCTGCTCAACTTAGCTTTTATAGTGGAAATACCTCGATGATAATATGTGCGGAAAAGCCATACCAGTGCCAAAAGTTTTTCACCATTCATAACTAAACATTTAGACCATTACCGTACACAGACTAATTGTATGCAAAGCAGATGCACCTTTTTGAAATAAAAACGAATGAGATGTAAGGAGTATGGCAAACCATTTAAAATTTATAATAACTGTTTTGTCTAGGGATATATTTCTTTCAGATTATATACACAACCATAGATGAGGGCTATACAACTAATGTTTCTTCTAGCGGTTTCTGTAGCTGCTTTTCCCATCAGGCAGCAACCTGAAAAAACTCTGCTAGAGAAAACTGTGGATGAACAAGTGTCTGCAGTCAGGAAATTTATTATTGGTAAATTTATGTTTATAGTCGGGATGTCATTTCAACATGTGTTTTTGTTTTAGCGAAAAGGGGAAATTGTTTAACCCACGCATGTTTTACTTCCTGTCATAAATCTGGATATGACGGAGGATACTGCTCCGTCTACGGCTGTCTCTGTTTCTGATTGTGTGGAATTAAATGCATACTTATATAAAAGATCGCAAACCTATATTTAAACTAAATTGTTAGTAGCCTTAACTTCTAATGTTAGATGAAATTGTCGTGACTTTTGAGTCAAATCTCTTTATAAATAAACACTGTTAGATATGTTTTAAAATCAGTGTACGAATTAACAATTAAATTAGCTTTAATAAGCATATCACCCGCAAAGAAATTTCACCCTAACATATCTAGCTTTGCCGCTGAAATGCTGAAAGATAATTCAAGAGCGTCGCTGTATGACAATCACAGGCGACTCTACGTAGAAACCACAGACGAAAGAAGCATTTAGGAAGTACTCCAGAGAAATAAAACTTCAGCTGCGGAATGAGACTGAACAAGCTGAATTTTGACAGAGAACTTCGTTTTGATGTTCTATTGAAGCACAAAAATCTGATTTGCCTACCCTTGTGCGTCTTGAGATATCGAAGGTCAAAGGTTATGAAAATCTCGCTTCCAGTGTACCTGACGACGTAAGAAACTTACGTAAAATACGTAACAAAATTACGTAATTACGTAAATTTTAATAGGTACCTACTCGTATGTACATTACCTACCTCATAATGCACACCCATTTTCTCATTTAGTATTGAGGATAAATGAAATTTGGGATATCCTATATACATAATAAGCGGCACCTTTTGACATACAAGTGATTTTTTTTCACTTTCAGTTTCGCCGGAATTGAAAATATATTAATAATCCATAATATTTAATTTTAAATTAGTTAGAATTTTATAAATTAACTTAGTAGTCACAATAAATGTTTAGTTTAGTGCCCTGAAGAAGTGATAATAAATGATGACCAAACGTCGAAAAAACAAAAAAAAGTTTTTGTTTTCCCTGGTAACTTTTTCCGGTAATTGTTGTCCACCAGGGGGCGCGCGCAGCCCTTCGAATATTGTCAAAACAGGTTTTTTATATATTACGCGTATTCGAAGAGACGGAGAGAAAAATGTTTTGAACAAGAAAAATAGGTCTCCTCGATACGCGTAATCTGGTTTTGGACATGTCAAAATCAGTCTATTAGAACCGAAGATACAGCGGTTTTAAGATTTTTATTTTTTAGGGGGCACAAGAAAAAGGGAGTGAGCAATGGGGGTGTTGCGGGAAAGGGTGTGGTATTGGGAGGCTGATTTTTTTTCTCTTGTAGGTAATGGTTATTATAGGAAGCCTAGGCCGAAATTTTTTTGAGATTTCTCAATTAGGCAAGGGATAGGAGGGGAGAGGGTGGAAAAGGGTTAAACGGGTGTATATCCGGCCCTGATGAACCGATTTAAAAAAATAAAAATGGATTTTTTTTTATTTTTTATGAGGAATCGAAGACAGCTTGAAAAAAAACAAAATTCAAAAACACGGGCGTGGGGGGTGAAAATGAAAACGTTATTTCTTTGTTTTTTTTTGTTATGGGAAGGAGGGCGGGCGCCTATCATATTGAAAAAGTTGGGCAATTGTATAAACTTTACTGAAAAAAATAATTTACCGATTTCGTTCATTAGGGATGTCAGGGCGTCGAATCTAGATTAAAACCCTGTAGAAGGGCGAGGAGATGTCCTACGCCCTTTAGCCAGGGCTCATTCTCAAGGTGAAGGTTTCCCCTATTATTTAAAAAAAAATCCCAATCGCACCAATAGTTTTCACACGCGCGCGAGTTGGGACGCTGGGAAATTTTATTTTCTCTCGCCAGTATCTCCAGCGGCAGAAGAGTGGGCGTGGACGCTACCCTCTCTTCCCGCGCGCTATCCCGACACACAGAGAGATTCCTTGCGATTCCTTCGTTCCTGTACTCTCTCATTTCGTTGTCCATTGCAACGGTTTTTTTTTCTTCACGATGAATTTTCGAAGCGGATTCAATTATTAATGCTTAATTGGGCAATGGCGAATTTTTACAATTTATAATTAACATTTCTCATAATAAATTTATATACATCACAAATAAACAATTTTTCGGCCATATACTTATACATATTATCACGACTCGAGTCTGATAACCGCAGCGCCTAAATCTAATCGAGGCGTGCTTTTTTAGTTGGAATCTCTATTTCTGCGTCGCTACCACTTGATTCGTCTTCGCTTTCATATTCCCAATATGAATCTGGGTCATTATTTTCCAAATTTTCATACAAGTTTTCATACAAAAAATTGCTGCAAGCATCGTCATGCAACCCCGATCTGCGTTTATTAAAAATTGAGGAAATTAGATTAAGATTGTTCAGTAGAAGGAAAAAAGTATTATTTATTGTATAGATCAAGAATAAACACGCAGTACTTACAGCAGCTTCAGTAAATTAATGTACAGGCAGTAACGGGATTTTTTTGTATTTATTTTCCACTCAAACAGAATGATGCAATCTGGAGAGATAACCTTCTTGCTGCACTGCACCCGTCGGAAAAGTTGAGAAAATGTCACTAATGTCAGGCTTACCTTCCTGAGCTCCGATTTCATTCCCCTCCTCACCTTGCCGTCATCCACCGCGCGAGAAGAGAGGGTAGAGTCCACGCCCACGCTTCTGCCGCTGGAGATACTGGAGAGAGAAAATAAAATTTCCCAGTGTCCCAACTCGCGCGCGTATGAAAACTATTAGTGCGATCGGGAATAATTTTTTTTTAATTAATAGGGGAAACCTTGACCATGAGAATGAGACCTAGCTTAAGGGCGTAGGACGTCTTCTCGCCCTTCTACAGGGCTTTAACCTAGATTCGACGCCCTGACGTCCCTAATGAACGAAATCGGTAATTTGTGTCAGTAAAGTTTATCCGACCTCCTTCCCATAACAAAAAAAATTGACAAAAAAATAACGTTTTTATTTTCACCCCCACGCCCGTGTTTTTGAGTTTTTTTTTCAAGCTGTCCTCGATTCCTTATAAAAAAACAAAAAAAACCATTTTTATTTTTTTAAATCGGTTCATCAGGACCGGAGATACAGCCGTTTAATCCTTTTCCACCCTCTCCCCTCCCAAGCCTTCCATAATTATGAAATCTCAAAAAAATTTCGGCCTGGGCTTCCGATAACCATTACCTACAAGCTTCCCAGTCCCGCCCCCTTTCCCGCAACACCCCCATTGCTCACTCCCTTTTTCTTGTCCCCCCTAAAAAACAAAAACTTTAAAACCGCTGTATCTCCGGTTCTAATGGACCGATTTTTACGGGTCTAAAACTAGATTACGGGTATCGAGGAGACCTATTTTTCTTGTTCAAAACATTTTTCTATCCGTCTCCTTGATTACGCGTAATCTAAAAAAAACCTATTTTTACAATATTTGAAGGGTGTCGCGCGCCCCCTGGTGGACAACAATTACCGGAAAAAGTTACCAGGATGTAGGGGAGATCATTATTAACAAGTTGGAATTGTTTTCAGAAAAGTCACTTCCGTTTGCAAACTTAGATCCGCTCCACTATAACAACATATCAAAAAACGACCGGAACTTTTGCAAGCACGATTTTACACCTTGACTGCCTATAATAGCTTTTTCTGAAAATATTTCATTCTTGTCATTTTAAATATAAATTAGCAAGCCACAATAAACAGTATGGTAAATATATTAATCTCACTTATTTCTTATTAAGCTGGGATTACTAAAAATGTAATAATACATATTTTTTTAATCTTTACTTGATTTACACTAAAATGTTAAGATCTATTGGACTAGGAATTGCTTTGGTGCCAAATTGATAATCCCAGAATTAGCCCCACTGAATAGCCACATCGCAGTTAGCGCCACATTGCAGATAGGGGTAGACATTTACAAGTGTCGTCCACGGAACAGAAGCCCCCACGGAATCCGGTATGGCGACAGAATGCAGAACATTGGTAAGGCGAACAATGACTTCTCCTCTCTAAAAGAAAATATAGAAAAATACACATCGAGTATTACTTAATAACGAAACAAACAATAAATAAATCTAGAAATATGACCTATATATTACTATAAATAAATGAAACAATTAATTAGAGTATAATATACTCTAGCGACGATAATAATTTGGTATGTACCTACCTAAATATAATTCGGTTACTGTATCCCCATTAGTTCTCTCTAAGATTACTGCTGGGATAGCTGCTACAGAAACAGCTAAGACAAATATTGTTAGAGCAGTCTTCATTTTCCACATATTTTCTATTACAAACTGAAAAACATAGTTTATTACATAAGTATATAAATATAATTGCTGCATTGAACTCTTCTAACTACTTTATTACTATTAGTATACATTTTGTTTTCAGAGACGATGAATAATTACTAGCTCAATATTTGCACATGGGTAGTATTTGGCAGCCAGCATATAAAAATCCTAAAAGTCGTCGTCAGGGGTTGCAGGAAGGTGATATCAACCCTTTTTTGTATGTTTCTATTGCTCCTAATTTTCGGAAATTATGTTTATGCCAATTGAAAGATTGTGAAAATGTGGATTATTATTGCTTTAATCTTAATCAATAAGTATATTCAAATTATGGCTTTGATTATTTAAAAAATTCTCTCTGAGATTCTTTTACTTGGCATAAAACGAACCCCTATTTGGTTACTGGTATATAAAGCGTTCTCAATAAAACAATTCAGGTTCATAGATAATAGTAATGGTGTTCGTCGAGGTTTTCGAAGTTCTAAGAGCTTTCGCTAAAGTCCTAAACGTTTAGCAATTTGAAAATTGAGGACTTACGTGACTGATAACCAAAAACATAGTCGTGGGAATTAGGCATGGATCGAATGAATATACATAAAATTGAGAAGTACTGATGACATTCTTATGTGGTTATTTTCATATTCCAACACATCAGTCATACGTCAACTTGACGTTCATTGTTTCCGAGAGATTTGGGGAATTTTCGATTTATCATTCATGATGATGAGTGAAGTATCTCTATCTGTTATAAAATCAGACAAACAAATACAAAAATTGTCTTGAGACTGTCTTGGTAACTATGGTAGTTGAGGAGCAGACATTCAAAACACCAGAAGAAGCTGACATTTATATTCAAAAATAACACATAAAGTTCATAAAAAAAACTGAAGTTCAGAAATGAACAGTAGAATTTCTAAATCATTCCCTTTAATTTTTACGATTTCAAGAGGCGTGGGATCAGAAAAATTATATGTAGGCTCCACTTCGTGGATGATTTTAAGAGTCATTCTAAATTTTTGGTCAATAATATCTTGATATTTATATATGTTTTTGAAGAAGGAATTATCATAGATGTTTCAAAAGAAAATTCGTTTTCATAATTACAAGAACATCACAACACATTTTTTCAGATGCATGTTTTTTGAGAGGCAAATTGTCACGTTTTTAAGGTAAGTTTTAAGGAATTAAGGTGTAAGGTATTATGGTATTATAAAAAAAATGTCTACGCCCATGAAAAATATTGTGTAGGTCGGGGTTGTCGGTCGTTGAAGTACACATACTTATTAGAAAAACTATACCTATACCTATTTTTTACATACAACATCAAAACAAACCAGAATAATTCCACTATAGATAATTTGATGTTTTCCAGTATCTATCGCTGAATTTTTCCTAACCTGCGCCAGCGATAAAACCTTATCTCATAAGCTAATAAACGTGGAGTCGTGACGTAGATATTTTACAATTGAAAATGTTAACCTTGATTATTTTTCCGACCCAAATATCGACCAATAGAATTGCACCATTCGACGTCACGTGGTACAACCTACATGGTATTATACTGATAATTTTTTGATTATTTTCTCTGGTAGTTGCTATATATAAACAACAAAACATAATCCAGTCAAATTAACCACACGTCAAACTGACAGGTTGAATTCAATTGTGAAAATTGGAGATTTTGCATGAAAATGAGTCGATTTGGAGTTTGTTCTCTGTCCACCATCTATAAAAAAGTCAAAGGAAATGTTCCCATTAATACGGAGAAGGCAAAAAAAACAGTTTGGAACCAATTTACTACTTTTTGTACTGAGAGGGAATACACATTAAGTGCTGAAACGAGTGAAGCGCAATTGGCAAACATTATGAAAGATTACGCTTACAATATGAAGAAAATGGATGGAGAAGACTATAAGGAAGGTACAATAAAAACAATGTGGAATCAGACGGAAAAATAATCCCCCGAATACCACACGAGCTTCAAAATTATCTGGCATTTCCCTCAAGGTTCCCTGCAAACAAATAAAGTCGTCAAGTTTTTCAGGAAAAATCACTCGCGCTTCGCGCTCGTGATTTTTTAACCTGAAAAACTTGACTCCTTCATTTGTTTGCAACGAACCTATCGGGAAATACCCGATAATTTTGAAGCTCTTGTGGTATTATAAGTGATTATTTTTCCGACCCAAATATCGACCAATAGAATTGCACCATTCGACGTCACGTGGTACAACCTACATGGTATTATACTGATAATTTTTTGATTATTTTCTCTGGTAGTTGCTATATATAAACAACAAAACATAATCCAGTCAAATTAACCACACGTCAAACTGACAGGTTGAATTCAATTGTGAAAATTGGAGATTTTGCATGAAAATGAGTCGATTTGGAGTTTGTTCTCTGTCCACCATCGATAAAAAAGTCAAAGGAAATGTTCCCATTAATACGGAGAAGGCAAAAAAAACAGTTTGGAACCAATTTACTACTTTTTGTACTGAGAGGGAATACACATTAAGTGCTGAAACGAGTGAAGCGCAATTGGCAAACATTATGAAAGATTACGCTTACAATATGAAGAAAATGGATGGAGAAGACTATAAGGAAGGTACAATAAAAACAATGTGGAATCAGACGGAAAAATAATCCCCCGAATACCACACGAGCTTCAAAATTATCTGGCATTTCCCTCAAGGTTCCCTGCAAACAAATAAAGTCGTCAAGTTTTTCAGGAAAAATCACTCGCGCTTCGCGCTCGTGATTTTTTAACCTGAAAAACTTGACTCCTTCATTTGTTTGCAACGAACCTATCGGGAAATACCCGATAATTTTGAAGCTCTTGTGGTATTATAAGTGATTATTTTTCCGACCCAAATATCGACCAATAGAATTGCACCATTCGACGTCACGTGGTACAACCTACATGGTATTATACTGATAATTTTTTGATTATTTTCTCTGGTAGTTGCTATATATAAACAACAAAACATAATCCAGTCAAATTAACCACACGTCAAACTGACAGGTTGAATTCAATTGTGAAAATTGGAGATTTTGCATGAAAATGAGTCGATTTGGAGTTTGTTCTCTGTCCACCATCGATAAAAAAGTCAAAGGAAATGTTCCCATTAATACGGAGAAGGCAAAAAAAACAGTTTGGAACCAATTTACTACTTTTTGTACTGAGAGGGAATACACATTAAGTGCTGAAACGAGTGAAGCGCAATTGGCAAACATTATGAAAGATTACGCTTACAATATGAAGAAAATGGATGGAGAAGACTATAAGGAAGGTACAATAAAAACAATGTGGAATCAGACGGAAAAATAATCCCCCGAATACCACACGAGCTTCAAAATTATCTGGCATTTCCCTCAAGGTTCCCTGCAAACAAATAAAGTCGTCAAGTTTTTCAGGAAAAATCACTCGCGCTTCGCGCTCGTGATTTTTTAACCTGAAAAACTTGACTCCTTCATTTGTTTGCAACGAACCTATCGGGAAATACCCGATAATTTTGAAGCTCTTGTGGTATTATAAGTGAAAATCTTATTGTTTCCAAATATAAGGTTCGATTTCATGTTACATAATATGCTGCTTAGTATTCGTGACAAGATGGCGGGCATTATTACGATGAACTCGTGAGCAAACAAAAATAGGACAACTTTTTTTTCTAATCTAAATCTGTCCCAATTTGAATATTTAATGAGTAGCCGAAGTAATGTTGGTCAATGGGCCAAAATATTTTGACAATTTATTTTGACAAAAAAGGCCACTTTTAAGTTGAATCGGGGAGAGAGGCAATCCGGACAGACAGACAATCCAACGGGCAGGTAGATAGACAGACAGATGTATGGATATTGTGAAAGTTATTCAGGATTTTGTGACGAGCCCCCAGGTACAAATATTTTTTTGTGTTTTTGACTTGTGTTTGCAATAATAGTGTTAATCAGTTATTGATTAACACTAATCAATAACTGATAATTGTGTTAATTAGTTAATAATCAGTTTATTGGAAAATCCTCTGATATTACTATCCTGATGAAAGATAAACATTATGTAATGATTTTTGTATTATGCAGTGCAAAATATAAGACGTATTATTGTGTGAACAGAATGTGCATTGGAAAGTTATTAAATTCGGGGCGTCGTATTTTAAAATTACTACCAGTAAACACATATAGATATTGTAAAATACGTGAATAATAGTAGAGCGAAATCGAGGGAAAATTATGAGGTTTTTTTTGACGTAGAACCAGACGACAAGTTATGTTTTATTTGAAGTAGATTATTTGGAAGTTAGAATTGGTGTTTACGACACTTTTGTGTGGTACAGGACTTTTATTTATTATATCGAAAAAATTTTAAAAACCATGTTTTTTACGTTTACATCGTCATATCTCCAGATCTACGTAAGCTATCAGCTTAATTTTTTTTTAAATTCTAGTATACAATTAGGTGCTTCCAACATTATCATTACTGAATATTGTTTATAATTGTATTTAAATAACAATTAATTTATTACTTCCTTACAGGTGTATTTATATTTTCGATAAGCGACAAACTTTTTCATTTATGGAAATTTTTACATACATGCTGCGAAGAATTTGAAGCTAAGATATTAAAGAAGTTTTGAGTAAAAAAAATCTGCTGGAATTAACGGTTTTTTTGCTACGATTTTTTTTGCGACGCATATTAATCAGCGCAGCTAAAGGGACGTTTTGTTACTAGAACGTGTTACATTTTAGATGCATATGGCCTGTAGCTCTGTACCGAATCGCCTATTATTACAAATTGTGTCTAGTTATTATTATAACTTGTAATTTCTGTAATATGGAATGTATATGGAAAGTACCTAAGTATCGAGATTTCCTAAAATCGGGGAAAAGCAAAGTCTATTGCAGTTTGTGACAGAATACATTATTCAAACAGTTCTGAATTTATAAACTTTAATACAAATGTAAAAGTGTAAAGAGAGATACCCAAAATTTTACACATTTTATACGAATCTAAATTCAGTAAATAAATATTGGTTAAATCAGTGGATACCGATGTATTACTTTTGACAATTCACAAATACAATTAATTACAAAATTAAAATCAATTACGTTATATGTGCAACTTGGTCATAGTAGTGCCGTTCAATTGAAAGTAAACGACTCTTGTGAGAAATTTTGGAAATTTTCCCATTGTGAAGCAGGCTTTTGTAAACAGATCACATTCAAAATTATTTTAGGTTGCAGTATTTGTCAGTTATAGGGTGACAGCATTTTATATACAGTATTTATTAAGGAAAATCTATATGGTAAGGACGTCTCTTGTAAAAAAAATCATTAAATTAACAAACTAACTGATAACTTAAGAAAATTACTATGAATTAATATTTGATCCAAGCACCATTCGCGTTTATAACTTTTTGAAGCCTATTTCTCATAGACAATATTAGTGTCCTGGTGTAATCTTCGCCAATATTTTCCCAGGCATTTTCAATCGCCAACCACAGTTCTTCTACGTTCGCTGGTCGGAAATTTCTGCTACACATGTCTTTTTACATTTGTGCCCATACATTTTCTATCGGATTTAAATCCGGCGACAGAGGGCCAAGGCAGAGTGTTAATATGGTTTGTATTCAGCAATTCAGTAACAACTCGATTTGTGAATAGAGGAATTATTCTGAAATATAAATGTAATTGAAAAATGAAAAAGGAAAGAGGAAATAAAAATATTTTACTGCTGGAAAGTGAAGTTCTCGGGATATAAAATGGAAACGGAAGGTAACATAACATATTCCAAAATGCGTAGCTTTGACCAGTAAGACGCTCTCTGATTCTCCAAGTAACACCTGCTCCTTGGCAACATATCCATGCCCACGCGTTGATAGAGAAGCGACCACTACGAGCTGTAGGATTTATATAGCGCTCTTCATATCGGCAATTTTTTGGGCGGTATACACGCACAGAGCCATCATAGCAGGATTGAAAAACTTTTTCGTCTGAAAAAATTGTGTTGTCACAAAAGTCTTGTGGCACACCGACAAATTAGTTGGTAAAGTTTAACCTCTGCTCCTTATGCTGTGGCAACAGAGCAACTTTATTTGCAGCGGAAAAATTCTTCAGCTCAGATGCTCTGATACGTCGTCTTACGGTTTCCACCGAAGCAGGAAAATTTGTTAAGAAGCAGGCAGTCACTGCTGTATCAAATGGATTCTGCCGGAGGTGGTCAAGGACGAGTTCGTCTTCCTCTATAGTACTGAATTTCTGACGGCCCCTATATGGACGTACTCAACAGTTCCTTCTGCATTCCATTTTTGCTTAATTTTGTAAATGCAACCTTTACTTACATTCAAAGTATCTGCAACTGCTTGCATTGACCATCAGCTCTTCAATAACATCACAGCTCTCATTTTTTGCGGTTCAGTTAAGCGCGGCATAATAATAATAATAATAATTATAAGGAAAACTTCAAAATATAGCGTAATTATTAGTAAACTGACAATCAAGTTTTGATTACCTGAAAGCCTGTTTCACATTCATTAAAAAAATCGTTTACTTTCAATTGAACGGCACTGTACCAACACGCGTTTTATATTAATTGATAGAGTTATAAAATATTTGGGAAAAACATTTCTTCTTGTCGTCTTGCAGTACATTGTCTGATAGAATGTGACACTACTTTTAACAAAATGTGCTTTTTACAAAATTGGGAAAAGAAGTGCATTTGAAGTTCTGAAAAAGAACATAGACTGTCTTAAAGTATTGTCAAAAATACCGCTACTCTCTCAGCAAGAGGCCCTGCAAGTAGCTACAGGATATATTCTATTGTTGTAACATTTTCGAAATTTTTGAAGTTTGTATTGCAACTCTTCTTTAATTTTAATCGTAATCTTGGACCCGCTAGGCCTCAATAGAAAAATTATATTTATACACCGCTACATTTATCTAAAAATACAAACATGGTAATTATTCTAATTCCATGCAATTAAAAACAGCGGCAGCCATATGGAGAACAATATCCTCCGTTTAATCCGCTATTTCGACAGTAAGAAAGGCAGGCATAAGGCAGACAAAGAGAGTAATCTTTTTGCACTGAAAATAATAATTTTAAAATATATATTAAAAAATACATTCCACAAATTACCTCTAGCTAATCCCTCAAATGGAATTTTTGCCTGATTATTATATTCCCCTGCCGCTAAACTGACAGCTGAGATTTCTGTTACAATTACCATTAACAGAAAAATTACTACACTAGTCTTCATTATTCACTATGCTTCCCCCAAAACGTGATTATAATCTGAAATAAATGTATTTCTCATATAAATATCAACGAGCATATTAAATATATAGTCATATCCCTCATATCTTGAGTTATTTCTAATACATCTGTAAAGTTTCCGTTTATTTTCATTGAACAGAGATTCACAGCAAAATCGACGCTTTAAACATTTAACGCATATCTACTTACTGGTAATTAATGTCCAATTGTACGTGACCATGAATACGTTGCGGGGCCAAACTGGATTGAAGTTGTATGGACTAGATATTACGAAGATAATTATTCATAGATTATGATCTATATGTTCTTTATGGCATTTCTCCTCTGATATTTAAAATTTTGCGCCGTCGATGAAAATGTCACTTCCATATTTCAAAACGTCAAATCATCCATCAATTTGACACAATAAAAAATAATTTTAGTTTTTCGAAGGTAATAATAAAGACATTTGTACAAAATTGATATTAATAATATGATGTTACCAATAGAAAAACTTTAATGTTAATTATTTATAGATATTTTATATATTCTTTCGTTGAAAACTACATATATGTATTACTTGTTTGTTATTTGATCAGTCAAGAAAATCTAGTAAATTTATTTTACCATTTTTATGTAAAATATGCGTGTTGATAGAAACAGCGACAATGAAAAAGAACAATGGGAATTTGACGATGAAAAAATCTAAAACGAGGAGGAAGAGAAAGAAGAAAAAAAACAGATTTTATGAGTTGTTACAACAAACACGCAAGGCAAATTTTTACTCAGATAGGTCAGACACCTATTAAAGTGTCTTTTTTATAGAATTTAAATTATCTGCAATATGTCCAATAACTAATATTAAACGGTCCACTAACTAACAAATACGTCCAATAACTGTACTTTCTGCATTAAAATTATAAACAAATTTCTACAAAACACATGACAAAGTTTCATTACAGTTACTAACTAATGGGTGTCTCAAAATTAACGCATGATTTGATTTAATAGAAAACACAGTTTTTAGTCTTTTGATTGTTATTTTTTTTTACTGAACGATAAAGTACATAGGATAGGGTAATTTATGGAATAACACATCGGGCAAATGGCCTCCACGGCTTTGCATGCACATACGCACTCATTTGGCGAAATTTCCCATGACCATTCTGCATAAATGTGGCTGAATTTCGTTGATGCAGCGTTGAATCTCCTTTAATGCACGGGTGGTTGTGGGCCTGTTGACATAGACCTGTGATTTCAAATAACCCCATAAAAAGAAATCTAATGGTGTTAAATCACACGATCTAGGGGGCCAATTCTGATCACCGAAACGAGAGAGTACACGGTTTGGAATGTCTCATGCAGTAATTGAATTGTTTCACGGGCTGTATGGCATGTGGCACCGTCTTGTTGAAACCACATATTGGCCACATCCAATTTCATCAGAATCCAATTTCAAATCATCCAATTTCGGCAGAAATCAAATCATCCAATTTCGGCTCGATATCATGTCGTGATATCGAGCACCAGTAACGAGGTGGATTCTCAGTAATCACATGTGGATTCTCAGAACCCTAAAACGGCAATTTTGGCGATTAACAAAACCATCAAGGTGAAAATGTGCTTCATCGCTTAGGATGATGTTGCTCGAAAAATCAGCATCCATTTGTTGATGTTCAATAATCCATTCAACGAACTCTCTTCGCTGTGCATGATCATTAGGCTTGTGTGCATGATCATTAGGCTGAGTGAGTATACGCTGTAGAGAGCTTCTTGAAATTTGAAATTCTTGTCCACGATGCCGAATTGAGGTTCCTTGATTGTCACCGACGCTCTCACGCACTGCTTCTATATTGACATTTGAACGGATTGTTCTTGGACGACCAGTGTGTTTGGCATCTCCAACGGATCCAGTCTCCCTGAATTTTTCAATTAATCTCTTCACAGTTGGCGAAGTTAAAACACTATTCCGACCATATTTTGTATGAAATTTTCGAACTGCGGTCGCCAAGCTTTCATTATTTTTGAAATATTGTTCAATAATGAAGACACGTTGTTCTATCGTCTAACGCTGTTCTATCGTGTATTTTTACTAACCCTAAATTGTCAGCTATCGAATTGTTTTTTGTTTAGGGTTGCCAACACTGTACTTCACAAATGGCGGCAAATGTAAATTTTGAGACACCCTTTATTATCTTAATGTACACGAATTAAATTATGCTCTGAATGTTTTCTATTTTCATTTGATTTATTGCAACGTTCGGATACAGGGTATTCAGTATTTTTCTTATGTAACTGTGCAGGTTAGCCTAACTCATTCATTAAAGATAAGTAGACATGCCACTGGATGGGTTCCATTCATTAAAGATAAGTAGACATGCCACTGGATGGGTTCTGATCACACGAAGCGGCGCGGCGTTGCCGAAAGGACACCGCCGCAACATCTATCTTCCATTTTCTCTCTCGCACTCATTGCAGTTTTTAGAACAATAATAGATACGCTCTTACAGCGTTTTATGAATGAACCGTTAGGTCTCCCCGTATTAACATGTCTATGGTTCAAACCAACTCGCAGCGTATTAAAATCACTGCTTCGAGAAAAAATGGCCCTGATCTGATTTAGGGGGAAATTTTAAATGCGGTTTTTCTACTTTTTAAAACAATTATCATCCGCGCAATTCTTTACAAGAAATACCAAAAAACCCTAGTACATCATTCTTGAGCCTTTTCCAGGTCTTGACAATGTGCATGTGCTTTCATTCTGGCAATTGTAAGCGTCTACAATATATTTCTACGAATACAGAATACATTATTTTATTATAGGATAATAAAATTATTGTTGCAAGTACATTTCTATGTAGCATTACCAGCCGTGAAAACAATTTTATCAGCGATAAGGCAATAGTATTGTTTGGTTTATTAATATTTATAATTCAGTTAATATGCATGTAAGTATACAACTCGGCTTGCAAATAAACAACGTGGGGAATTACTTACTGGCTATAAAAGGGGATCCCAAAGGTTGCGAAACCGCATATAAATAGTTAAGTATAACGTTCAGTGCTATTTCATACATAAGTACCTACCTAATCTCAAGACATTTACATAAATGAAGACCACGCTTGTTACCTTACTATTGGCTGCTCTCTTTGCAGTAGCAGTGTCTGAGGATGGTTTCGAGAGATTCGAGGGTCAAGAACCAGCAGTCAACTTAGTCAGAGGTAAATGGGAATGATTATATTAACGCACCGTTAGAAATTTACCGAAATTTTGTTGCTTCTTCTGTTCGTAAGCTGGAGTCCGATGTCAATGATTTTTGTTTGAATTCTAGGTTTGTTTCTTGAGAATGTCACTATACTTTTTGTTTTTAATACAACGTTAATTTTCGGTTTATACCCGGCCTATACCCTAAATGGCGGAGTGCCTCAAGGATCTATATTAGGACCCATCTTATTTTTAATATTTATCAATGATCAACATTCTCGATTATTTTACATACAAACAATCTCTCTAATGTATTATAAGTGGTTTATTAAGTCATTTCTAAAATATTAATTATGCAATTGTTAGATCGGTTGCAATTTAATTACTATATTCGCATACTTATGTTATAGACAGAAGAGGTGCATGCATACAATCCCAATGTGATATGGTCTGTCGCGGTTCTGGCGTCAGTGGAGGAAGTTGTATATACGGCGAGTGTTATTGCACTGGATCCGCCGTACACTTCTAGAAGTTCCTGTTATATTTAAGATCATCTCAAAACTTTTTAATAATAAATGATTATAACAAAATATTTTTTATTTAAAAAAGGTGCAAAAAAATTATTCCTTCCTTAATCCTAAATTATCCTCAAGTAACTCATAATTCCTAAATTATCCATAATGTGCATTCGTTAACATTTTTTTAAAAGCAATTTACCAAATTATGTAGTTTTTTTATTTTAAACGTTATTTAAGGACTTTACTAAGTAGTAAGGCCGTTTTGGATATTTTTTTTACGTTAAAATAAACATCATGAACCTTAAAATTATGTTCAGACACCATTTTTAAAGCGAAAACGCTCAAATTTACAAAAATGATCATAGTACAAGGTAGCAAAATAATGGATAAATTAGTTATATGCTGTTTATATTTTTTTTGGAACATTTGTATATTACACTAATGCTTGAATAAATAATGTATATAGTCCTGTTAAAACTGATATTCTTAACGAGAATTTTGTGTTTTTTAATCATTGTTTTATCTTATAAATTGATGAAATTAGGTAATAACATAATATGGTATCCAAATAGACTGAACCGATAAGGATTATTAGCATATATAATAATATTGTTTGGTAGAACACACTAGTAGTCCAGGCCGTATCTGATTTTTTTAACACGGTAAAAACTAGAGCTTCTACGGTAGTTCTAAGAGATATACAAAGTGCACTGACCGCCTAACTATCCGCTATTGTGTAGTGCTGTTTTACTGTGAATGTGATACAATATAATATCAGTGAACGATGGAAAATATTCCAAAACGTAGGCACTATCGAACGGTAGCCGAGAAGAAAACTATTTTACTGCATACAGAGAAATCACCCTCATCGCGACAAAGATACGTGTTCGGATTATACAGAAGCATCAAAGTCAAGCATATACACACTTTTAAGAGAAGACGAGATACATGGAAGTGTACAGCCACCGAAACCAAAAAGCGGTCGAAATAAGATTGTAGTGGACGAAGACGAAAAAAAAATGCGATATTTAGAATTGTTTCATTAGAAAGAACGAATTGCCCACTTTAGATAAAGTGCTGAAAAGTATATGTGAAAATATTATTATACCTAAAATGTGCAGGGCTAATGTAAGGCAAAACTTTTAAAAGACATGAATCGTGGAGAAAAAGAAGGATTCAAGAATCGTTAACAGAAAAGGGCACTGCTTTCCAAGAAAATTACTTGGAGGCGGAATTATTGCAAGTTTCTGAGGTATATCCATAAATATAAGAAGCTGGCAGTGAATGAACTGGCATTGACGCATGGAGTCACATTGTTGGGATTCCCTCCTTATTACAGCGAATTGAACCCCATTGAATTGATCTGGGAATAAGTAAAAGGGGAAGTGGCGAGAGTGATTCGAAGTGATTGCTCCTCGATTGAGAGATTGCTCTTCGAAGATTTTGAGGAGCAATGAAAAGAGTCACAGCAGGAAATTGGCAGAAGTGTATAAATCACGTGATAAAAGAGGACCAGATATTGTAGGATGTGCATTTGGCGGTTGAACAAGCCTTAGAACCCATTGCTATTAATATTGGAAATGGTGATAGCGACAATGAATATGAAGTGGAAACTGACAAATAGTGATGTGAGTGATTATAATATTATTAAATAGTGACATAGAAATTAGTGATATTAATTATACGTTTCGACCCCCTAAAAAATGCCTACGCCCATGAGTAGTACTTTGTAGGTCAGATTTGCCGGTAATTCATCATTCAATACTTCTTAGAACCACTGTAAAATCTTATCACTATATATGTAATATCTTATTATAATATATATCATCTAATCATTTATAATTTCCAGTCTACGTCTTTTATACATTGGACTTAATTCATTTATATCATCAATATTTTCGACCTCTACGTCTTTATCTTCTAACTGAATTGAGTTTTCTTCTGGCTCCAGTAAAGCATTCTCGGTTTCCTTCTCATGAGTTAGTTCTCTCTTCATCGTAATCGTCTTCCACGTCGATGTCCACAGATGCTTTGAGAATTGCTTCATTGTCACATGATTGCACTTGACAATTAGTACAATAATCAGAACATTTTAAACCATGCTGAACACAACTACATGATTTAGAACATTCCTTTTTGCAGTTGCAGCTAATAGTTTTTAATAAATTTTCCGGAAGTAACGGTTCGGTCAATTGGATAGGTTCTAAACCATTTTTCTCAAGGGACGGTCCCGCAAAGTGTGTACGTGAAGAAATCTGTCATCAATAGCAGTAGTTTTTCGTCTTCTGCCATTGCCTGCTCTTGGCTTGTTTCTGCCAGTTTGTCTAAAACGTTCGACTACTCTTTTAATGGTAGAGAGATGAACACGAAGTATACCGCACTTAAAACCATAGTAGTATACAAGAGGTCAAAAAAAATCACCGTCAAAGTGACATTAGCGCAATAACGAGCAAAGCCTCATCAAAAAAACCTAACCAATACACCTAAAGACAAGAACTAAAAAGCAAAATGTAGGCAAGGTATGGTTCTTCAAAAAAAATTGTTAATAAAGAAATAAAGAAATTGGTAATATAATTATTTCACAGGGTGTTTTAAAATTAGGGTTCTACAACATTTTATTTACCCCGTATAATTACTAAAACACAAGCATATAAGCATATGAGCCTTCTTGATTTTTCCAATTTTCCAACTTGATTTTCCAAACTATTACTTTTCGTATTATTTGGCGTTAATAAAAATTTAATAATAGTTTATTTCCTCACAATACCTATTTCAGTTGTTATTGTCACAATATAGATACGACCTGCATATTGTAAATAAACAAAAACATGGAAACACACTTAAGATACTGTAAATATTATTAGATTAAAGGGGAAAGGGGGATTACCTGGGAACTGCAAAACCGAATATATATATGGGTATATATAATGAGAGTAAAAGTAGTACTTCAGTCGTCGTAAATTAAACACAGTCATAAAGATGAAGACTACACTAGTTCTGGTATTGTTGGCTGCTCTCGTCGCCGTAGCAGTGTCTGAGGATGGGTTCGAAACCATCGAGTCTCAAGATGCTAGAGAAAAGAGATCGGCAGGAGGTAAAGAATATTGCGAGTATTTTCTTTAACAATCTTCTATTTTATAAATTATACTTACATTTAAATTAAAATATTCTTGCTGCTTGTATACTGTTTTCCGATTGAATTTTAAATTTTAGCCCCCTCGCCATATCAAGTATGCTACGGCTTAAATTTTATTTCTTGCAAAAATGTCACTGCTAACAAAATACATTGTGTACCATATTTTGCAGGTTCTTGCGATATTGACAAATGCATAGTGTACTGTCAAAGAAATGGATACACGATGGGAACTTGCCTCTTTGACAGATGTTCCTGCATATAATAATATATTTCACCAAAACTTGTAAAGGATGTATTATTATAAATACCCATGTTGTTTATTGAATTGTTAAAATATGATTGGCATAAATAAAATTAGTTTCCGTTAGATTTTTCTGTGTATATTATATATTCCCTTTCCTTAAATTTCCTTTCCATGATGATGCAGAGAGTCGATTGCAATCACATCTGGAAATCAAAGCGGTCAATGCTTTCTCTGAATATTGTGATAACAGTGCGATAACGAAATTACCCGAACTTATCATAAAAATTAGTAACCATGTACCATAAAGAGTTGTACTTAATATTTCTGTAATGTTCCATGTAGTGTCTTAACAATTTACTTTTTTGTAACCACAATAACATTTTTTAAATATAATTTTAAATAAAATATAATAAGTTTTCATCCCTTAGGATTACGGTTTGAGGGGAGGAATTACATGAGTAAAATATTGAATAACATAAAAAAACAGCATTGTTTGTTTATGTTGTAAGTTTTCTGGTTTTCTTTAATAGCCAAAGTCCTTATTACAGAATCCTCTTTTTTAAAATGTTTTTCTGATTTAACCGATTTAGACAATTCATACTTATAATCGTTCTTTGCTTAACATGTTGTGACAATTCAAATCAAAATATTTTACCTAAATCTGTTAATAAAATAAAATGGTTTATGAAAAATACGCTACAATATTTAAATAGAGGGAATGTTAATGTACCTTAATGTACCTTAATTAAAGGGCCTCTCATCCAGGAGATGTGACGTAATGAATTTTTTGTTGTTGCCTATCGGCTGCTCAGTTAAATACGGAGGTCGTGGATAAGTATAGCCTCTAAGGGCGATGTATACCACAATGGGTGGAATGTGCCGGCTGCAGGAGGAGAGACCTTCCAGTCTGACGTTCAGGAATAGGTAATATTGGTCTGCTCTGCTCACCAAAGGAATTGATTCTCGGTCATCAAGGTGTGGAAGAAAAATTTACGAGTATCAGGTTTTACAAATTTGGAAGAAAAAAAATATGTATAAATTCCCGCTTGAACCGGATATCAAGAGTGAAACTTATACTAAAATGAATTTAAATAAAATAACTAGATTAATAGTTCAAAAATATGAGTTTTAATTATATAAAAAAATATTGTAATGTTAAATTTTGGAAGTAAATTTTGATTAAATTCCCAAAAATTGAGATTAGACTTTATCAAAGTAAAAAAATAATATTATCAAGACAGGAATGTGGTATGCAAATTTTCACTACGATTAAATAAAAAAATTGAAATAAATGCTTCTTTTTGACGATGCAAAATATAAACAAATACCTATGGCCAAAGCCGTCGAAGTAATATCTTTTAAATAAACTGAAAGTATGCTACCATTCGGTAAAACAGTAGCTTTGATTCAAAATTACAAGGTAGGTAGTCTAAAATCGAAAGATAACGTACGATTCAAATTTAAATTAAATATATATTTAATTCAATAAAAAAAATAAAGTGGTAATAATATACCAAAATAGAAAAAATATAGACGTGGCTTTTGTGCCCACAGCTCACTCCAAGTAGTTGCTAGTGTTTAAACCGTAAAATTTAATATGGTATAATACCTATTTTAAGGTTTGCACTAACCAAAAAATGGTCGAAAATATTTCAGACTATACCTGGTAATTAAGAATCACTACACTAAAACACCGAAGATATTCGTGAACGTAAGCCACGGTCAACAAGCTCAAGCAAGCAGGTCGGCAGAAAGAGAATGATTTTTGCGCATATCGCGTATAAATGGACTTGCTGGGAACACGCGATATTTAGCGGGACGGAAAGGTAGGAATAAGGGTAGATGGTGAGTCGCGGTAAATTTCTACAAGTTCGAGCGGTTTTATTTCAAATATTTGAAATAGGAATTCAAACATTAGCCATAAAACGGAACGGAATTTATTTACGCTACATGTTAGTGCAGATTCTTACTACAAAAAATAATGTGCACAGAAGATTTGTCGTAACAGAAGATTGGGTAACGTATGTTAATCGTTACATGCAACTCCGGCCAAAAAAGGCTCAAGATGAACGCTTCTTTTATCGGTATGAGCGTGTAAATCAGATGGTTGGAAAGCATACAATTTCAAAAATTCCGTACGACATCGACATAGCTAAATTTCTTAAAATTTCCAAAAAGTCAGTACACCGATCACTCGTTTCGAAGAACGTCCTATGTCTGTGGACATATTAGATATGAAAAGGCACGGGGGGTGGAAATCGCCAGAAGTAGCAGAAGAATATATAGCAGATTCAGTGGCCCATAAAATAGAAGTTGCTCATAAAATCATGCCCGAAAAATCCTTATCTATTCAGCAAAGCAAACATTCAGACAGAATGTAATGGTCATGTTGCGTAAATCGACAAACAAGTCAACATTTCTAGTTTTACTTTCGCTTTCGCTATGCCTATTTAAAACAGAAAAGTATACTTTTGTAGGGGGGAGATGAAAAGATAATTTTCCTATGAGTTACACAGATGCTGCAAAGTACCAAAAGTAATAGCTTACTGTAATGTAACCAACCCGGGTCGGTTAAACATAATAAACAGATAAACACATGGCCGGGGTACGTGATCGTCAAAAGGGGAAATACCTACCCTACGTTGTATTTAATTTAAATTAACCCTGTCCGAGATGCACTGGTTACTAACAAAAAGCGGGAGTTTTGAGATGAAAAACAAAAGACTAAGCATTTTTAATACACCTACTGCTTTATTTAAACAGGTGTTTAATTTATGAACAATATAAAATAAGTACATGCCGTACTCAGCCTTGAATTCACGAGGGGAAAGAGCACGGCCTGAGAAACCCTCGATCTCTATTCAAAAGAATCGCAGTAATGCTGTTGGACACTTAGGTGAAAGTAAAATGAAAACTTACAAGGGTTTCCCATACTTGTGTTTTAACCTACAATCATTCTCAAGATACAAAACTGAAGAGTTTGTTGTTAGTTAGCCGACTTTCGTCAAAAGGTACTGAGGTCCCATACGGGAGGCAACCCAGGTAGTAGTTGTAAGGTTTTGGTGCAAAAACGAAGGTCTCATACGGGAGGCAACTAGCGTGTTCGCCCAGGCATGGGGGAAAAGTGTTAATAAATTCAACAAGGCGCAAACATTCATCATGTCATACAATAAGCGGCAATTAGGTCACTGTTATAAGCAAAACCCACAAGTATGAAAAACCTACTCGTAGTCATGAATGGAACAAAAAGGTCAACAACATTACTTAGATCGAACTGAATAAAACAAAATAAATATTCTTAAAACCATAATGAGCTGAACACACTAAATAAACAAGTAAAATGTTCATAGTGTATGCATAACGTATCATAATTATTCATAGTTCAAAAACAAAATATAACAGACAATTTTAATAAAATGATGGCGGTAATTCTCGAGATAACAAATTTAATAATAAACATTGCAAATTAAGTATATTTGCTAACCTGGGAAATTTAACGTCAAACACTAGTCACTCACACACACCAGAGATCAACTACCTGCTTTCCTCATATGCGATCCTTCGTCTCCCTATATCCCGACTTATCTAACCCACCCCGCACCACGTCTTTCCTAGTGCGTGCTTATACCCTAACCACTTGCTATTTAAAAATCGGTATCTCGTCTTTAAACAAAACAGAGGTCACGACATCGCAGTTTTCTTAACTAAATAAGGGATAGGGTCCATTTCATTACATACATTTTGTTTCGCCATTGTTCATATTCACCAACACCCACCCCAATTGTGTAAAAGTCATTTCAGAAACTTCATATATTTTCTGGGCATATTTCATAGACAACTAATCAAAATCACCCATTTCTATTATTACAGTCACTATTATAGTCTATTATTACAGAGTATTGAAGTCACTCATGAACAGACAAGTAAATATGGGGAAATACGTAGATAGTACATGAAGAAATCATAAAATAAATAAAATCCGACTTGAGGGGATTTTTTCATAGCTGCGATAACTAGGTATATAAAACAGCGAGTTGCTTGCCACCCTAAACATATCCAGTGAACCTACACAACCGCAACAATGAAGGCTGCACTACTTGTTTTCGCATTATTTGCTGCCATTGTGACTGTAGCAGTGTCTGAGGATGGTTTTGATATATTTGAGGCGCACGAAGATGTACCTAGCTTAGTCAGAGGTAAAGCAATATATTTGTATTTAACATTTCTGTTAATATATTTTATTAATTTATTTCTCATTTCCGAAATTTTTAATTTTAAAATAAGTAAGGCATCGTGGGGTAACTGCGGCCAAGAAATTTCATAATGCAAATGTAAAAAGCCATGAAAATTTTTGTTTTTATCCCATATATTTCCATTAATCTATGAAGTATTGGGAGTGTAATAGTGTATGATTTGGGCAAATTTGTAATAATACGTATAGAAAAAACAGAATTATATTTTTTTTGACTATAGGTCGCACTTGCCGTGTATAATGGGGTAAGTGCGTTTCTGGCTGTAGCTTCCTACTTAAAGTGATATTAAAGTGTTTTGGGCAAGAGCGTATAGTTCAATGCAAAATCTACAAAATCCTGTCTCCAGATTTGTCGTGATTCTACTGGATAAAATTTTACCTAAATGAACGGATGAGTGCATGCAAAAACTTTTTATTTTCAATTTTCATTTTAACAAAATTAAAACTAAAATATAACATAAAGGTATTACAAAAACGAAAATAACACTGAAGTCTATGTCCAATGTAATAAATAAGTATTTCTTAGAGGTTATGTCGTATGTGGTGATATCTGAAATAATTAAATTACAGATCTCTACTAGGGACTAATTTGTGTATTAGAGATTTATCTCAAGACCCGTAAGAGGGCGATACCTGTTATGCTTTTGTAATTAAATAATTATGGCATAGTCGCAATTACCCCAAAAACGCTCTTACATCACCTTACCTTATTCCTATAGTTAGCAAATTGATAGATACCACTTTCTTTCAGAGAGAAGAGGCACTTGCTTATCTTTTCAATGTTCATCTTTCTGCCGCAACAGTGGGTTCTCATCAGGATATTGCATCGGTAACAGCTGCCGCTGCACGTAACTTATCTTCGTCCTCGATTACTCTAACATTGTTTGTGTATTATTTTGTATGTATTATATTTTATTTAAATATTAAAAAACACGTAAAATGAAAAAGGTTTTTATTTTTCTAACATATTTCAATAATGTATGATTAAAAAGGTAAAGTGAATGGAACAAAACTATGTAAGTATATAGAAGAGAATATCTTGGAAAATAGATAGGAATCAGCTATATAAATTAGGCAATAAATTAAATTAATAAAAATAGAAATGTTCAAAATTTAATTATAATCTCTAAAAAAAATACTAACGGCAATAAGTACGATTGCAAAGGGTAATTTGACATGTTTTTAAATGATTTTATTTAGCTGGACTTGGTATATTTGTTTATATGTTTGTTTCAAATCGTGCCACAGCTTTTTCTTTCAACTACTAGTCTAGTCAACAGGTGCCATTTTGATGAAATCGTTTCGGTTTTTCTTGGTCCTGTGTCGTCTGCTTCTTCTCGCATCAGTCGTGCTGAAACTTAAGATCGTGATTGTATTATACTTACCTGTTGTCCAGGATCTGGGTCTTTGGCCGCTTGTGAGGTCCAGGTTCCTCTGGATCGTAGTCCGTGGACAGCCGGTCACTTAAAGAGCAGGAAATATCTTAAGAAAAAGTCACACCGCCTCTCTACCATCAATATTTACAATTTTAATTTAGAGGTGAAAATAGGGCTAAGAACGGGTAGGTATGGATTCGGATATTATGAATATTAAGGTAGAAAAAAATCACATACCTTTTGGATACTTGAATAAACGATAATCTATCGGAAAAATAGTTCCACGGATTTTTTTTGAGATATGCTTTTGTTAATTAACTTATTTTTTCAAATTTTAAATTAACATAAAAACCCTGATAATTGTCAAACTAAAAACCTTAATTTTTTTCACATCTTGGAGCAATTCTTGAAAGGCTTTAGAAAAGATAAGAAAAGGTTGGAAAAATAAAAAAAAATGATTTTCCACTTCGTTATTAACAATCGAAAAAAATTAAAGAAAGTGAGAAATATAGAAATACAAAAATAATTTAAATTATATAAAAAATAGAGATTTTTTTTCACTTAATATACTACACATGGTTGTTTTTTATTATTTTATTATATTTTTATATATAAATAATATAATATATATTATAATATATTATATTATTTTATTTATTAATATTTTTTGCAGCATCGAAAAAAAAATTACACACAACACAAAAATTATTTTGTTTAAAAGAAATTGTTGTTAAATAAACAAATAAAATATAAACAAAAATTTTCTCTTTCTTTTCTCTTCAAAAATCTTTCTTCATTTTCTTCTTCCTATATATTTTTAACAGACTTCAAAAAAAGGAGGAAGTTCTGAATTTGGTTGTATGTTTTTATTTTCTTTTACTTCTACTATATGTATGTATACACACACACACTCACACACCCTCTCGCGCACACACACACACACACACACACATATATATATATATATATATATATATATATATATATATATATATATATATATATATATATATATATATATATATATATATATATATATATATATATATATATATATATATATATATATATATATATATATATATATATATATATATATATATATATATATATTATATATATAAGGTTAACAAACGTGTTACTTACAATTGAATACAACTGCTTAAAGCGACACCACAATTACAAATAAATCTAAATTCAAACATCTAGTCGAATACAATTAGTTGTTACAATTTTTTAGAATAGAGTATTTTGAGGTCGTTTTTTTTGTTAAAAATATTTTATCTAATATATTTTCTTCCGCATGCATAGTTTAATAATATCCTCTTGATTTTTTCCACTTGATTTTTTAATCCTGTCAACGAGACAGGATTAGGAAAATAAAAGCGTTTTCATGTTACATGTTTTTTAATATTTAAGTAAAATACACTACATACAAAATAATACGCAAACAATGTTTGAGTAACCAAGGGCAAAGATAAATTACGTACAGTGGCAGTTGTTACCAATGCAATATCCTGATGAGAATCTACTGTTGCGGCAGAAAGTTGAACATTGAAAAGATAGGCAAGTGCCTCTTCTCTCTGTAAGAAAGTGGTAACTATCATTTTACTAAGTACAAGAATAAATATTTTATATAAAAAATTCCAGAAATGAGAATTAAATAAATAAGTATTAAGTACAAATATTATTTCTTTACCTCTGACTAAGCTAGATACATCTTCATACCCCTCAAATATATCAAAACCATCATCAGACATTGCTACAGTGAAGAGGGCAGCGAATAGTGCGAAAATAAGTAGTACAGTCTTCATTGTTGCGTTTGTGTAGGTTCACTCGATGTATATGGGGTGGCAAGCAACTCGCTGTTTTATATAGTCTTGCAGCAATCAAAAAATCCCCTCAGGTCAAATTTTATTTATTTTATTATATACGTATTTCCCCATATTTACTTATGTGTATTCGTGAGTGACTGCAATATTCGTAATAAGAGAAATAGGTAATTTTGATTAGTTGCTGATGAAATATGGTCAGGAAATGTAGGATGTTCTGAAAAGACTGCTATACAGTTAGGGTACGGTTGGTGAATATGAATAAATGACCTGACCTGACATAAATAAATGACCTGACCTGAATAAATGACATGACATAAACCTGGATTGTCCTGAGGTTCTGACGTTTATTTATCCAACGTTATTTATCAAACTTGTGGAAACTCTTATTAAACGATGATTAATCTGGGGTTGAACTTTCTGGGAAACTTATCATTTAGATAAAGTATCATTTAATCACCCTTTATCTAAAAATGTATAGTTAACTCGATAAAAATATTTAAAACAATCAACTCGATTTTCATCTCCTAAACACCATCCTTTCATCGAAGGAGTATTTTTCACTATTTGGGAACACATCCAATGCCATTTTAGATAACTATTAACTACTTAAATAGATTTTCCTTGAAATCATTACTTGTTTTTGCTTATGACAATTTCTGCGTGCCACAAGAAACTCCTGCATTATTTAAAAGGTCTATAGTTTTATCATTTGTTAAAATGTCTATATTGATTTTCCCGGTAAATTTTATTATAGGTCCCCTCACTTACATAATAAATCAATGTCTACAAACAAGACATGTACCATCTCACTTTAAAATGCCTTAGACCTATTTCGTAACTATCTAACGAATAGGAAACAAAAGGTTGTAATTGACGGTGTTGATAGTGACGAAAAAACTGTAATTTGTGGGGTACCACAGGGTACAGTTCTAGACCCTGTCCTGTTTCCAATATACATTAATAACTTACTTGCCTTACCTTCAGAAGGCAATATCATATCTTACGCAGATAATACGGCAATATTCTTCGAAGGTGTAAACTGGCAGGATCTACGATCTTCTGCATCGACTGACCTGCTTTTAGCACAATACCACTGGATGACCGTGAAATCTCTTCCACCACAAGTATTAAATACTTAGGAATTATGATTGATTGTCATCTAAGGTGGGATACTCAGATCAGCAGTATTATAAGAAAACTCCGACATTTAATATACAAAATCAAAGAATTGAAAATAGTGTATTATGCTCTTGTTGAGTCGATATTTCAGTATGGTATAATAGCATGGGGAGGTGTAAGGAAAATATATACAAAGCCGTTGGAAACTTCGCATAAAAAAATTATAAAGATAATCTTAAATAAAAACATCAGATTTTGTACTGATCAACTATACCGCGAGTCAGAAATGTTGGACTTAAGACAGATCTACGGTAAAGTTATACTAATACATCTCTATAAAAACAAGCATTTTTTACAACCTATGGATCACGTTTATTGCACTCGACAAAAAACAAATGACTTCATCAAATTAGATGTAAAAAAAAAAGATATAGGTAAAAGACATTTTGTTTATATTGGACAGAGATTGTATAATCATTTGCCTTCTAACATTAAAAATTGCGTAAATATATTTATTTTTAAGAAATTGGTTAAGAAATGGTTGAGAGAGAACGAAAGATCTCTTATTGAAAGACTGATAGAATTAACATAACACTAAATTTTGTAAAACTACTACCTTTTCTTTTCGTTTTTTTCTTTTCTCTTTACTCTTTCTCCTCCTCTTTTTTCTTTTTTGATTACAAGTAAATTTTTCTGAATTGTATTTAGATGTATGCATCCACTCGCAAGTTTTTTAGCTTAAAATGGATGTAAATCTATATTTATTTTGTAATTAATTAAGGTTAATTTAACTATAATTAAGGCTACTATAATTAAAACTTCTTACTCCCTGTAATTTGATTAATAAAATAAATATTATTATTATTATTATACACAATTTTTAAAGACAATTTATTATTATTATTATTATTATTGCTATTATTATTAAATCTAACACTAAATCTATTATTAAATCCAACATGATAGATCAGTGTAATGTTAATCAACATTATGTTCAGAAACAAATGATTTTTTTACTGTTATTTGTCATTTCTGAAACGTTCCACATAACTCTATTTTTAACCAATTTTAATTAATGTAATTAATGAGTTCTCTTATCCTCACATTTCTGTAATTAATGTCGTATCTGCATACAGATAAGGAAATGTTACCATGCGCTGGCAACCCATTTCGCAACTCTGGGGATTCCCTCGCAACTGTAGGACGATATTTAAGAGAGATTTGGATTCCGCTTTGTATTAAATAAACTTTCAGAACTACAGCTATGAAAACCGGTCTAGTTATTGTACTGCTAACTGCTCTCGTCGCCGTAGCAGTGTCGAAGGATCAATCGACAATGCTCAACGGTCAGGAAACTGCAAGCAACTTAATCAGAGGTTAAAAATATCATGTGGAGTTTTATGATGTTTCTTTATTAATTATCTAGGTCATTTTTCACAGAGAAGAGAAGGGGTGCCTGTTCGCCTAGTCAATGCGTGGACTACTGCCGCAATAGTGGATACAGCAAGGGACATTGCGTTATGGACGACTGCCGTTGTACCACATAATATGCACTTCTAAGAATCATAATATGCGGAAATAAAATAATAAATGTATATGTATTACCCGTTAATTAATAAAATGTGAAATGAATACTTATTTTCATAAAAGTAAAGAGTGTACCGGTTCTGTTCCTTAACATCCACAACCTTTGCCCCGACATTGTACCCTTAGCGGTATTATGTTTAATTCTACAAAAATCTCCAATTTTTCATGACATTACTAGAAATTACAATATAAAATAACCTTTTTTAACTAAATTATTTTAACTAATTATATTATATTCATAGAAACGTTTCAAATAGATGATTTAAATTTATATTCAATCAGTGGATATGATACACTTTACGATATCAACAGAAATGATGGTGTTCTTATTTACATAAAAAGTAACCTAAATCATAATTTCTGCACTAGTAAAATAGGTAACATAGAAAGTGGGGAGTTAAATATCTACTTAAATGATAAAATACTAGACATCATAGCTATATATAGATCTCCTTCGCAATATCCTCCGACATTCAATTCTGATTTGATTCAATTCTGAAATTACCTAAAAATTTGCAAAAAATCATACGATAACGACTTGATAATATGAGACATTAATATAGATATTAGAGCTGACTTTGATTATTCTCCAGATAACCTTAATATCCTAGTAGCTGAAGGGTACGTACCAGCTATTACCAAATATACTAGAGTTCAAAAAAATAGTCGATCATGTGTAGACCATATTTTTGTCAAAACCAAAATCCCTCTCCCTCGATTTAATTCAGCTCTTTCATACAGATATTACAGACCACTTCTCCGTTTTGCTCAATATAACATTACCTGAAAGAGAAATACACGAATTAACATACAACAAATTTAAAAAATTTATCAATTACAAAAAATTAAATACTTTGCTGAGAGTTGGTGAAGAAAGTGAAGGTGAAGAGAGTTGGTTGAATGTATATACGACTACTGACATTGGCGAGATAACAGAAGCATTTACTAATACCATTAATAACAATATAGAAAAAATGTACAAATCTAGTTCAAATAAAAAGAAATGAGATAAAACGCCAACCGTGGATAACTTTTGCTTTAGTAAAGTCTATTAATAGAAAAAACTCACTATACAAAAAAATGCATAAAAATAATACTAATATTGATATCATTACCGAATTTAAATTAAATTTAAAGTATGATAAGTCATTAAAAGAATTGATCAAAGAAACTAAGTTAAACTATTACAAAAGACAATTAAAGCAAAATAATGATAGTCCAAGCAATCTGTGGAAATGCGTAAATGAAATAACAAATAAAAATAAAACTAAGTCGGAAATTAAAACAATTAAATCGCAAAATTTTCATATTTTAACTGAAAATGCAGCAATAGCGAATGAGTTTAACATGCACTTTAATAAGGTAGGAGAAAACCTAGCCAATAAACTACTACAACGCGGAAATGGTACTAAACTCATTAATAAACTCGCCAGTAATTCCATGTTTTTAACCAAGACCGACGCTACAGAAGTAAAAAACTTTATTCATACTTTAAAAAAATAAAAAGTCTCCAGGTTTCGACAACTTAACTCCAGAAACGATAAAGAAAATAGCTGACAATATAGCAGAGCCATTTACATTTCTTATAAATCATTCTTTTATTCGTAGCCATCATTACACCAATATATGTCAGGTGATAAAGAGGACCTTACCAAGTACCGGCCAATCTCCCTGTTATCATGTCCATCGAAAGTAAATGAAAAAAATCTAAAACAGAGGTTAACTGACTATTTAAACAAACACAACATATTTTCAGACAAACAATGCGTTTTTCGGGAGATCGTTAGATCAACACAAGACGCAATTGCCAACTTAACATTGAATACATGTAACTCTTTGGATAAGTCCAAAAGATCCCTTTGCGTCTTTGTTGATCTAGCGAAAGCTTTCGATACCGTGAGTCACGAGGAACTGATAGCTGCCTTAAACGACGTGGGAATTAGGGGACCAATAAATTCATTACTAGAAAGTTATTTATCAAACAGACCTCATTGCGTAAGAATCGGTAATACCTATAGTACTTACCTTTTTACTAAATATAGCGTGCCACAAGGTACAGTGTTGGGTCCGGTACTTTTCATTGCTGGTCAGGTGATTAGTTTTTCGGATGACACCGCTATCTTCTTTGAGGACGACAACTGGGAAAATCTAAAAAATAAACTAGAGACGGAAATAACGAAAAGTTTAAACTTTTTTTATAACAAATTACTTACAGTAAATTACAACAAAATATTTTACTTACCTTTTGCTTGTATGGCTAAAGATCTTCCCAAATTTGACTTAATATAATATAATTAATTGGTCTTTGCAATAAATGCTGCAAACACCATTAAATATATTGGCGTAGTTATTGACTCACATATGAAATGGAATGAACATATATCTGCCTTAGTTTAATAAATCTGATGCCTTATTCCAAAATTTAAATTATTGAAATTAATACTAGGCGAAAGCCAATTAAAAATGCTCTATTATGCACTAGTTCAGTCACATATAAGCTATGGTATTATCGCTTGGGGAAATGCTACAAACTGCTATATATAACTCTATTCAACAAATTCTATTGATTTATTGTTACAAAATTAAACTCAATATGGAAGCGATTGACCACCCACATAATACTAGGTATAAAAATGACATTGAAAGTTCCGGTAATTCACAAAATGATTGGTAGTACACTAGATTATCTAGCCATTACAATTTTTAACAATCTTCCTAATGAAATTAAAACTATTAACAGTTTGAAATTAAAAAAAAATAAATTATGGATCAGATGGTAGACAGGAAAAACTGTTATATCTATAAAATACTGTAAATCTTAATTTATATTACTGACAGCAAAAAATACAAATTAGCAACACGTACTTACAGGCTGTACCAATGACGATAGTTTATTTCTCAAACATTGAAACACTCTATGGGACATATCAGACATAAATACTGTAAACTATAATTGATTATTGCATAGCCTAATGCTTTCTTAATATTTTCCTTTTTTATTCGCTTTGATATCTCCATTTTTAATGAAAATAGAGAGATATTAAAATCATCATGTTTGGAAGCCTTTTAATTAAAAAAAGAATTAAGTTGGCCAGAATACTAGCACCGGAAATAAAGTTGGATTTTACGTTTTTATTTTAAATTAACGCATTAACATCTAAAATAGCAACTTGAATTTAAAGAAAGAAAAAAACCAAAAACAAAAAAATTAATGTTATTAACAAAAAGTAATAACGAGTATTTCCGCCCCTGCTTCTCACTACAGCTTCACATCGTCGCCTCATGCTAAAAAATAATCGCCTAATTTCCTCCTGGTCCAAAGCGTGCCACAATTGGATTAGTGCCTCTTATAGTTCTCCAAGGGTCATAGGGGGTGGTCGTGTTTTTTTCAACTGTCTACCGAGTACATCCCATATATGCTCAATAGGATTGGTATCAGGACGTGCTGGCCAATTTAGTGTCTCAACACCTACTTTCTCGAGATACTCGTCGGCAATATGAGCATTTGAGCAATATGAGTTCTTGCATTGTCTTGCATTAATAATAAATTGTCACCGATGTAAGGTGCGAATGGGACAACATGTTTTGATAAAATCTCTCTAATGTACCTTTCGCTATTTAGTGCACCTCCATGTACTGGTAACAATTATGTACGTGCATTTAATGAAATTCCTCCCCACACCGTCACGGAACCTCCATTGAAGAGAGTGGTTTGACGTATGTTATATTATGCGTAACGTTCATTTGGCCTTCTTATAACTCTTTGTCGACGATCAGAACTGTAGAGGCAAAACCTAGATTCATGAGTAAATAGCACTCTTCCCCAGTCTTCAGTATTCCACTCGAAATGCTCCCTAGCAAATTGTAACCTAGCTCTTCTGTGCTCTGCATTAAGGGTGGGTCCTGTAGCTGGAATTCGTATATGAAGATTACTTTCTTTGAGTCTTCTTATTACTGTCTTAGCACTAACTTCAACGGCACTTAGCTGTACCTGAAGGTTTATGCTGGTAACAAATCGTTCTCGCAGAACGCGAACTCTAATAAAACGATCTTGAATCGCTGTCGTAACACGAGGTCTTCCTTGTCCCCGCCGCCTGTCGTAACTCTGTGTTTCTCGAAACCGCTGTACGACTTTTGATATGGTTGAAACAGAAACTCCTAGTCTATCAGCTACTACCCGCATACTCAACCCTTCATTTATTAATGTCACTGCTTTAACACAATCATCATGGTTAAGGTTTTCTCTACCTTGTTCCATATTCAAAACATAAAATCTGTATATAAACGTTTTGATAACTTATTAATTTTCATTGTTTTTACTCTAAGCCTACTTTTAATTTTCTACCAAATTTTTTACCAGAGGCCAAAGCTTTGATGAACTTGAAAACATGATTATTTTAAAATCTCTCTATTTTCATTAAAAATTAATTAAGATAACAAAGCGAATAAAAAAATGAAATGTTAAGAAAGCATTAGGCTATGCAATAATCAATTATGGTTTACAGTCTTTGTGTCTGATATGTCCCATAGAGTGTTTCAATGTTTGAGAAAAAAACTATCGTCATTGTGACAGCCTGTATGTATGTAATTTTTTGATTAAACAACAAATTTAAAAAGTAAAGCGCTACAAAATTTCCTACAATTTAAAAAAAGATGATCTAAATTAGGTGACGGGTTCAAACAATTTCAAAGGGTATTTCAAAGTTGGGCAAAATTTTTTGTGTTGCATTAATTTTGTCCGCCAATGTATATTTAAAACAGCACCCTACATATTTAAATCAGACAAATCCACGCGCGGGCTTCGTCCATGTGGAATTTTGTTTGTTTTGTACTTGTACTTGTATGTACTTTGTTCAACCTAGAATTTGTTTTCGAGTATTTTATATTTTTTATATATATATATACCATTTTACACAATTATTATTGTTTTATGATTATTGTATGCACGTATAAAATAAAGAACATTTTATTATTATTATTATTATTATTATTATATAATTAGATTTGTTCACTACAAAATTCTCTTGTGTCTTTGTCTTTGTTGTCGTTCAACGCCTTCTGTACTCTTCTTATATTCAGCATTAATATTATTATTATTATTATTATTGGCAGCCTTTCCGAAAATTATACCTAATTATTTGTGAGAGATCTAGAAAATGGGTATGTTGTAAAGTGTTTTGCGATTTTATTATTAATATATTCGTTATCATTTCTTATTAATTATTTAAAAAGAATAATTACAAAGCAATAATTGCACACTGCATAATATGTAATGCCTCAAATCAACACCTCGAAAGTGGACAGGGGGAAACACATGATCAGGCGTAAAAATATTAACGGCACCAGTACAAGTAATGTAATAAAATAGGGGGATTATCTCATAGGGGATTTTCTCGTCTGAATGAAAAAGCATATATTAACATATTTCAGTGTCATTATGCCAGTACAACTACAGCTGCCAACAACGATGAAGACTACACTGGTTATTGTATTTTTATTTGCCTTAGTGGCATTATCATTGTCATATGATGGTTTCGAGGCGTTTGAGGGTCAAGAAGCTACAGCCAACTTATTCAGAGGTAAACATTAATATAGATATTAAGAAATTGTATCATTTCCGTTTGTTCCTAGATATATTTCGAGAAAAATAATATTTATACATTTATTTATACAGAGAAAAGGAGTGCTTGTAATCGACTTCACTGTATGTTCTGGTGCCGGAATGACCAATATGGGGCAGGATATTGTGTTGGGGACGATTGCCACTGCATCTAATTTATCTGGATCTCTGCGGAAACTTGTAAACCTTTATTTGCTAAGCTGTGATTGATTTTGTGGTCCTGGAATGTTTTTGTGTTTCTAAGAGTAATAAAAGCGAGATTTTCTATTTATTTAAAAATGTGTATTTATTTATTTGCTTCAAGCTATTTATTATCTAGATTAATTTAACAGGTTGCGTCATGTAAAAATCATCTTTGAAATGGGCAAACCCTTGGAAGATTTGGTAAGTCTTCAGCAGTACCTAACAGATCTTTCTCGAGAATGTATTTGATAAATGACCTTTGGCAAATATCTGTGTGGACTTTATCATAGGCAAGCATTACAGGATTTACTACAGCAACGCCATATGTGCAACCCCTGGGCGCCAAAATCAGGAGACCACTACCGTTTCGTTTCACTGTTCCTCTGGTTACGGTAGGAGGTTGTGTCTTAACAGGGAAAAGCAAAAAGTCCAATTGGGCAGCATGGCAAACATTTCAAGACGTCACTAATACATTTGTGTATTTGGCCACTCGTCCATTCCAACTGCTGAAGGCTGACTCTGAACACGTCAAGAAGCTGGAACGACTGACTGTTTCAGCCACTCCTTTCAGCAGCATCACAACCAGATAACAAAGGAGCTTCATCGAGCAAAGGTGTATCCGTCCAGGAGAGTATGTAAATCCAAAGGTGTTATGTAAATCGAGAGAACTATGGATGCCCTTTCCTTGGTGTTTTCTTGAATATATTTAAATGGAATATCTTTATCAAGACCAAGAGGACAAAGAGCAATTATGAGTATGAGAAGTTCAACATCCTGTCACACGACAACTACTGTGAAATTATTATAGGCCTCCTCAATAGCAATCTGTTGCAGGCTAATCAAACGTTCTTTAGTCGCCAAATTGCTCATCAAATTTTTCTTCGATTCAGGAGCAGACTTCTTTTCGTTGAAAATTGTTTCAGCAGATATTGATATTCGTCTTAAAAGTCTTTGTAGCCGTTCAATGCCTTCTGTACTCTTCTTATATTCAGCATAAAACCGTCAAATACTACGATTACTCTCTAGCCATACCATTTTTTAATGAAATTAATGTAAGCGGTGTCTGCAAATGTACCTTGTTAAATCACTCGATGAATTAAAATGCCACTTAAAAAATCGCGCCGGGAGCTCTACCTCAGCAGCGATGGTGTGGTAACAGCTAGAATATAAGAGACATAGGTAGTAGTAATAACAAAATTTTCTGTAGTCAATTTATTTTGTTCTTTTAGCCAGCTTTATGTATAGGAAAATCTCCTTTGCATGTAACATTTTTCTATGGCCAATGTATTTCCAGATATACCCTCATAAGACACCTCATACCCACATAAAACAAAACGTACTTTCTTAGTTTCGCATCCATTTCCTTCTATACATACTCTCTGCTAACCAATTAAGTGTCACCATAATTTATGCTTTTTTACTATTACACGTTAGATTTACATTTAAAACACTTTACATTGTTATTCAACAAAATGAGAATAATTTGATCTCGGTAGACCAGATAGTTTCTAAGATACTGCTGTTCAAATGTTTCCAAAAATCCAAATAGAGGAAGAGTTAGTTTTTAAAAAGATTTTTTAAAATTTTCCAATTGCACACAAAAAGTCGGTACTTGAAAATCCGGCGCACGAAATAATTCTGGTCTGTATGGTCAGACACGACGATTGAACAAGCCTTCATGCGAAAATGAAATCCTACGGATGTCTGAACCCGTGTCGCGGAATGACCGATACTGTGCTAACTCGATAGACATTTGGCATGGTCTACCTCCAAAACGTATGTATAGATGTGGAAAGCTACTACTAAATTACGAGTATTACGTCATCCAGAATGACCACCCAGAATGACCAGATATGAACAAGATGCAGAAATTTCATGAAGAAGTAGTCTCGTTGGAAGTGAAGCTGTTAACAAACTGCCACAATGCTGTAGACATTGGGAAGGAGATGGTGTCAAAGGTGGTTGGTGAAAACTTTGGAAATGTAAAGTTCTTTCGAAATAATACAGTGAGGAAGCTTGCCTCTGCTGTCTACTCTATTTCAATTGGAGAGAGAATGGTGACCGTTAACGTTCTCACTATGTTCTTATAGATTATGAATTTTGAAAAGATAACGAAGAATTAAAGAACTTTTCACATATGAATTATCACAATTTTCTATGGCACTATTTACTGAAAATGGAAACAGGTAGGGACAAAGTCACCATCTAAAAAGGCAATCCCATGAGTCTGGATGAGAAGCAGCAGAGGAATCATATGATACCTTGAATCATGTGATGTGTGAACAGGTATGTTTCGGTGTGAACAGACCTGAACAGCTACTCTGTTCAGGTCTGTTCACACCGTCTGTCGATGCTGAAATGCTACCGAAGAAAGCTGCCCCCAAAAGGTATGCTGAAGATTTAGAGGACCAGTCTGGCGCATCAAAGTTGTACAAGAAATATGAGTAATAACAATTTACCTTAGAGGTGTACTGTACATTACATACAATGAGGTGTTTTATAATAGTACACACGATTACGTGTTTACACCCTGTGCACAGACAGTACTGCTATTCGTGGATCCAATATTTTAAACACCCGGTAAATTAACATTACTTTATTAACTTTCTAATAAATACTCACTAAACTTAGGCACTGTTAAACAACTATAAAACACAATTTATAACTCTAACCATACGTTTGAATAACAATACATTTTATATATTAATGTTCTAATGTTTTTGTATAAGTTATAATGCTTATTTCGTTAACGGAACGCGGGCGTTCTTCATTTTGCAAACCCTTCTAATATTTGCTTACTTGCCTCAACAACTTTGTATCTCAGGAATTATGAGGTCTACATAGACCAAATAGTCTCCTTTAGATGCAAATTTTGTGTAAGTACTTTAATAACGTATATGATGACTTTTACCATAAAATGGGTCCTTAAGTGTTCAACATTGAAAAAAACTTTTAGAAAAATCAAAAATGTGTTTTGTTTTAAATTTTTGCAATGTCTTGAACAGCTGTATCTTAGAAACTATTCGGTCTACGAGGCCAAATTCTTCTCATTTTGTTGCAAATTTAGTTTACTCAAAAACTATATCTAGTATTATGGAGGTAAAAATTGAGGAAAACTAAGAAGTCCGAAAATTTAATAGTTTTGCAAGTATTTAACAGCGATCCGGAGGTCTTTAGAGGTGGAAAAATTGGATTTTTCATTACCACTTCATCACATACAAAATATAAGAAAATCAGAACTACCTCATCTGATGCAAGGGAAAAATGTATCAATTCCATAGACTATAAAGCCGGCTATAAATTCTATCCAGATTAAATTCGTCTCAGCAAACTGATGAGAGAGATCGGCCGATAGTTTCAAATGCATTAGACAAGGACAGATAACAAGGGTTAAAGTAGAGCAGATATACAATTTTCATAATACTTAAACTTGAGAACATTCTTGAACTAGAGATTTACTTATAATCCTTGCAATTTATAGAAATTACTTAAAAGCATCCGGACTACATTTATTGACGATTTGCATTTTATTACTCTTTTTAATTTCAAATAAACTATAGTATAACTAAGTTTAACTTTTGCGATTTCCTTATTAATATATTCGTTATCATTTGTTATTAATTATTTAAAAAGAATAAATACAAAACAAAAATTGCACACTGTATAATATGTTACGCCTCAAATCGACATCTCGAAAGTGGACATGGGGAAACACATGATCGGGCGTAAAAATATTAACGGCACCAGTACAAGTAATGTGATAAAATGGGGGGATTTTCTCACAGGGGATTTTCTCGTCTTTCTGAATGAAAAAGCGTATAATAACATATTTCAGTGTCATTACGCCAGTACAACTACAGTAGCCAACAACGATGAAGACTACACTGGTTATTGTATTTTTATTTGCCTTAGTGGCATTATCATTGTCATATGATGGTTTCGAGGCGTTTGAGGGTCAAGAGGCTACAGCCAACTTAATCAGAGGTAAACATAATTATAAATATTAAGAAATTGTATAATTTTCGTTTGTTCCTAGATATATTTCGAGAAAAATAATATTGATACATTTATTTTTACAGAGAAAAGGAGTGCTTGTAATCGACTTCACTGTATGTTCTGGTGTCGGAATGACCAATATGGGGCAGGATATTGTGTTGGGGACGATTGCCACTGCATCTAATTTATCTGGATCTCTGCGGAAACTTCTAAACCTTTATTTGCTACGCTGTGATTGATTTTGTGGCGCTGGAATGTTTTTGTATTTCTAAACGTAATAAAAGCGAGATTTTCTATTTATTTAATAATGTGAATTTATTTATTTGCTACAAGCTAGTTTATATTTAGATTAATTTAACAACAGGTTGTGTCATGTAAAACTCATCTTTGAAATGAGCAAAGCCTTGGAAGATTTGGTAAGTCTTCAACAGTACCAGATCTTTCTCAAGAATGTACTTGATAAATGACCTTTGGCAAATATCTGGGTGGCCTCTATCATAGGCAAGCATTACAGGATTTACTACAACATCGCCATATGTGCCCTGGGCGCCAAAATCAGGAGACCACTACCGTTTCGTTTCACTGATCCTCTGGTTACGGCAGGAGGTTGTGTCTTTACAGGGAAAAGCAAGTCCAATTGGGCAGCATGGCAAACATTTCAAGACGACACTGATACATTTGTGTATTTGGTCACTCGTCCATTCCAACTGCTGAAGGCTAACTCTGAATACGTCAAGAATCTGGAATGACTGACTGTTTCAGCCACTCCTTTCAGTAGCATCACAACCAGATAACAAAGGAGCTTCTTTGCCAGAAGAATCGAGCAATGGTGTGTCCGTCCAGGACAGTATCTAAATCCAAAGGAGTTATGTAAATCGAGATAACTATGATTGCCCTTTCCTTGGTGTTTTCTTGAATATTTTTAAATCGAATATCATTATCAAGAAAAAGAGGACAAATTATGATAATGAGAAATCCTGTCACACGACAACTACTGTGAGATTATTATAGGCTTCCTCAATAACAGTGTGGATAATTATAACATCCGCATAATCTGTTACATAATCAGTTGCAGGCTAATCAAACGTTCTTTAGTCGCCAAATTGCTCAACAAATTTTTCTTCGACCCAGGAGCAGACGTCTTTTCGTTGAAAATTGTTTCAGCAGATATTGATATTCGTTTTAAAAGACTTTGTTGTTGTTCAATGCCTTCTGTACTCTTTTTATATTCAGTATAACCGTCAAATACTACGATTACTCTCTGGCCATACCGGTTTCTAATGAAAATAATGTAAGCGGTGTCTGCAAATGTACCTTGTTTCGGCCAATAGACGGGGGAAATGAGTGAAAAAAGCTATCACTTTTTATGACACGCAGGTAGAGACCTCGGGTTTTTTTGCATTCGATTCTAAAAACAATTTAGAAATAAGTTCGAGGGATAACTAAGGGGGCTTGTCAAAAAATCCATTTTTGTATGCAAAAATGCATCAAAAACTGCACAAATTTGCAGCCACATTTTACTCCATAAAAATTTTTTTTAAAAGGGTGCAAAGTTGTTCATTTTTATTACTCGGGGGTTTTCGGGTACGCTGATCACGAATCCGACATCAAAAATCTTCCTGGGTATACCTGGGAGTCTGCACACCCCCACAAGTTAAATAAATAATCAGCAAAATTTTCATATAATTTTATGCTTAATACATCAACTTTGGATCTGTACATTTTGTAATATTTTTTAAAATCTTCATATATTTACAGTAGGATCAAATTTTGTATTTTAACTTTTAAGACTACATACAATATTTCAAGTCTGTTAACTACATGTCATGTCTGTAACACAGGAAAATTAAAATAAAAAAATTTTTTGTGATACATTGATAAGGGAAATCTATAAATATATAACAACGCTGTGACCTTTTCTTTAACAATTTAAAAGAAATTAAATCTATAAAATTTTTGTAGTTACTTGAATCTAACTAAATTTTTCAGCGAGCCACCATGTTTTTAAAGCAAAAGAATCTTTTTGGCAAAAAAAATAATCAATACATTTTTTTAAAGGTACTTGAATGTAACAAAATTTTTGTGCCAAACCTACCCGAAAACCCCTGGGTAGGTCATTTCAATATATTTCAGCCATTATTCGTTGAGAATTCCCGGAGATGAGGTTAATAGTGGGTGTACCGGCCCCCAGGTACATCCGGGATGTTTTTGGACGTTGGATTCGTCATCAGCAACCCCGAAAACCCCTGGGTAGGTCATGATCATTTCAATATATTTCAGCCATTATTCGTTGAGAATTCCCGGAGATGAGGGACATAGTGGGTGTACCGACCCCCAGGTACATCTACGATATTTTTTGACGTCGGATTCGTGATCAGTGAACCCAAAAACCCCCGGGTAAGATAAGATATTTAAATATTTTTGCCTATCTTTAGCAACATATCCTAATTATTCAAACCATATTTGTGAGAGATGAGTCTAAGATTAGAAAAAAGTTTAAGGAACATAAATGATGTAGGATTTTATACTGAATATTTTAGGCCCCATTCATTTTCCTCGTCAGAATAACAGTTTCTGAGAAAAAATAAAAAACTAACGCGAGGTCACATTAGAGGGTGGTTTCTAAAGCAAAAGGGGATGAAGCACCCTCTTCAGAGGTGCGAACGCCTTTGATATATATTTGGATGTCTATTAAGAGTCTGCGCCCCAATATTTAAAACTTTATAAATTGTTTCTCCTATCTGCCATTTTAATTGCTAATTTGCTGTGACTAATATTATATTTCGTTAGTTATTTATTATTCATGCAGTTGCATGCAGATAAGGAGAGGTCAGTTAATTGTGTAAAGGCCACGCCGCTACTAAGTAAACAACGTGGAAGTATATATCGGGAAGTACATTTATTAAGACTAAAAAAATATGAAACTATATGGAAACGTTGGGGTATCCCCTTATAGTTGTAATAAAGTTATATATTAAGACATCGTTGCACTCACCATCTAGTACACTTAAAACAACCGCAGCAATGAGGACGACAGTAAGATTCATAATTATGGTACTTGTAGTAGCTCTTGTCGTGCTGAATAACGTGATCCATTGTCAGGCGGCTGTGGGTAATTCAGCCACAGGTAAAAAAGTAGTTTTGAAATATGATTTTTTTTGGTAATTTTTTTAATAAAAGTTTTGCAATGAGTGTTACCTTACTTATAAATATGTATAACTAACTATGTTTAATTTTTGCAGAGTCCCCAGGCGGTGATTGCTCACCTATAATATGTACAATCTACTGTCGTAATGACGGCTACGGTGCAGGATACTGCGTAGGTAAGAACTGCCACTGCATCTAAATTATCTTGGAGCTTACATACAAAATCATATTTCAATTATTATTCGTGTATTATTATTTATAAAAAGACAAGTGAAATAAATATTGCATTTATACTTACCCACCCTTTCACCATATTTTTTATTAAGCGACCCTTGAGAATAATATGACTATTTCCCTCGTCTTAATTTACACCAATCACAAACGCGCAATTTTGAATTACAAATAGTTGGAGTATAGATGGAAAAACTGTATGACAGCACCTGTCAGCAGTTTTTTCGAGTTTAACCGCGGCAAAACTTGACAGCTGTTGTCACCAAAAATTACAATACCTCTGATAAGTAATTATGGTCTCCTAGGACACCAGAAAACGATGCTGAACAATTTTTTTGATTTTATTGTCAATAAATTTTGTAATATTGTTTTTAAATAGTGCTAGTCAGCTTATGTAGTGAAAATGAGTCGCTTTGGTGATTCCTTGACTGATATTGATCTGGCGATTGAGAAAAGTGTACCTACCGTACAATACCGTTAAATCCAATACGTCAATATGGAAACAGTTTACAGAATTATGCAAGACAAAGATATACGAGCTTTTGGAAACTACGTTTAGAGCAACTAAACCTAATCCTGCAAGACTGGTGGAATATGAAGAAAGAAAAGGGTGAAAATTACAAAGAACTAGTTGTGAAGGCAATGTGGAACGCCGTTGCAAAAAAAATGCAGGAGATGTATTTTATGAAAATAATTTTTTATCCATTTAAAGATATTATCTTTAAGTCTAGTAGGGAAGCTCGTAATGCGAAACGAAGGAATTTGCAGATGCCAATAAAAGGAAATCGAGCTCTGCTTCATTAAAATTTTAAGAATGTTACGCAATGGTTTTTTATGGGACGAAGACATAATAAAGAAGCAATCAATTGCAGAGTTCATTATTTTAAAGAGGAAGTGGATAATTCTGGGTTTAAAACAGGTAGATAACATAATTACATATTTTTTAAAATAAGTGATTTTAAAAAATCCTACTTTTTAGGAAGAGTAGAATATAATCCCCTCTTCAATAAAACAGCCCAGGGCGGAGAAAAAAAATAGCCGACAGTAAATGGCTGGTTCCCAACACAACAAACCCTACCTTTTGTCCAGTCCGTCTTTTTAAAATTCTAATGGTTAAACGTTCATCTAGAATAACAACTGATGGATTATTCATAACAGTAAACCCATCATGGAACAAAGAACAATCAAGTGGATGGTACCAAAATACTCCAGTGGGAAAAAACGAACTTTCGAAATGGACTAAAGAAGCAGCAGAGAAGGAAGGATTAAATACAGAAGAAATAAAAATAACAAACCACTCTATGCGGTCGACAGCAGTCAGTAACCTGGCTAAAGGAGGAGTGGGCGAACAACAATTAATTAAAATTGCTGGCCACAGTTCAGCCAACTCAATTAAGCCTTATCTGCAAATAGATAAAGAGCATTAATAATTTTTCTCAAGTTTCTTAAAAAAACTGATGACAGAAATAGATAGATTACCCTCTTTTTAATACTACCTAAAAAATTCAGTGACTCAGTTTGTCGTTTTTGAGAAAAAATTATTATTTTTAATATGTCATACATTGCATACTTGATTTTTTTGAATATTGTCTCCTACGGGTTTTTCAAAAAAAACTGATGACAGAAATAAATAGGTTATCTTCTTGTTATTCCTACCTAAAAAATTCAGTGACCCAGTTTGTCGTTTTTAAGAAAAAAATTATTGCACAAATAGATAGTGAAATGGACCCTACCCCCTGTTTAGTTAATAAACTTGCGATGTCGTGACCTCTGTTTTGTTTAAAGACAAGATACCGATTTTTAAATAGCAAGTGGTTAGGGTATAAGCACGCACTAGGAAAGACGCGATGCGGGGTGTTTTAGATAAGTCGAGATATAGGGAGACGAGGGTTTGCATATGGGGAAGCAGGTAGTTGGGCTCTGGTGTGTGTGTTGGTGCTTCACGTCAAATTTCCCAGGTTAGTAAATATACTTAATTTGTAATGTTTATTTGCACCAAAACCTTACAACTACTAGCTGAGTTGCCTCCCGTATGATGGGACCTCAGTACCTTCGGACGAAAGTCGGCTAACTAACAACAAACTCTTCAGTTTTGTATCTTGAGAATGATTGTAGGTTAAAACACAAGTATGGCGACCCTTGTAAGTTTTCATTTTACTTTCACCTAAGTGTCCAACAGCATTATTGCGATTCTTCTGAATAGAGATCGAGGGTTTCTCTGCCGTGCTCTTTCCCCTCGTGAATTCAAGGCTGAGTACGGCATTTATTTATTTTATATTGTTAATAACCTGTTTCAATAAATAAGTAGGTGTATTAAAATGTTTAGTCTATTCTTTTTCATCTCAAAACTCCCGCTTTTCGTTAGTAACCAGTGCATCTCGGACAGGGTTAATTTAAATTAAATACAACGTAGGGTAGGTATTTTGACGATCACCCCTTTTGACGATCACGTACCCCGGCCATGTGTTTCTCTGATTATTATGTTGAACCGACCCGGGTTGGTTACATTACAATATATTACCCTCTTTTTGAAGACAATTGAATGATTATAATTATTACAACTATTGTGTGATCTATTTTTACACATCGTTTACGAGAAAAATGCAATGAGATATTTTTCACCTTTAACCTTGAATATTTTTTTTAATAGATGTAGAATCGGTGGGAATTTGCATTTAAGACCTTTACCAATTTTCAGCTCTATGCTAATTCAAAATAACAAAACCAGTTTGGTATTTTCACATACATACCTACTTAATACTTTGATATTTTAGAAACACTGCAAAATAAAATCATTATATGCATCATTATTTATTCAATAAGTGTCAATTTTCAACAATACATCATGTTTGGTTAAACAAATATAAAAATAAATAAACAAAAAAGTTTAAGAATACGTTATTAAAAGTATCAATGTACAATATTATGTTAATGCTTGCATCATTAATAAATAGGTGTGTTAATATTAAACCTACACTTAATACAAAACTACATGAAACAATATTTTACAACGAAACAGAAACTAACCTAAGAATTCGTTACATAAAAAATTTAAAAACTTAAAAAGTGCAATTCTCGAATAATTAGAGACCGAGACAACCATGCGACTCGATTAAATTCTATACAATTAGGAACAATTTCACTACCTACATCTTTAAAAGCTATAATTTTACATAGAGATCTTCATACATATAATAATTAAAATACTAAAACGTATATACAAACAATTGTTCAAAAAACAATTTAACAATAGACCTTTAAGTACAAGAATACATAAATGTCTTTGGTACAGATATTGTGAAATTACTGAAAAACATTTAATATGTCACATGTGCAAAATTCATAGTTAAAACAACATTTTAACTTCAAAAAGTCAGTATATCTATATCACGATATACATTCTTCAAACAATTAGTCGGGGGCATACTTAAAGATATACACTCCGCGGGGATCAATTTTAATGATGAAAATGTGGGACTTATTTTAGTATGTTCCTTATGCCCTCTATAAGCATGCATTAGTGGGTGTTTTGCTTGATTTTGTGGCCTGACGACGTCATTTGACCGACGTCATAATATGACGAATTCAAGAACTTAAAGTTCGAATTTCGAAAGAAATAAATAATATTGGAGCAGAAATCTTGTAACGAGTTAAATTTAAGATATAGATTTCAAAAATAGGCTAGTGAATAGAGAAGTAAAAATTAAAAAAATTACGTTAATTCTTACTACATTTCTGAAAATAAGTCGTGTGATTAAGTAGCTACCCATACGAAACTTCAAAATTTTGAAACTTGATTTCCTCTTTGATAAGCCAAGCTACGGAGGTTTTTTAGGGAATTAAAAAATAATAGTTAACGAACTGTGCAGAGATTTAAAGTATCATACATAGATACATAGATCTACGGTTTAGATACATAAATTAAGCAGTCAATTGTTGTTTATAAAAAAATGACGCCCGAAAAACTGTAAAAAATGCAAAAAAAACGTTTTTTGAGTTTCTAGCAATAACTACAAGTGCAATTGTTTTGACAATAATTGCAAAATAATTACAAAAGTTGTAGATAATTGAAAAACCTACAAAATCAGCTATACCGGAACTTTCTAGCTGCATTTTCAGCCAAGAAAAACGGAAAAACCAGCGAAAATGAGCGTTTTATTGAAAAAACGTATATTTTAAAATTTTCTAATTTTAAAAAGTCCCCCTTGCGTCTAAGAATAACTGTAAACACGTTTGCACAATTATTTGTGCAATAACATGGATCTGCCGGACGGATAGTTTTGCTACAATTTCCAATAAACATTTTTTTTAGCCCTTTATGCAGGTAATGCAGGCAACTTTGCTCGTAAATTTGTATATTCCACTTGTACGTTAATATGATGTTAAAATGGTTTAAAACGCGTCCGATATATCGATGATAAATTTCAGTTACGTTAAAAATTACGATCGGACCACCGTACGAGCAAGGCTGATTACCTGCATAAAGGGCAAAAAAACGGATATTGTAGCGAAACTATCAGTCCGACAGATCCACATTTTTACACAAATAATATACACGTTTAAAGTTACGCGCAATACGGACGCCGTAGCTTAAAAATTGTATGTTACGAATTCTCAATAGAATGCTGCTTTTTCGCGGGTTATCCCGTTTTTCTTGGCTGATAATGCAATGAGATAGTTCCGGTAGAGCTCATTTTGAAGGTTCTTCAATTCTCTACAACTTTTCTATTGTAGTCAAAACGATTGCACTTGTAGTTATTGGTAGAAACACGAAAAACATAATTTTTTTGCATTTTTTTACAGTTTATTTTACAGTTTAATATAGAAAATTCTTTCAAAGCCTCCTAGATGGTAGTGGGAAACCTCGAAGCATGTTTTTTTTTCTTAGTTTTTAACTCACCCTGTGTGTTAATCAAGTAATGGCATCGAAAATGGTTATACTCTATCTGAAAGGCGCTTCTTTTACGAGCTTTGTGTTTTTTTATTCACTGATCTATCTCTAAAATTGTCCAAATTTAAAAAAAAAAATCCAAACCTTTCGTTTATCCTACACATTAAATTTATTGTAGGATCACATTGTCTATGAAAAAACAGTTACCGTTGTCAAATTGTTACCGTATAGCAATTACTCACTATTTCACTCTATTGTTGTGTCATTAAGTTTCAGTAAAAAAGTTTTAGAAACTGTTACGCAAATAAACTCTGAACAAGTAACAAGATTAGTTGCATTAGTAAACGATGGACGTAGTAAACGTTACGCCGCTCGTGTAGTGGGAGTTGCTCATGAAGCGACTCCTCGTAGAGCAATCCATAAGGTACGAAAAAACAGGAAGCACTGCTCGGAGGGTGGGTTCTGGTTGCCCTCGAAAAACTTCTCCAAGAGATGATCGCTTCTTGAGATTATCGATTTAACGGACTCGATCAAATACTGCGGTAAATGTTCAACAAGATTTTTGCCAAATTCGTTGTGTTGCAGTAAGTAAGTAGACGGTATGTAGACGTCTGTTAGAAGTTAATTTAAAAGATAGGAGACCTGCAAAAGGTCCTAACTTATTGCCCGTACATCGTGCTGCTCGAAGAAATTTCGTTGAAAATTATGGACAATGGAATATTCATGAATGGTCGAATGTATTGTTTACAGATGAATCAAGGTTTTGTCTTAACATGGTGGATAGAAGAAAAAGAGCGCGGAGAAGGACTGGTGAAAGGTTTAGTCAGAGCTTAATAATAGAATGCCTAAATTTTAATGGTGGGTCGGTTATGGTGTGGGGAGGGATTTCAACAAATGAAAAGACACCCCTCATGTTTTTCTACCGAGAGAGTCTATGACAGACCGCATCTACATTGACATTTTACAGCAGTATGTCTTACCTCATGCACAGTTGGTGGCAATAATTGTATATTAATGCAGGATAATGCCCGACCACATACCACGGCAATAGTGCAAAATTCTTAGAAGCTACGGGTATAACTACATTACAATGACCTGCGAGACGCCCTGATATGAACCCTATAGAACATTTGTGGGATGAATTACGGAAAAGAGTACCTTCTAGCGAGAGGCCTCCGGAAAGTCTTGCTGAAATGGTAAACGTACATTAGTGGAAGAATGGGATCTTATACCAATGGAAACGATAAAAAACCTAATTTCCAGTATGCCGCGTAGACTAGAAGCTATCAGAGTTGCCAGGGGTGGCAATACACGGTATATTAAGCAGTTAACCAAGTTTATAATTTGGTGCTTGTATAAATGTTTTTCTTAAAATTCGTATTTATTGCACTAGAAAATTGTTTCAGGATGAGTTCAGAAATTTGGTAATTATGCAACGTTTCGGCAAAAAAGCTGTAATTTGGACAATTTTAGAGATAGATCAGTGACTAAGAAAACTAAATGCTCGTAAAAGAAGCGCCTTTCATATAGAGCGTAACCATTTTCGATACCATTACTTGATTAACAGTTAAAACTAAGAGAAAAACATGGTTCGAGGTTTTCCACTACCATCTAGGAGGCTTTGAAAAAATTTTCACCTTTAATTTTTTTGGAAAGACAAGATAATTACTTACCAAGCAAAAAAATAAATCAAAAATTGGTCCATTCGTTCAGAGATAACAAGGTTTGAAAGTTGCAACCAAAATTAGGTGCGTCACTTTTTTGGAACCGAGTGTACCTTAAAACCTTTGTAGCTCGGCCTATGACTGCAAATTCTCTATCCACTGGCCCAAAATCAATAGGGGAACAAGCAGCTCATTTAAGAGATGTTATTTTTAAAATATAAACTGCACATACTGAGTTTCTTATTTTTTTAAATAAACTTGTTCTTAGGCTTGTAGCATATTTTTGAAAACGGATGATACCACAGATGCCTAACCCATTATAACTGATGTTGATATAAGTACTTGGCAAAAACCTGGCGGGCATTTATACTGTCCATTGTATTTCCCACTCCCTATCCCAACACTCAAGTACTTTCGTAAATCCAATTCCATACTCGTCCTTCCTAGATACACCGCCTCGAACAGATATTAAACATCGGAACGCATACACCCATAATAATACTTTAAATAATATTTACACGTGTTATTTTATCCTACAACAGGCGACCTGGAACAATACTGAGAATGACTAGCTAACCAAACCCTCGAATTTCTACTGCAATGGAATAGGATTCACGGAACTTCTGGTTCTGTTCATGCTCCGGCTAGGGACGAACTTAAGAAGAGTGTTGTGCTTGCGGGATTTGTGGGACCTCTGCGTGCTGGAGTTGGGCCTGCGTAAGCTGTTGGCGTCGCAGTAGCTTGATTTTTGCCAGTTCGGCAGTTGCACGCCCAGCCGATGGCACTCCCTCGCGTACGCCATGAGACTCTCGCAGTAGCACTTGCCGTGCGGGCAGTTGCACATGTCCGTTTTGCAGGCTTTGTAGTATTTGCTGTAGTTCAGTTTGGAGTCGCATGCCGCGAAGGGCTCGCTGCCCAGGTACTTGCAGTAGTTTTTCTCCGATCTGTGTTGGTTGCTGCAGACTGCCTTGCTCGTTGCCTTGATCTTCTTCGCGCAATCGCTTATTTTCCCAACGCACCAAGACGATCCGAAGCTTAGTATTTCCTTATCGGTCACCACTCTACCTTCTTTGGATTTCAGGTCATCTTGGACGTTGTTGTTGAAGTTCCCGCAGAGTCCGCACAACTTGTTTTTATACGACGCTGGAACCGTCACTTCCAAGAAACTCTTACCATTCCAGAATAGCTTAACTCCGTTCTGGAGAGTGACCTCAATGGTGTCACGTGTATGAGGGAAAGTCTCGACCCGAAACTTTCCCTCGACTTTGTATGGAGGCTTGATTCTTTGACCGTTGTATTTTATCCTTCCCTTCTGCTGAAGATTTATTCGGGTATCGCCATATTTGACTGCCACTCGCTTAGTGAACGACGACGATAGTTTGTTAGTGTTTGCCACTTTTACGGAAAATGAGTGATTCAGGCAGTCGCCTGTCAACTGGTATTTGCCTACGCCTTTGAAGCTGAAAATCTTTCCGTCGAAGGACTTGTAGTGAGGATCACCGAACACCATGCATACGCCCTCCACTGGAAGAGGAAATACAATTAATAATGAGTTACTTCCATGTTTTCGGCTGAAGATGTTTTTTAGCTAGTGCTCTTAAACGAAAACGGTACATCGGACACAAAATAATTATTTTATCCGAAAAAATATACATATTGTACATTTTTCGGGCGAATCGTTGCTGTTTCCAAACAAATCCGCGTCTGAAATAGCAAATGAGTCAGAAAAACTGTTTAGGTACGTACAGTCGCCACCTCCCAAAAGTGCACGGCATATTTTTCTACTTTGATTCTGACTTAGAATCATAGTCGTCTCATAATTAGTCAATTAATACGTCGAAATAATTTAATTCTGAACATTATGTCATATTAATAAATTAACATAAACTCGTGCACTTTTGGGAGTCGGCGGCTGTACGTGTTACAAACAACATTTTTTTTGCTAAAGTTCCCAAAACAAAATCTCAAACCTGTTAATATAATAAAAGTGTCAAATTGCGAGACAAAAGAGACACTTTTAATGCGAATAAAACATGCTATTTTTTCTCCACCCTAAATGCCTCATTTAATTATTAAATTGTGGTTTGACATTATGCAAACCACATTGGGATATTAAAACAAAGTGGATACATCGATCCACTACAGTAGGATACATCGATGTAGTCATGGATACTTTGTCAAACATTAGTCGCCATATTGCTAATTGAGTTCATTAGAGAACTGGATAGGGCTGGAACCTTTGATGTAATGATAACACTCGAAGTAGTTTGCACAATCGTCTCCTGATGATGCCAACTTGGTTGGCGAAACGCGCGTCGAGCGAAGTAAAAGTGTTTTGGTGTTTGGGGAAACTGTTAGGGTTAGAGAAAAAAATAGTTATTTTTGTTACAAGTACTTAAAACAGATTTTTTTCGGAAGAATAGTTGCTGTTAGCCAGGCCTAAATCCGTAATCCGAAAAGTCTTTTTAGGTACGGCCGGCGTGATAAAAAAATCGGGTCAAGGAGTAGGAAATTTTGTTTTTAAATTATAATTTTATCTATAAGACAGGTGGTAAGCTTCCCGAAGTCCAGACTAAAACCAGACTGGGGATGAAAGTTGACCGAATCTTAAAATGACACTTTTTTGGAAAAATTGACAATTTTTGGGGGCTATATCTTGGTAACTATTATACCTATAGAGCTGGTTCTGGTCTCAAATTGTATTTTAAATTAAATGTAATCTACTTTAAAATCCGTTATAAAATGCTTTATGAACAAACACATTGTTTAGAAGATAAATATAGTAAAAAAAACTAAAAAAGTGCGAAAATTTCGCGATTTTTCGAGTGCTACGAAATTAGCACAGGTCATTCGAAGCTGCAAACTTAAATGAGTGATTGACCATATTAGTTAGTACTGGATAGGGCTGGAACCTTTGATGTAACTGTAACACTCGGAGTAGTTTCCACAAACACCAAAACACTTTCACTTCGCCCGACGCGCGTTTCGCCAACCAAGTTGGCATCATCCGGAGACGATTAAAACTAATCTTAAACTACAAAATCTACCATATTTATACTATTTTCATGGTGACGCCACTAATGATATCACCGTGAAATTTACGCGTGACTAATCACGCTTCAATGATCGGTTGCTAAGTAACGCGTAAAGCAACCGATCATTGAAGCGTGATTAGTCACGCGTAAATTTCACGGTGATATCATTAGTGACGTCACCATGAAAATAGTATAAATATGGTAGATTAATTAGGAAGCGTAAATTTAAGGACACACTTCGTAATTCTACGACCTTTCAAAAGGATATAGAGACTCCAAAATATGTATCCATCCCGTACGAACCCCGGTTTACTCGTGGTTTGAGTAAGGTCTTCAAAAACGTGGGTATAACAGCGATTCATTCGTCGAGCAACAAATTACAACAACTTTTAGACAATCCAAAGGATAAAATTGTTCCAAATGAAAGGTCTGGGATTTACGAAATTAGTTGTAATGATTGTGATCGAAAATATGTTGGACAAACGAGACGATCAATTAACACCAGATTTAAAGAGCATATGGCTCATCTAAAATATGGAAGAACAGATAAGTCTAGTGTTGCACAACATGCTTTTGACAACAATCATAGAATAGATATTAGTAATTTAAGATTAGTTAGAAATGTGACCAATAATAGACAGTTGGATGCATTTGAGAGCATAGAAATTGTAAAATGTAATAGTAGTATGAATAGTGACAAGGGACCTATACCGTATAGCCCGCTTTACGCGTTGCTTAGCAACCGATGATTGAACCGTGATTAGTCACGCATAAATTTCACGGTGATATCATACCGTAGCCCGCTTTACGCGTTACTTAGCAACCGATCATTGAAGCGTGATTAGTCACGCGTAAATTTCACGGTGATATCATTAGTGACGTCACCATGAAAATAGTATAAATATGGTAGATTTTGTAGTTTAAGATTAGTTTTAATCGTCTCCGGATGATGCCAACTTGGTTGGCGAAACGCGCGTCGAGCGAAGTGAAAGTGTTTTGGTGTTTGTGGAAACTACTCCGAGTGTTTCATATTAGTTAGGTTATGATCTCAAATTGGCGCGGGTTCCTAGTTTAAAAATTTATATATTGAAGTCTTATGGGGACTTAAGTACAGGGCGTTGTGGACGTAATATAGAAAGTCTCTTAGTGAAAAAAGTTAAATAAATACATTGTTTGATATTTTATTTGACTGAGAGAGTGTTAAAATATTGATTAAACATTATCAAAATAAAAATATATCAATTTTAGAAGGCGATGTTTCTATGAAAAACATATGTTGGTGCTTTATCCAATGGTTCAGAGAGGAAGGGGTTTGACATATGGTCATTCACAGTATCTGTACCTAGTAAGGTACCCAGTACAGTACCTAGTAAGGTTTTAGATAAACTTATTTAAATAAGAGTTTCTTACATAATAAATTATAATTTCATTTGTTAATTTAAAAACCGGCAATATTTGTGGCAACATCGCTGAATTTGTATTATATTTGTGTCCTAGGTAACCTCTAATCTCATTTTATTTTGATTTACCTATTTAACTTTTTGCAGTTTTCATCACAGACATCTATTTTTTTCTGATTGCAAATAATTGATTCTGAGTGTTGGTTAGAAAATGGGTGAAAATAGAGTACCCACCTAATCAAACTCGGAACCATAAGTGATTTTTTCCTATTATAGAGGCCAGATAATGTAGTCTAAGCTAGCTTAAAATATTTTCAATTTGATGACTAATTAAATTTGTTAAAAGTACATTATTCAGTATCAACATCAACTGATGTATCTTGTTCTTGGTTGCCCCTCCCTGAACAGAGTATGCATATGATAGGAATAAGTGCAGAACATCTATTCGATCGAAAGGTATAAAGCACAATACCATTGTTTTCCAAGGCTTTTCCATTAGTATCATCAAGTTTGCTGTGCGGTATCTGTTTAGTTAGTTAATGAAAAACTTTACATAATAAAAATGTCCATATAAATAATAATCCAGTACCTAGTCAGGTACTTACCGGATTATTATTTATATGGAGAAATCCACATTTGAGCCCATTTTTTCCATTATTCTTTCATAAAAGTGTACATAGTAGGTATATTATTACATCATTAATGTAAAAAATCGATAAACATTGATCAAAATCGTAATAAACAAATAAACAACCCATCGACAATATTATAACAACCCTTAACATTACTTATACAGTTGGCCTGGCGCTCTTGCATAAGAAATGTTAAAACTAATAAGAGATCATGGAAAATAGACAATTTAACTTAAAAGCATTTATTTAATTATCTCATAGGTCTAAAAAAATAATTTGGGCTTGAATTGTAGAGAAATATCTTTAAAGTTTGACGTATAATAGGTTTAAATACTAAGAAATGCCCAAAACCCGAGAAATTCCCGTCTGAAGTTCAGAATTTTGAATCTCCCATAAGAAATACATGGCAGGCAAATTTGCTGAAGTGTTTAGGAACCCATTTCAAATTTCGCGCCCGGATTTTGATAACCTAACTAATATGGTCAATTGCATCTGGCATCCCCAGATGCGATGTTGCCACATCGTCGGGTGCGGTGTTGCCAGATTGTGCAGTTTTTCCCTAGATCTAGGGAATTTTTAATATATCGTGCACAATCGCTTCCGACGATTCCGTAACATTATATATTTCATTATTTTCAATTAATTCATTTTATGCCAACGCGTTTTTATTTAGTGACCGCTACAAATGGTGGAATGACAAAATATTAAATTATTTTATGATCTTTTCGATTATTAATCAATTAATTACATATTTGTTTTAAAAGTTAATGGCATTTTGATTTTTATGGCTTTTTTCTATTATTTGAATGATAAATGTGAATAAAAATAACTTATAATTTTAAAGAACTTCCTATTTTAAAGAATGTCCTATCCTTTGGCTCGATTTTTATGACGCCGGCTGTACATGTAATAAACATTTTTTTATAAAGCCCCCAATATCACATTCAATGTATGATTAATGTGATTAGAGCAAGTATTTCTCGAAAAGAGTGAGTTTAGGATTTTAATTACCATATACCAACAGAGTCATGACAACTTTTTGGGACTTTTTATGTCGAAAAATACTTATTTTAGGGACTTAGGGAAAAATCGGACCGCATACCAAAAACCGCTTCCGCGTGAGACCAAGCACGACTTTTTATTAGCAGTATTTCAATTTTATTGTTATAAAGATACAGTTTTACTTTTTTTCTTTGCAACCAAGCCGAATTGTAATAATCTGCACAACGAAATTTGTTGCATCTTGACCACACTAGGGCTGGTGATGACACACCACCACCCGTAAGGGCTGTAGCTCCCAGAACAAGCAAAGAGAAACCATGCGGTATACATTAAGAAATATGCCTATTATACTTTCATCAGGAGACAATTACCTTCTACGCATTTCGGGCAGCATTCCCCGGTAGAGTTGACTAATCGGGTACCTGCAGGACACGTCGTGATGCATCTCGTGATTGCGCAGCTTGGCATCCCCTTGTGGCACTTACAGGATTTGCAAGAATCGAGTTTCCACTGTTGACCATCCTACCTAGCAAATTATTATTATATAATATGTTACACGGCAAACTAAACAGCTCCTGCAAAGAAGGATAATTTCAGGGATCAATTCGGGGACGATTTAAGGGAATCGATATCAATTTTATGCTATACTAATTGTCAATATTATTTAGCAAAGTGATTATCCTGCGCTATTGCAGGAGTGGCATGTTTTGCAGAAGAAACTTCATTCCCTCCCTTGCCTTGCCGACTACAGTTTTTTTCTTGTGGAGGATGAAGGTCAGCAACCCATCCACACATATGTCTTTCTGTAGAAGTTAACTATTATAACATTCTACATGAGAATTTAAGGTGTTTCTCAAGCACAAAGTTGTATTTAAGGTTGCCTAACTCTGGTGCCAAATACAGAAAAGCATTTACAGCACTTACATTGATCACGACACTCGAAGCATTTATCGTTAATGATGTTAGCATCATCGAGAGAGATAGTTAAAACTAAGTTTTAATCATAATTGAAATAATTAAACCTAAATTTCAACATCAGTGTTTTACCAAAACTACTTTATAAAAAAAGTGTTAAAAGTTATTCAAGAATATATATAGGGTCTTCTAGAGTTAACAAGCGATATCTATATTGTATATATATTATTTCATAAATCAGTCCTTAGTACTGTTCAAACAATGGACCGTCTATAATTATTAATATATCTAAGAGTAAGATCATCCTTCCAAAAAACGCTTAGGCTAAATAATATAATAATATAAACGATTGAACAAGTGCAAACGTCCAAATTCCTTTGGATAACATTCGACAGTAACATGACATGGAAAACACCTACACACAGAAAAAATAACTAGCAAGGGCTTAACGGAATCTGTTATGTTCGCCTAATTTTCTGGGTAAGCTCATCATAAGAATATGTCAGAAGGTTATTGTTGTAGAGAAACGGATATTGCGGGTAATAGCAGGTGTTAGCAATTTACACCAACCATTTTCTAGACCACATTGTCATACATATAAGGAGGTAATAGTATATTACAATATAAGATGGGAAGATTTTCATTACTGTCGAGAGAATATGAGAATAAAATCTCGAGAGAGAAATCTCGAGATTCATCTCGAGAGATAAATAAAATCTCGCACATATATGCATACACACAGACTTACATACACACACACTTACATACACCCTTTATCACCTATAACAGTATCATATTGCTAATGTAGTATAAAAACGATGATTACCACGTGAAAATATGTGCAAGTACCTACATTTTGACGCCAAGCAGATGTCAATCGGATCAAAAGGACATGAGATATCTCAGTTTGAAAATTAGCTAAAAAATTGAAACTATTTAATATTTTTAACTTGAATGGAGGGAAGTTTTGCAGGCATACAACCTACATTTAGTCCAAATTTCAGCTAAATCGGTTGAAAACTGCCCGAGTTAGTCGTCACGCAAGTTCCCATGCATTTATGTATGCATATATATCCATTGCGAGGAGGGGGGAGGTCGGATTAACTTGAAATTTGAAGTGGGAGTTCCTTAAACATTGACAATAAAAAGGTTTGGTTTCTTAATTCCCAATACAACTGGACATAGCAATTTTTTTGACGAACTTTCCCTAAAAATGTCCAAAATACCCCAAAATGGCGAAAAAAAAGGAGAAATTTTCGACTTTTGTTTTATTCACCAGAACAAACATTTTCCATGGGGTCGCGTTAAATCATAAAAAAATTCGATCAAAATGTGTCACATAGGTACCCTACTAATAGTGTAAAAATTGTATCTAGATTTTGGTTTTCCTTAATTCACGGAAATTGTGAACTTTCACGTTGAAATTTGTGAAACGTGAAATTTCGATTTTTTGTAGGGGCTTAGTTTACACCCCGTATATTTCTTTTTTGAGTAAGATAGAAACAAGATATTCAGGCCATTTATTACTAATGAAATTTCCAAAAACGCATCAAAAATTACATAACAATTTTGAGTTATTCCAACCTATAAGCCAGCAGTGTAATTAAGAATGATTTTTAACATTTAAATTTTTTGTATGCAGTAATATTAGTGCGTTCTATTAGTGTTATAGTGAATGTTCAAGACTGAATCCAATAATTGATGCAATTTTTTGTATTATGATGATGACTAATTATTATTATTATTATTTGTTTTTATAAAATATTACATTATTTGCCTCCATCATATATCATATTATCTGTCCCATTAAGTGATTACGTTCATGACAGTAAAGTGAATTAGTGGCATTTTAACTTATTTTAATATATTAATGCAGATAGCACACGTGTTGTGAGGGAATCCAACCAAAACAAACCTAGACGTATTAAATTTGATATGAATAATATAAATCATAACACATTTTTACATATTGTAAATCAATTACAGACATAACAAGCTGCTTAATCGCGTATATGTGAGAAAAATTCCCTGGAAATATATAAATAGGCGATAATTGTACCATAAACAAATAATATGCCATCTGTGTCATAAATAAATGGTAGATAGCACATTTGATTTTTCTTAATTGATTGTCTTGTCCGAAGACTTAGACCCGGGATGATTGCTGGTTAAAAAATGAGGTTAATATCTAGAAGCAATATATTATATTAAAATCTCTATTTAGAATTATTTTTCTCTATAACCTTCTCATTGAAATTCTTTAAGTTCCCCTGCCAAATGAGGGTTGAGGGTTTAGACATTTTTCCAAGATGGCCCCTATTGTTCAATGATTTATCTATTAATAAACGATTTCAGTGATAGAACACATAAAACTAAATATACAAATCAAGATGCTATCATCAATGTCACTATAAGCATATGAGGTCTAAATTATGTGTTATAAATCCTGAATAAATCGGCAAAGAATATTTTGCGTAACTCAGGAGATTCTGCACTGCATTATTCACTGAATCTAAGTCCATTCGACTGACTGATTTTATGGAAATTAAACTCGGCTTTGTGACCTCATTCCTGGCAGACGTCACAGGGCACTTAAATGACCTGAACTTGATTTTAATATTGCAGTTGCTAGGGGTTAGCGGTAGGAATATATGAAGTGACTGTCAAAAATGTCTTTCGAGAGGGATGGGGGGTTAGGAACATATCAAGACACGTTGGCTGGCAAAAATGTTCACCCCTTAAAACATTACACTATTCATTAATGAAAATTTGAAATTGTACTTTAGTTTACTTTAAATTTCTGTTTAATTCAATATTCTGTTCTGTACTTGCCTCATAATGCCTCCCTTCATAATCGCATTGCGACCTGACCTCCTGAGGCATGCTGCACTCTTTGCAACAGCTACCCGGAACCGATGTCTGCAGCTCCGGGGTACAGTCGAGAATCGGGCAGGACACTCGGGTGCAGATCGACGTGTTCTTACGACAGGTACAGTTGGTGCACCTGTCTATGTTTAACGTGTCCCCGTCTCTGAGGATCGACGACTGGAGGAGGCAGGTGTTTTCGACCGCCATCAGCGTGCGTTGCAACTTATCCCTGCATCGGTGGCAGCACTCCCCTGGCGGGTGATACTGCAGCCCCGGAGGGCACTGGAGCACCGGGCACGCTTTCTTGGAGCAGACCATCTTGCCGCGACTGCAGCGGCACTTGAGGCAGGGGTCGTCCGATATCACGTCCCGGTCGTCGGAGGCGATCTGGCCGTTCATCTTGCATTCTGGAAACGATAGGCATTGGATTATTAGGGGAAGCAGCAATTTTTATTATTTCTACCCCAAAAACATTTAAAAATCTACCCCAAAAACGTGGTAAAATAATTGAAATCCATTTCGTGAAAAAAAATTAAGCATTCGTTCCGATCGGATAAAAAATAACTACAACAAAAATTGTAGGTGTTTCCTACATTAAAAATTATATACTCGATTCGAACCCAATACCAGTACACCAGTGATACAAAAATTAGTAACCTACGTTACTTGGCTATGAAGAAAAAAGAACATTTCTTTGAGGAGGAGGCTCGTACGAAAGTAGACATTTTTTTAAAAACCACCTTAATGTTCGTAAAAGGAGATTCTAATGTGTTAAACATTTCTGAACAAGATGGTTTTTATCCCATTTCTTTCTACTCCGAAAAAAATATCTCCTTAAATATGAGAATTCCAGAGCTCTATCCGCTCCACTAATAGTATTTTTGAATGAAACGTACTTGCATAGTGGATACATCTTCCGATAACTGGACTGATGATTCTACAAAAGGTCTATTTGCAAAAATATCTAAAGGATCAGGATTAATTATTATACATGCAGGAGGATAAATGGGTTTCATACCTAATGGTCTCTTTATATTGCAGATTGCAGTTAACAAATCTGGTGGTTATCATTCATAAATGAATTTGGAAAATTATGTTAAATGCCTGGAAGAAAAATTAATTCCAAATATACCTATTAATTCCATTGTAGTAACCGATAATGCTCCTTACTCTAAAGTCTAGACTCTAGGATAGCGGAGATTAAAGAATGGCCCACGAGAAAAAAAATATATTTTTAGACAACTACTGCCTTGAAACCTGAATGATATGAATTGATTAAAAATAATAAAGCACGATGTGTAAGATATAAATTTGAAGGGAAGTAATATGCACATGGTAACACTGCTTTGCGTCTCCCGCCGTATCATCCAGATTTAAAGCCAATTTATTTAATTTGATCTATGTATGCCAAAAGCGTTTAGCGGAAGAAGAATTTAATAAGATAACTGTGGATGAGTGACATAAACGGTGCAAACATTTGATCTGAGTAGAAGATGATTATTTGCAAACACAATCAAACAAAATTGAAACACAAATATGCCAATTAAAATTTAGTATAGCAATTTAATTAGTGTCAATTAAATTGAATATTATAATGATGATCAGTCAACTTTTTGGTCTATTCGTACTTGTAAATAAATGATGTTATGACTTCTCGTCAGCCTGGCGTCTTTAAATTTTACCTAAACGCACTTTTTGTATTGGAAAAAGTCTACTTTGCCTTTTTAAACGCGTGTTTACTAGTCTACGCGAAAAAAATGGGCTTGAAAACAGGGATTACATAGTAGCGATATATTTTTCATGTTTCGCTGGTGCTAATTGAACACTGTGGGTAATTAAGTAGTATTTTCTCGGTTAAAATAATCGTTTAAGTTGTCTATTATTGTTAGTAACATATTTAGTCCAATCTTGCGCCTGATTCCATCCACGTCTTCGAGTAAATCAAGTAGATTATTTGGTAAAAAATGTAAATTCCATTCTCCATTCAGATTTCCTTCGAAGAAATAAGGACCAATTATGTATTGAACAATAATACCTGCCCATACATTGACAGAAAAACGATGCTGTTTTTCTATCGAGATTTTAAAATGAAGATTTTCATTATCGTAATGGTGATAAGTTCTACGATGTGTTCGAGAAAGTACACTCATCTGTAAATAGCACATATCTATAAATAATTGATCCTCGTGTATTTTAGTCAGCACCCAGTTATAAAAATTTATACGGTTTTGATAATCCTGTTCATTAAGGAGATATCCAAGACAGCATTAACTTGTCCAGTACTAATTTTGGATTTTTGCAGTAAGTTCAAAACGCTTCTTAAATTTTTCATAACTTTGGACGCCAATAAACAATTTCTATGACATTCTTCTAATAAATAAGTCATTTTTTTCACGAAACTTGGTGAAATAACTACGATGGAGGCAGATGCTCTTGATGACGACTTGGACGAAGATGTATTCAATGAGTCTTGTATGGTGATGGATGAATCACAGAGCAATATCCATGATGATGATGAGATCGAAAGCGAAGCCGACTCTTCCGTACCCGCTGCATACTGCGAAGAACGTACCAGTGATAACGAGGAGGGGTCTCCAATAAAAAAACTAAGGATCAATTAAGTACTGTACACGTTTAGATTCACTGTCAATATTTTGAACTTTCATGTAAAATAAATATTTTACTTTTATACGGAAAATATTGCTTAACAATTATTATTTACCTGTCAACTCATATGTCTTTAAGAATAACCATTAAATTTCCAAAGAAAAGAGAGCGAACATGTCATTGTAGTATTTTTTGATGTAAAATACAAGTATTGAACTACGAACTCTGTAAATTTCAGCCCTTAATATTAAAAGATAGCGACACTAGATTTAAAAAAAAATATCTCAGCTCCAAAGAGTCGTATATTAAAATTTATTTTTGTAAATTTATGAAAAAATAGCAGCTATTTAATGCTAACAAGAAAGGAAAAGCATTTTTTTTCTTGAAAAAAAAATTATCTTTTTGTTGTTATAAAAAAACCCGATTTTTCAACAGATTTTTCGCATATTAACGATCAATTTAAAAAGCGCGCAATAACTAAAATTGTTAGTACATTTCAAAAAAATTTTAAGCTTAAAATTAACTCTAATTATGAAAGGGTGTATGAGCTATCGAGATTAAAAAAAAATCAATTTTTGCAAAAATTTTATATTTTTTAATTTTTTGAAAATAATATTTTTCAGTTAGTAAAGAGCTACACTTTCACCAAGTTTCGTGAAAAAATGATTTGTTGTCACCAAGATATGAGCGTTTCAAGAAAACGCGATTTTTAACGATCTTTTGCAAATAAATAATTTATTTTTGAATTTTTTGACATCGGATTTCCACAGATCGATCCGTATTTAATAGTTCTAAAACTTTTTTAGCATTTTAACGCACCATGACAGTAAACTGGAAAAAAACTGTTTATGACCAACCTTGGGCCCAATTTACTATGGGACCTGGAGGTGCCAGTTGTTTATATTTCGGTTTATTGAATTCTACGGAAAGTTTTAGATTTTCGACATAATTTTGTTTACTGTATCTCCACTTAAGGTTCCAAATCCGTAGGCAGACTGCACTAAAAGAGGAGTAGCGTTAAGCGCGGCTGCAAAAAAGTTGGATTGTTTTGTTCATTAGCATGTACCAGTTGTAAAGGCCAGTCGTGCTCCAATGTTGAATCATCATCAGAAGAGGATTCTTAAGATATCAGCGATGAGACATCTGATGCATCGCTGTTAGAACAATTTACTTGTATCCAGGAGGAAGAAGAATAAGAAGAAGGAAGAGGAGAAAAAGAAGTTCATCGCTCTCTTAATTTCCAATGGTACCATTTTCCATTTAATAAAATAACATTTAATTAAGCAGAACCACAATAGATCGTGGCATACTGGAAAAGGCCTACCGGGGTAACCAGGTTCAAAAAAACGCGCCGAGTACATTACCTCACCAAGCTACGACCTCCTGAATCCAAGTCGATGAAATTTCGCACAGTTATTGATAACACAATTATATAAACATTTCAAAATATCTCAAGTAAAACATAATATTAAAAGAAACAGACGATGCCTCGTAGACTGAAACAATCCAAATGAAACCATGCTTTTTCCACTCTACCACACCGCCACTCTCTTGGATGCATCAATATAGGTACCTACAGTAGCAGTTCAATAAACGGTACAAATAAGTGATAGAAATCTGTGTATAGCGTGAGGAATGTGCGTCCGCAGGTGTCCAACGTACGAGAGCGAATTTCAACGACCTTCATCCTATAAAAATGTAAAAAACACACGCCGTAAATTACCCAAGTTAAATAACCTCATTTGGTTATAGGACTCGTTCACGTGTAGCTGTCCGTCTCCAATGTGTTAAATTATTTTTAACTTTCACCCAGCGTCACTGTTCACAGTACCCGGTTCAAGTCAGCGACGTGCATGCAGATCTTCTAAACGGGCAGCATTTGCTTAATTACGAAAATAAAATTAATATGGAACTGATCTAACATTGAAGTCGTCCAAGTCGTGATTAAACGCATTCCACACTATTTAACTTAAAAGGAGGCGTATAAGGATAAACTGAAGAGTATTTGATGTTCATTTAAAACCTTGATGGGAAAACTTGAATAAACCTGAATAGACCAAAAACTTACATCCGTAGTAAACTTAAAAAAACCGGCCAAGTACTCTGGCGGCCATTTGAAAGTGCACGACTCTTATATCAGATTTCGTTATATTAGATCTTTGTAAAACTGACTTTGAAATTTGAGGTTAATGTGATGTGTCATTATGACATTCACAATTATCTAATTATTACTTATCAAAATTAAAAAGTGTATTATTATTTTATCAAAAAATTTCCAAATTAACAAAAACGTCCCAAAAATGTTCAAAATAAACTAAATTATAAAAATTAAGTAACTTAAAACTACAAAACTCCAACGCGAGTAGATCTGTATAAAATTAATATTTCGTCCAGGCGCCATTTGAGTCTATTACACCTTGCAATCGACGTCTCATTGATGAAACAAGTGTCCTCGTGTAATCGACGTTGATATTGTCCCAAGCATTTGCAATTACTCCCCACAATTCTTCGGCATTTGCTAGGCGGAAATGTCTATTACCAGGTCTATTATAAATATTCTTAACAATCATCGACCATGCATTTTCAATTGGGTTTAGGTCGGACGACTTTGAGGGCCAAGGTAGCACGTTTATGTTGTTTTCATTAATCCAGTTAGCTACAATTCTTGATGTATGAATTGAGCAATTATCTTGCTGGAAATAAAATTCTGAGGATACAACAGTGACGGACGGCAGCATAATATTGTCCAATATGCGTATGTAACTCTGTCCGGTAAGGCGCTCTCCTATCCTCCAGCAAACACCGGGACCTAGGGAACTTATCCATGCCCAAACATTGATGGAAAAACGTCCACTCCGGCTCGGTAGACGCGGATGGAACCATCATGACATGACTGAAAGACATTTTCGTCGGAAAATATGACATTATTCCAAAAGTCGTCGGGCCTACCGACAAACTGGTTCGCAAAATTAAGACGTTGTTCTTTATGCCTTGGCTCCAAAAATACCTTCTTTGCTGCCGCATAATTTCGTAACTCTGAACCCTTCACCCGCCGCCTTGCAGACCTCACAGATCCAGGAAACTCCGTTTCAAAACAGGCCGTCACTGCTGTTTCAAAGGGATTCGTTCTAAGATGGTCTACGAAGAGTATGTGAAACATTTTGAGCGAAATTTTTTTACGATTTAACGCGACCGCATGGGAAATGTTTGTTCTGGTGAATAAAACAAAAGTCTAAAATTTCTACCTCCTAAATTGACCACAACCCCTTTGTTTTCGCCATTTTGGGGTTATTATATAAAGCATTATGGAAATCCATGGACTGGCCGTTTGATTCCAACTCTTGATTCTTTTCTTGGGGCTACTTAAAAGAAAAAGTGTAAAGGGTTTTTGTTGTTTAATTGTGCCATAACAAATGTGCACATCATAGATAGCATCACCAGAAGATGCCAATTATGTATTGACAATGATGGTAGGCATTTTGAACAGTCTCTGTAAAAAAAAACCTGTGTAATGTGTAAAACGTGTAATGGTATGATATTTTTATGTTGGTTTTCAATACATTTGATTTAGACCATTTTTATTTTTTTACTCGAAAATGTTGAGCCATACGAAAAAAAGCCGAGAGTACTTTTTTCTTTCAAATTGAATAAGGATTGCAGACGTAATTTTTATTTTGAGATAAGCCAGTGGCGTATCTGTTTTTTCATTAACAATATCGCAATGGGTACCCGTACGCACGCCACTGGTGGAAATAGAAGTAATATTATTACATGAAAAAATGAACCTAGATTACCTCTCTAAACATGCTAAATTTCATTTAAGTAACTCAATTGGTTATAAAGATATTAATAAAATTCCAAACTCATATTATTTGTCCATTATTTATTGATTCTGAAATTTATGCAGGAAAAAGTTGGATATATATACAGGACCACCCTGTATATATATATATATATATATATATATATATATATATATATATATATATATATATATATATATATATATATATATATATATATATATATATATATATATATATATATATATATATATATATATATATATATATATATATATATATATATATATATATATATATATATATATATATATATATATATATATATATATATATATATATATATATATATATATATATATATATATATATATATTATATATAGGTTCCAGTTTGGTTTCTTAATTCCCTATACAACTGGACATAGCAATTTTTTTTTACGAACTTCCCCTAAAAATGTCCAAAATACCTCAAAATGGCGAAAAAAAAGGGGTTGCGGTCAATTTAGGATGTATAAATTTTAGACTTTTATGATTCGATACTTAGTTACTACTTACTACGATGATACTTTTATGATTTGATAATTCAGCAACAATTTTTTGAATTTAAGTGGGACTCTTCATTGAATGTAGCAGCGCATATTACAAAGTTGGAGCAGATGGCAAGTAAAATGAAGAAGCTTGGCGGGGCAATACCGAATTCGATACTGCTGTCCAGAATATTGTCAATTCTACCTCCAAAATATAACTATTTCCACAGTGCCTGGGATTCCACAGAGGTATCGAAACGTAATATCAGGTCGGTGACAACTCGTTTAATGACCGAAGAGCTACGTGTTCAGAAAAATGATTCTGAAGTTGAAGAACTAGCGACAGCATTAGTTTCGAAGGCGAAGATTCAACACAAGAATTTCCAGATGAAGGAAAGAAGAAAATTGGACAAGAAATCGTATCAAGGGTTGGATATACCGAAAATGTAAAAGGTTATCGATACCTGATTAAAAATGTTTGGATACCTGAGTTACATTATGTAATAGTGAGTCGTGGCGTCCTCTTCAAAAATGAAAAGGTATCACCAACATAGACGAGTGTCGAGAACATTATGCAAAAATCTGCAGAAATTGTTCAAGATGCACTTTCCGATAGTTTAAGAGCTACTTCTGTAGATGATTCTTGCAAAAATGGTTCGATTAACGACAGAAAGTTGAGATACAGGACCAAATTAAAACCACCAGATTTTTTTGGGGTACCTGTTGCCGAATAACCAGAGAATTTTACAGAAGCAGTATCTTCAGAAAATTTCGAAAAATGGATGGATGCCATGAAAGAAGAAATAAATTCTTTACGGGAAAATGATACATGGATCATGGTCGATAAGCCATCAAATAAGAAAATATTTGAAAATCGTGAGATAGTTGGAAACTTAAAGTTTCTAGAAGTAATCACGAGACCAGACATTGGATTTGCTGTCAACGTCGCATCAAGGGCGTCGCATCATTAATGAACATATAACCTAATAATAGTAGATACAAATATATAATTGATGTCTTATTGGAAGAGAATCATTGGTGATATGGTGATAAAAAATACTGATACCAAATACGGTTTCAGCACGCAAAAATACATAAGTTTTAGGTAAATTGGTTTAAAAAGTTTTTACAAATATTTTTTTCGTTGGCCTGATTTACAAAATTTCAAGAAGGGTAGTTAATTTCACCCCTTTGTGTACATGCTAGGTGGATGAAATAATTTCGTTAGATGCCTTTTGATGAGTAACGGGTATGTGCCAAATTTCTTTTTCCGATTACGTTATTTTGAGAAATTAAAACCCGTTTTTTGTGACACCATTTTAAGGGGGTGGAGCTGGACAGGAAAGGGTTATTTTGAAAAATTGTATACCAAGAACCCGTTGTCGTAATTTTCGACAGGGAATCTACACATCTACAGTTCAATTGTTAGCGCGGATACCCTCTATATGACTATAATAAACTTGAAGATATAAGTATCGAATGTTGTCTGGATTTATTTTAATTTATCTATTCATCCAAGGGCAAAAAGTGGCCTGCTTTTCAACAATAATTGAAAAACGCTTGTAATTTAAAATAATGATCCTTGTGACACTACTGTATTTTTCAGGAGACCTGATTGGTTAATCAAACGATTCGTTAGATAATTCATTTACTGTGATAATAAAGGCGTTATTATAGTGGCACCGCTGTGCGCTGGTCGAATTATAAGGTACCGATTGGCCATTACTTGTGTATCATTAACGTTATTATAGTGTTCAATCCCCAATTATCTCAAGGCAAAAGTTTGTACTGAAAAATATGATTGCGTTATTAAGTGGGTAACCTTAATTCAGTGCTATATGGTTATTGCTCTAGTTATGCTACTGAGTAGAACTGCATTTCTTGGTCGTGACGTTAGTTAGCAGAATAATAAGTATGAGAAATCAGCAATTATTTCAAGCCAGGATGTACTCAAGCGATATGCGATTAAAATGACCACGTTCCACACTACTGTAAAAATGTTAAACATTGATTGATTTTTGCCAGATTGCCTTTTATCAGCAATAACTAGAAAGCATTCTTAGTAACACCCTGGTGGGCATCGCACTAAATTTTGATCCGGACTGCGAGAAAATACGCACCAGTTTGTAAGTTGAACCTACTACTACCTACTACTACTAAGTCTACCTACTACTTCTAAGTCCTTACCTGGACATGTAGGACAACATTTCCCAGGTTCTGGTGGAAGAGGATTAGCACAAGGAGTATAGCAATGTAAATTTGCTTCTGTGACAACCCCCGCCTCGCATCTTAAGACTGTGCATGGATTGGTAGAGCTGGTCCATTCGGTGTGGCTGTGATGGTATATACCCTCATATACGCACCCTACAAATATAGCCAAATCAGACAATAAATAGAGCGTGATATTTATTACTAGAGTATAAGCAAACTTTGAAGCCCGTGACAGTGTTTTGATGGAGGTACACTCGCAACACCATAGTTTTTCTATTATTGTATGTAGGTAAATACATTATACTATTCCCACCAAGAACAAGCATAACAAGACCCAATGGCTTACCTTTGCATCTTTTACAGCACTCATCCTGAACAACCATATAGCATCCATCTACTTTGGGGCAGTCATTATTGCATTCGACGAAACCGTTCTGAAACCAAAAAGCATCTGTTAGCTGGATAATGGTAATAGTCCTGTGGTGAAAATTTGGGGAACAGTCGTTTTTAAACGTTTATGAAAAAAAGCGTTTGCACGAAAACGAATGTTTATTTCATGAGACGCTGGTTTCTTTTTAAACCGTGATCGCTTTTAAATGGGTGGCGTATGTGGCAATATCGCAATTTTATATATTTGTATCAGTTTCAGTTTGACATATATTTGAGTTTGAAATACCTCATTTGTCACTTTTATGTTAGGAAGTTTTTTTGAAGATTTTTATTAGTATTTTAGTAGTGTAGTAGTTTTAGAGTGTGGTCCAAAAAAGCCCCTGGAGCAAACAAAGGCCGAGAAGGGTATTAATATGTCAGACAAACAAAAAACATAATCGTCGAAGTCATGAAGGGAAGGGTTTATCTTCATGACCGATGATGACCGGTGGTCCGATTTTTTTGAGTGTTCCCACTAAATCGGAAGTAGAGGCCTAGAAAATAATTATGAAACAATAAAAAGTAAAAAAATGGGTTGAATTTTAAATGGCATTTAACATGGGTTTTCCGGTTTTTTAGGTTAAATCAAGCGTTAAGCACTCGATTTCCATCGGTTCAAGGTGAATCTTGGTATTCTTAGGTTTACTACAACTGTCCAAAAAGCAGTCAATAAAAATTCATTTTTTGATTATTTAAAATTTTAAGGATTTTTTTATATTTTTTACAAATCAAGTAATGTTTCGGCGTAAAAAAAATATTAACTTGTTTTTCGCTAAATGACAACTGTCAATGAAGCTGTCAATGAAATTTTTAATCGAATTTTTAGTTTTCTTTTCAATTTTTCTAGTAGAAAATAGTCTTTATTAAGTGTTTCAATACAGCTAAATCCGATTATGATCCGAATATTTTTGACAGCTGTCAAGAAAGCTGTTAAT